>OV651813.1:88678622-89101147 GCA_927349885.1 Psylliodes chrysocephalus
TTAAAATATAGAGTGATCCAGCAAAATGTTTCTTAATCCAGGCCATGATAGTGAGACAAGTCATATCAAATTTTTAATTCAAAGAGAAATGTCATTTGTGATTATTGTCTTTATTATGTTGACAACTTGTTCATGTTGCGGGAGCTCGCTCTGCTCGTGCCACAAATATTCACTCGTTACATAAAATAAGACATTTCGTAACTGGTTTCATAAATAGCTATTTTTGACATTCCTTTTAAAAATTTCTAAATAAATACTTTTCAAAGGGTTACAAATAATTTAAGGGTTATCCACTCTATGTTTTGTTATTATTGGTATTTTTTTAAAATTTCACGAAAATCGGAATAAAAATGAAGGCTCGGAAGAAATTATAAATTTTCAAAGTGTTCGGTTTGCTCTTAACGTGTAATAAAATCATATTAATTTTCTATGATTAAATAAGCCAGTCAAATTAATAATTATTACTAAATAGGTAATCTTTAGGGATTATGATCAATATTAAATCAGTTTTTTTTAAACAAAAATTTTTAACATTCTGTAATATTATTTGTAACGTATTTTAAACAATTGAGAAAATGCAAAATAGCAAAGAAGAGGAACATTTGCTTGTTGCTCTGGTGGGACAGTATACAAATATCAATGAGTCAAAAAAATCTAGGGCCTTTTAGTTGAATATCTGTACGAATTTCATCTAGCACATTTTTTACAGGCCTTTTAAAAAATCGAAACCTATCAAAAAATCTGTTTTATTAAATTCTTTAAAAAAAATTCGTCTGATCTTAATGACCTTCGAGGTTCATCGACAAGAATACGTATTTATATAGTAATTTCAGTAATCCATAATCACAAAAAACATATATTAGTGTTTTAAAATTCTACTGTCCCTTTCCAAAAAATAGGGTTAGAAACTTATAATTAATTCGTTAAAGTATACATTTCTGTCTATTAACTTAATTTAAAGTTAAGTTGTATTTAAAATTTAACGAATAATTATTGAAAAATACCTAATTTTGCCTAATGTATGATTAACTTTTAATTGACATTTAATGGACCTCACCCACCTTATTTAAAATAATAATTATTATACAGTATGTCCCCCTAGGTTGGAATCATATGGAAAACTTTTTATTATTAATTTTAGGAAAAAAGTTGTTCTCTATAAAAAGTCGAACATGGTCTAAAACCTAGAATACAGTCATCAAATATCAAATTTTTTCAGTGGTATACGAGGTTTGTCAAAAAATATGAGTTGTAAAGAGAGTAAAGTGCCTTTATTCTTTATACCACTGATAAAATTTGATTTCTGGTAGTTGTATTTTAGGTTTTGGACCATGCTCGACTTTTTATAAGCAATAACTTTTTCCCAATATTAATAATAAAAAAGATTTTCATATGCCGCCAATTTACGTAGACAGCTGGTGGGATAGGAAAGCTTTTTATTACTAATTTTAGGAAAAAAAGTTGTTCTTTATAAAAAGTCGAGCATGGTCTAAAACCTAAAATACAACCATCAAATATCAAATTTTATCAGTCGTATAAAGAATAAATAAGGTACTTTACTCTTGAATAAAACTCATATTTTTTGACAAACCTCGTATACCACTGAAAAAAATTTGATATTTGATGACTGTATTCTAGGTTTTAGATAATGCAGAACTTTTTATGAAGAATAACTTTTTTTCCTAAAATTAATAATAAAAAAGTTTTCCATATGATTCCAACATACTCTATAACTAGTAAGGTCCCCCACCAAATTTTTAAATTTATGTAAAATAATGGGCATAAATATTTTTTTATTGTAAAATTATTTAGCATCAATCAACATGAAAAATATTGTTCCTGTTTTTGCTGAGTATTGATAGTTTTGATACTACAGTGACAGTAATCGATATTTGAATTTAAATTTTATGGTAATTTAGTAAAGACGTAATTATGGTTCCACTGACAATTACTGTGACAATATTTTATGTGAGTGCGTTTTGTTCGTTTTGTTTACCTAAATCATAATATGATTATGTGGGCAACCTCCGGCCCCCGGGCCAGATCCGGCCCTCCACCATCTTCAATCCGGCCCGCGAGAGATTCAGAATATTCAAATAATGCGCAAAAAAATATTGAGTTAGCACACATAGTTTATTTGTAATTGTATTAAGCGTACGCAGTGGAACGCCACTGTATTCTTCAACTCATAATGACTAAAATCAATAAATAATATTATTAAGCGTACGCAGTAGAACGCTACTGTATTCTTCAACTCATAATGACTAAAATTGATAAGTAATATTATTGGGCGTACGCAGTAGAACGCTACAGATCGTGCCAGAAATAGACGTTAGAAAGAAACAAACAGATAAATGAATCGGTCATTTGAGAAACACCATAAGTCAGAACAGTAAAAGTTTGGGAAATTAAAAAAAAAACTTTCTTAAATCGTCTGTGTGTGAGACAAAGTACTGATTTTTTTTTCTAAAACTGCGAGATGGGTTTACTATTTGCTAAGACTAATGAGATTTCTCGTTAGAACGTGCACCGAAGTGTTAGCAATAAGAATCTGCCATTTTTGGCATATAATAAATTTGTGACTTATGGGCTTTCTCAAATGACTGATCCAAATATTCGGGAAGCCGCCCGATGTGCTTGAAGCGCACGGTCGAGAGTATTCTAGTTACCTATTGGGGGTAATATATAAACCGCTCAGCGGGGAAAATATTCAAGCAAAAACATGTCTGATTTAAAAAAGCGGAAAGTGGACACAGAATGTCGTTAATTCCAAAACAAATGGACTGATGAATACTTTTTTATCTTTCACAGTGGTAAACCTATTTGTTTGTTGTGCAATAAAACAATTTCTGTTTTAAAAGAATACAATGTGAAGCGACATTACTCCAGCAAGTATTTTGCTCAATATAATTCACTGATGAGCCAGATAAGAAAGGTTTAAATTAAAGAACTCATTACCGATTTAGGCAAACAGCAACAAATGTTCACAAAGAACAAATCTGGACAGTGTTGTTAAAGCTAGTTTTATAATTAGTTTCAAAATAGCTGAAACTTTGAAGTTATTTTCTGAGGAACAGAAAAGAATTAAGAGTTTGAGAAAGTGAGCTTATCGCGGTCCTTTTTAAAACTTGTACTTATACGCGTATTTATTTTGTTTATTATCTTATAAACTACATCCATGTCTTTTATATACAATGAAAACGAGCGCTGGCGAATTAATACAAACTAATATTCTGCGAAACTACAATCAAATTATATACGCGACAGACTACAGTCAAAGCACACCGATCTGGCAAAAATGTAGCCCAAAAACTACATGTTACTTTTTAAAGAGCCGCGGGAGGTGGGACGACGAGCGCTCCAAGCGGTGCACAGACCGTCCCGAGGCGACGCAGCTAAGAGATGAATGTGACCCTGGCAAGATTTCACTGGTCCGTTTTGGTCTAGTTCTCAACTATAAAATGATAGTAAGATACATTCGCCATGGACCCTATTTATGATTTAAAATTAATTAGATTATCCATAAAATCTATTTTACGTATAATTTAAGATGTCTAATGGCTATTTATGAAACCAGTTACGAAATATATTATTTTATGTAACTAGTAAATATTTGCGGAACGAGCAGAGCGAGGTCTCGCGACATGAACGAGTTACATAAAACGACATTTTTCGTAAAGTGTTACAAACAATATTTTTTTTAATTTAGACTAGAATGGTTTTAAAATTGTGTATTACTGATATCTAGGAAATCAGTATTACTACTTTCTTGTATTGTTAGTTGCATGTGATTAACTTTTTTCTTTTATTGACAAATAGAAAATAATATTCATTTATTCTCAACGACTTATTGTAGTGTTTATATTGCTGTTAAAGTTATTTATATTTCAAGAAAGTGCGCTATTTTGTCGTGTATTGTGTTTTATTCATTTTGTGCTGGTTTAGAATAGAAAATAAGGACCCAAACAAGTTTAACAAAAGTCTATTTTTATAAGTCAACCTGCTCTTCTTTGATATAAGCTATTTATTTTAAAACCAAAAAAGGTTTATTTTTATTTGTTTTTTGCAACTAATGAATTTTTTGAAACTAGTTTCATAATGTTCAACATTATGCTACTGGTTCCGTAAAGTAGATTATTTTGACACTTGCTGCGATTATAAAAAATATCACTTTTTATGTCAAAATTAGATGTGACATGTAGATGACATAATTTTTTTGCAGTTTTACAGCTCTATAGCACTAGCGGCTACTGATGTTTTGAAATTTATCAGAATTTGAGAATTTCAAACTATCAAATTAATTATAGTCTTTACAGATAAGTTTCAGGCTTGCACAATTAAGTGAATGCCAACCATTAGCATCTAATTAATTTTAATTATTATTTAACATTTTCAGCAAATCCGTCTAGTTGAAGTAACTTCCAACATTTGGGGTACCAAATTTAAAATTCACGGCCTAGCGAATTCCGTTCCGAGCAACCTAGGTCAGGTCACGTACAAAACGTCTTTACTTCATCTTCAGCCGCGACAGATGACCTTGGTCATGACCGAGCTCAGCGATGATTTTCCCATCATTCCTGATCCGAATTTTAATCCGAATCTATTCTCCGAAGATGAAGACGATACAGCTCAATTGGAAGAGATCAAAGCGACGACTCCGTTTGACAATTGCCCTCCGATAGCACCTATTGCTTCGAGAAGACCAATTGTGAGCAAGCAGAAAGGTCCATATTTGATTCCGGAGAATACAATAAGAAAATCAGGTATTATTAAAAAATTTAACTTTCTGGCGTCGATTTTTTAAAAAATTTTAGACAACCCTTTTATACTGCGTTGCGGGCTACAGTTATTATTTAGTACTAGTCTCATCCCATAAGATATGTGTTAATAAAAATGACCCCAACTGGGCGTGGCTTAAATGGTAGTCTAAGCAGAGTCGTATTTGGTTATAATTAATATCGGCTATACAGAATTACAACTTTTAAATGAGTTATATACCTAAGATTTGTTTCAACATGTCCAATCCCAAACTAATCGAATTTATTTGGTAAATGTGACTTCTACATTATTTGTTGACCCTTTTGCGACATCTGGAAATATATATTTTTTTAAATGTTAAAGGATTCGGATTCTTGTGCCTCTGACCAGTCTTGTAACTCTGTCTGCCCCAATGTGATGGCCGATACTCTACTTATGGCGTCTGCAACTTGGTTCTTAGCTCCCGATAAATAGCGAATATCTGTAGAAAATTGACTTCTAAAGTCGAGGTATCTACTCTGCCTAGGTGTAGACTTTTTAGGATTTTTATTCCACGCATATGTTATTGGCTTGTGATCAGTAAAAATGATAATGTCTCTACCTTCTAGCATATACCTATAGTATTTAATACCTTCATATATGGCGTGCAACTACCTGTCGTACGTGCTGTATTTTTTCTGAGCGTTTAATAACTTCTTCGAGAAAAAACTTAAAGGTATAAACGGAGTTTTTTCATGTTGGTTTACCACTGCACCAATTGCGTCATATGATGCATCATCTGTAAATGTCACTGGCAGGTCTGCAAATGGATGAGCTAACAGAGCAGCTTCAGCTACAGATTTTTTTAATTTTTCAAAAACTTCTGTTTGTTCGGGATTCCAGTGGAATACATCAGTTAATCACTAAATCCCTACAACAAATATCCTTAATCGATAAACAACGCTCTAATGCAGCGTGTAGCCAACAATTCACCTCAAGAACAATAAAGAAAAAGCTTCTACCTTACCTATTGCTAAATATTAAACCATCACTTCGATAACCTCTTTTTAATTAAAATAAAATTCTTCAGAGATAAGAGAAAAAAGACAGGTGGGATGAAGTTACCAAACGAAAAGATACCGGCTTTCTCGTCTACCAGCCTCCCTGCCTCTAGCGTTGCGCGGCATCACCGTCGCGTAGATGATTTTATCTACATCGAATCCAAAAACTAAATACTATACAAGGTGCATTCGAAAAGTCTTTTTAAATATTAAATATAAAAATACGAAATAAAAACCCCAACAAGAGTAACATTATTTATTATCTTTCCTGTTTGAATAATAAATATAAATATACGAAAACATATAATCCTAACGAGTATTAAAACACTCTGGGAATTCCGCGATTTGCAATTGAAGATGCTTAAAACAGGTATTTACAGACGGAAAATTTACTAGGGAGCAAGGTTCTGACAGAAGGAGAATGACCACTATTACTGATTATTGTTTTGTCATTAATTAAAATTAATAGCGTTTTTTTTTAAATGCAGCTCACAGAAGAAATGATAATGGTATGAATCAAAAAACAAAATGTTTAAAATACATCTTTGATTACAGCAAATAGTATGTAAACAAAATTATTCTCCTCAATTTTGCTACATGATGTTTTGAAATTGTGACCAAAAAACAACACTTTGATTTATCCCTATATAATATTGCTCATGGGCGAAGTTAAGGGGTTAAGGGGGGGGGGGGGGGGGCTAAGCCCCCCCAAAAACAAAATTAGCCCCCCAAAAATAATTCTAATATTTATCGCACATCCACCCAAACATTTCAGATTTCAAAACAGAAATTAAAAAATAAAAACAATCGTGCCATTTGATTGATTCTGCAATTTTACATTTAGTTCAGAAGGCAGTGAATTTTTTTCGTATTCATTTTTCCAGTCGGTGCATATGAAAAATAAACTGTTCTCTTAGTGACAAAAAACAAAATTTTTGAGCCTGACACTTATTTTTCCAGTCATAACTATTTTACATTTACTAAACTAGAACATAAAGCTTATAAAAATAGCAGTTTGGATTATCTCAGATAGTAGAAAGTGAGTGGGCAGAAAATTGAGCATATAAATTGATACAATCATGAACTGTTTATAATAATAATGGCTGATTTACGAAATTGGCTAATGAGTCTGGTAATATCTTCTAAATGGAAAAAATATAATATTTTTGCTTTTATTTTCCCGGGTTTGATAATTTGTCACGTGATAGATTAAATTATAATTTTACACTTCCACTTTATAGCCAACCAACTGCTGTTATTTTAAAACACTTTCATGACAACCAGAAAAATTTCCGGAAATTTTTCTTTTGGTGGGTACCCTAAACGAAATTATACTGAAATTTTTTTTGACAGTTGAGCAGCTCTTTCATGCATATAAAAAATTTGCCATTTTAGTGGATAATATTTTATTTAATACCAATTATAACTAGGTAGAAATACACTACATTTATTTGATGTAAAATAATAATTAGGTTTTTCGCGTCAACTAAACGACTTCAAATATGACAAATGGTCATGGTATGGCCACAGCATATAAAACATATGTTTTATATTCTGTGGTATGGCTACCTTTGAAAATTTGATTTTAGTCGTTTTAATGCATGTCTGTCAAGTTTTGAAATTTCGATATTTTGGTGTAAAACTTTCTTACCCAATACCAAACGTGCCTAAATTATTATCAGTAAATTTTTGCACACTCACGCATATTTTAAGAACATTATCCATCTACTTAGGATAAATTTCAGAATATTCGTAAGTGAAGATACACGTCTGGCTGACAATTACAATTACGGAGGCCTGCCAGACTCACAAGTAGTGTCCGACCGAAGGTTCGATTACGGTTTCGGCCAACTTTGGCTTTAAATAATAGTTTCGACTACAGTTTCGGTTTCGGCGGAAAACTGGCCGAAACTGCAGCCGACAGCGAAACTACTTTTAAAAGTTTTCGTATCACAATTGGTTGTGGCCGGCACAATGGCGACTGTGCCGGGTGCCATTCCTACACAGTGCACGTACACACAAACTTCTCTGCTTTGTTTCAAGTGAACATGTCAATAAATTTATTAATGGCTTCTTTTGATCACATAAATAAACAGGTAATAAGTAAATGTAGCTAAAATTTATAATACGAGTTAATTAGTCTAAAACAAGGATAACAATGAGATATTGCAAATTTCAATAAGAGATTGCCTTAAAAGAAAGTTCTTGTTTCTGTTTCGGCCGAAACTAAGAAAGGAGCCGAAACTTGGTTTCTGTTTCGGTTATAAAACCGTATTTCGGTCGGACCTGACAAGCCAGGTAGTTAAACGAGGAGAGGAATAGTAATCGAACGTGCCGAATTTAGCGCGCCTGAAGGTCATTAGGCGAGTCTGGCAAGGCTTTCGGGGTGTTCCACATTAGCCAGATTGTATTTTAATCTGTTATCATAATATACATTTTTCTAGTAGTGAGAACACTAGTAACAGGGATCCTTACTGGACACTGCCAACTAAAATGACACTTTAGTAAACTGAGAGTAGTAGAAGATAGTGCAGATTTTGTGAGGAGGAGGAAAAATTTTCATTCACATTCTAACTAAATGTGTAGCACTTCAGAATCCAAGGGCACTAACATATCAAATAGAAGAAGGAGATTTACCTAACTCCACTCCAAATCCTACACTTCCTTGAGAAGATATAATTGGAAGGATCTTTATTCGCGATTCAAGCTTTGTGATACGCCCTCTGGAGGAAATTTGTAGAAGGTCCCTATAAGTAGGATATCGTTCAGTGTTGCCAGAAGTAGCAAAATTTCGCTACGTCGTCGGATTTTAGCTCTTGAAGAAATGGATAAAACCTTTTATTTAAGAATCAAAATTTGTGTATAGTAATATGTAATCATACTCTATATTTATTTAAGGACTTTTTTATAAAACCGATTTATTATATTAATTTTTTTTTTAATTTCAGTTCATTTATTAATTTTGTTTTAAAATCAGTTCATCATTTGGCAATGAGTTCATTGTTTACATTTTAATTTGTATCCATTACAATTCGAGTTTTTCTTACTTTTTAGCTTTAAATTTGTTTATTTCTTATAGTATGTGATAGTGTTTATGTTAAAAATTAATCTGCGAAAAAGTCCCCAGCAAATTGCAATCTATATGGTGTTAATGTCAAAATCAAAACTGAAGTATTCATTATTTTCCAAGTGCAAGTCGTAAAATTTAGTTTTTTACCATAAATGGATATCTACAAATTCACAATATTGAAATTTTGCAAAACTTTGTTTAGAATCGATATATGATATTTTATCCATTTTCATAGATTCGCCAGAATTTTTTTACTTAACTTCAGTAGGTATACCTCTAGAACTATTATATATTATATGACTAGGGCTAGGGCTTTAGCCCCCCCAGATCTGATGACATAACTTCGCCCATGATATTGCCTAAACGAAAAATGTTACTTATTAAAATATTTAAAAAAAAATCAAAATAAATTTATCTACAAACTGGTTAAAAATTCATAAAAATAGGGTAACTAATAAAAAAGTTAAAAAACATAAAATTTGGTCAAAATGTTAGGTTGGTGAAATTTAGTGCTGGATAGTGAGTTTTAGAAACGACTAATGTTTGAATGATTTAAAACCGATTACTTATTTTGTTTTTTTTATTATGATATAATATTAATAATAATAATAATAATAATAATAATAATAATACTCTCCCTAATTCACCCCCTTACGAGTTAATTTTAATCCTAAAAGCTGAGCTTGTCCGGGGATAATAATGAAGAGTGATCAACAAAAAAAATGTTTTAGAGTGAGGGTTTTGCAATATTTTATAAAAATCTGTGAGTGATTCTTTTAACCTTTTTTAATTTTGATCTATGTGTCGTTCTCTTCTAGATGCACCAAATACATTTACAAAAGAGCCTTATGAAGAGTCAGAAACTCACTTAGACCTAAATAAGTTACCTAGTGTAAGTACCGATGTCCGTCCTCAAAACTCTAAGAACACACACCATAGTACACAACTTAATTTGCGTCCAAACAGCTCTCAAAATACGAGCTTTATTGGTCAGTTCATTCAAAATGGAGGGCAAAATGGCGGCAACCAGCGACACGCCATTTCTCCGATCTGTTGCGAGGTATGTATTAGTATATAGATTCTAATAAGAAATAAGTACGACTACCACACACAACGGTATAGACGATCAGTAATGTTGACGGTGATTTTTCGACGTTGAAAGTACGATTAGCACAGACCAAATGCAAAATGCCAAATATTAAATTTTAAATGTTAAATGCCAAATACGATTTTTAAATGATATTGATGAAATAAACCAGTAGATATCTGTGTTACTGCCAATAATCAATCACACCGGTTTGCCTGTGTGTGTACGGTCGCATTAATTTGTTTGTTTTGTTTTTTTTTCTTATTTCTGTTTTATTTTATGTGTATTTTTATTTTCATAGTTTATCTGGAATACCACATAAATTTTTATCTTTTTTATGGTTAGGTGAGCTCTATTATAAAAGTCTATGTTACTTGTTTTTGACGGGACATGTGTGGTAGGATTTATGCATGCATTGAGACCAGTTTAAAAAGGAAAATGTTATTTGGGAAAACCACAAAATTCATATCAAGATTAGAAACATAATATACAATGCTTTTCAGATAAAAGTATTCACCTTAAGTAACTTTAGAAGGACTGATTATTACAAAAAACAAAAAAATACGTCAATGAATATTCGAAGGGGGAGATATTGTGCCTTATTTAGGTATGCTATCATCACTTCAATTTTTTTAAATGGCTTCCCCCTTTGGATTCCTCTTGTTTAACTGATTTCAAAAATATACGAAACATAGGGTTTAAAGTAATTAGTTTATGTTCTACAGAATTTTAAATTAAAATAAAATTGAATTATGCAAAACCTTATTTTAATGATTTTATCACAGGCGTTTCCAATGATAAAATTAATATTTTATTTTTAAAATTTAATATAAAAATTGTTCAAAATGACCACCATTTACTTCCATACACTGGTATAATCTAGTTTAAAATTCCTCTCTGACATTACCGAACAATCATACTCTATTCTTTGTCGTAAATCTTCTAAAGATTCTGGTTGGGTAGCATACATTTTTATTATCAAATAACCCCATAAAAAGAAGTCTGGGGGTGTTAATCATGTGATATAGGTGGCCACTCCATCATCGGACTTCTTCTACCTATCCAACGAGCAGAGAAAGTTTCATTTAAAATTATCGTACAGGCTAAGCAAAGTGTCGAGGTGCTCTCCACATTTTCTGTTGAAATACAAGCAAATTTTCAGAAAGGTTATGATTATTTTCTATTATTGTTGTAATACGTGGACCAATTACTTCTCTCATTAACTCAAGATACGATTCTGTGTGTAGTATTTACGCACAACATGTGGATCACTCTCAGCCAAGATATCTGTAATTATGTCTATTAACTAAACCATCCTCTGAAACTGTACATTCATCCGAAAAACAACGGCTGTGCAACAAATGTAGATTGTTAGTCAAGCGCTGACTCAATAATTCACAAAATTCAAGACGACGATCAAAATCATCTTCTTACAACTCTTGAACCAATTTAATTTTATATGGTACTTGTGCTTGTGTAATATTCGAAAAACTATGAAAGATGAAACACCTACTTCACTACTTATTGTTGACAGTGGCTGTGATTGTTGATTTTCAAGACTTACTTGTCCTAAAACTGTGACTTCGATTGCTTCTTTATTTACGAGTCCCACTGGGTTATGTTTTTTATTGCCAACTGATCCGGTTGACGTAAATGTATGAATAAAATCAATTACATACTTATGAGTTGCATGACCCCCATGGCGTGTTTCATTAAAAATTCTAGCAGTAGGTCGTGCAGAACTTTTATTTTTGTAGTATAAACCTACAAGTTCAATTCTTTCTTGTAAACCATTTTGAATTCAAATAAATAACCCCAATAAATTAATATGCACGTGTATTAAAATACACTATAATAGTGGTTTAACTTCATTTTTCAAATCTCCAAAATCTCTACCAACTATCATAAAAAACTTCAATACATTTTTAGCGGTACGATTAAGTTATAATGTATTCTAAATCCAATTTTTCTGCAGAGAGTAAGGTGAGATGTAAAATTTTGTCACTGAAATAAAGAAACCTGTACGTCATAAACTAATTATTTTAAACCCCATGTTTTATACATTTTTAAATTTAGTTAAATAAGAAGAATACAGAAATGGATAAAAAAAAATGGGGAAAGGCATTAAAAAAAAATAGAATCGTTGATAGCAGGGACGAAATGGTGACTCTTTCAACAAAATTAAATATATCTCACCCTTCGAATTTTAATGGACGCATTTTTTTGTTTTTTCTAATAATCAGCCCTTTAAAAGGTACTTAAGGTGGATACTTTTATCTGAAAAGCACTGTATAGGAAACATAATGAAGCAAATATAAAGCATTTTCTGTTTTTAAATTTCCTTTTATCTATTCTAGTACATTCTACCTTAGAAAACCAATAAGACAATAATACAAATATAACTTTTTACTAATATCGAACACAGTGATCATTTGGCCATCCAGACATTGGGCTCTAAGAAAACCAGTATTCCATTAGAACTGCAGTAAGGATACGAATATGATTCTCTTAGAATGCATGTCCTTTATAAGGACTGAAGCTATTGTTCGGATAATTTACATCTTCTTAAACTGACCCAACTGATAACAAACTGCTTCTTAACAAGATGAAAAAAGACCTATTTTCTAGGAACTTTATATACTGTACAACTATCAATAATTGCGTGTTGCTAATTGAAATGGCATGTAACACAGGGAAATTATCATCCATTTTTCCTTCACCTTCTCAAATTGATTTACTTTATTTTACTATGCTAAAACATCCAACCTTTTTTGATTTTAATTATTCCAGGACCTTTAAAATAACATCTAACAGTACTTCTTAGAACCCTCTGATGGCTTTGCTGTATTGCTTATTCTCTAAACCAAATAATTAATTTCCCTAACCAGACTTGAGACTTCTTGTATTATTGAAAGACCTCTAAGATACTTTGGACTCTCAAAAATATAAATTTAAAATACAAGTTTGGATTATTGAGGTAGGTATCTCCAAATCAGATGTCCATTTGGAAGACAGGTCAAAAATCCAACCACATGAATGGGATAGCAACATTGTTGTTTCCTAATATATATTGATATTATTTGTTATTTTGAATAAATACTATCTAGAGTGTCAAAATATAACCTTAACATAACCTAATATAAAATACATAATGATGAACCAAATAGTTCAAATTATTTTATTTTAAGGTATCCGTTCCTGCTTTACAGTCGCCCAAAAACGCGGTCGCACCAAGCGACATAATGTTCGACAGACCTCCCGCTTCAACGCTGATGTCATATTCGACAGATTACCCCACCACTAATTCACTCCAAGTCAAATCAGCCATAGAGCACAAAAACGAAGTGTCGATAAATTGTAATCATAATAGCGAGAATCAAAAAGTCGTTTTCCTTAAAAAAATAGAAGAGAATGAGCAGAAGTCTGTGATCAATGATTTTAAGCAAACTACGTTAACTGAAGATGAGAAACTCACGTCAGGACCTTCTACGTCTAGAAGATTTCCAGTTCAGTCTGCTTCGTTTTTGCTCGATCCAATGGTGCGAAGTTGTAGTGTCGGTAAGTATAATTATTTACCTGATAAGAACGAAACACTCAAAGTACCAGAGCGGACACCCGTGTCCGCTGACTATCCCTTTTATAGAGTTACTAAGTACACCTGAAACCTCTAATATATCTGATAACACCAGCCAGGAGTTCATACTTTTAGATTATACAAATCGTAGATAGAACATAATATAATTATATTAGATATATTATTGGTATTACATATGAGTTATTTCAGATACATAAAAAATACCAAATCTAACGATAATGCCAAATTATATCATAATATAACAACTCAATTTTATAGCTATTTGCAGGAACCTAATAATATTATCTTTTTATAAAGTTGTAAGTTAGTTATAACTGAAATTATAGCGATACAAATTTTTAAGTCCGGCATAGGACGTCTCCTTACTTTTCTCACCGATTTTATTGATGCTAGCAGATTTCGGGAATTGGCAAATGCTTTTTATATTATCTCTACCCTTTCTTACTTCTTTAGTCACATAAATATTTAAAAGCTTATAGTCCAGGATCCGTAAGTAAGGTCGACCTTCACCTATCTGTTTAATGGATAAAAAAATTTTTTTATTAAATAAACCACAACCACAGTCACAACAACAAAATAACAGTACTACAATAAAAAAAACCTGTAAAAACCAAGGCATCACCACCTATCATAGTGGATAACGTCCAAAACTTTAATAAACCCCATAGTATGGTGAGACAAATCCCAAACTCCCAAATTAAAGTCATCAACGATAATAATGTTAAAATTAACGTTTCGGAAGGACCAGAATATAGAATGCTTTCTGGAGCATTAACAGAACAAAAGTACACTTGGTACTCGTATGAGGATAAACAGAATAGACCAATTAAAGTAATGGCATATAAACTGCACCATTCTTGCGAACCAGAAAATATAATTAGTGATTTGAAAGGTCGTGGCTTTAATATTATTTCTGCTACTCCAAAGCTAAAATATAGAACTAAACAACCATTGAATATGTTCATACTTACATTCCAACACGACGAAAGTGTTGAGAAAATATATGGAATCAGAGAAATTATGGGAGTATATGTAGAAATCGTACCAGAAAATCCAAGCTAGTACCTCAATGCAAAAAGTGTCAAGCATTCGGACACACTCAAAGGTACTGTGCTAAAGAGCTCGTTTAAATCGTTGCACCTATTTTTAGTTGATTTTTCCTTACTTTGTTTTCCTAAATAAATAATAACCTTTATTTTGATTTTTACAAATTTGATACTTAATAATGGATGTTCAACTTATACAGAACAATGTTTTTAGCGTGATATTCTGCTATGAAAGAAAAAGAAATAATTTCAGATGTTATATATTCTTCTTCAACCAATTCTGTATTATTAACATTAGCTTCTAAAATTCCTGACATTTTTACTAGAATTATAATCCACCACAAAGAAAACCTACAACACAATATTTTTAAAATTTATTTTTAGTGATTAAAATATTATTACACTAGGGCGACCATACAGCAATTTTGCTGTATTGTAAAGCATTCTTAAAGTTTGTCCAGCAATTGGTATTGTGCAGCAAACGTACAGCAAAATGGCATAGGTATATGTCCAGTGAAATGCTGTATTTATCCACCAAAACGTCACTACTGTCCAGCAATGGTAATACTTAATTTACTGAAATGTAACAAATTTAAATGTTATTTATCTTTAGTGAACTACATGAGCACTTCTAACTGCCGTCCTAGCAAGAAAGGTTTTATCTGCAAAATTATCAGTTTTTTTATTTATGTGCTTTTGTCTACATTTTATCTTTCTTAATACTGAAATGGAATGTCTTATTTGCATCAAAGGTACTAAAATGTTAAAAAGTTACACAAAAAAGGTTTAAAAGATAATAAATATATTTGCTAAAAATAGTTAAAAACTCGATTATTTCAAAACAACAAATTTTCAGATAGGACCTCTCTGTCTAGGATGGCAGTATATGACTTCTTTGTTTTTGTATTTTTATAGTAGTATAGGAGTAGGGCTAAGAGTATCAGTCAAAGGTATTGAGACTGGTATCATGTGAAATACTTTGTGGTACAGGCATCGATACTGTTCGATATTATGTTAAAGATATCGATATTTATAAGTATCAAAGTATTGAACAAGTAAAAGATTTTTTTTAAACGGCTGACAATCCCCATTCAACAGGATGGAGTGGGGGAACTTAACTAAAAACAAGTGTGCATCAGTAAAGTATATTCTTGGTGCGTTTGATTTGATCACCGGAGATCTCCGAGCGCTTCAAAAGTGTTTGAATTGACACTCCGAGAGATCCCTAAAGTGTTTGTTTCGCTTTGGAGCGAGAACATAGAGCGAGCTCGATGTTCTCAGAGCAGAAAGATCGAGAAGAGGGAGAAATTTGTCTTTGTCTCTATCTATCTCTTTTTAATTAACTTACAAACAAATTTGAATCTCAAAATTAAAGACCAGACAAGAAGTCAACAAATTATTTAGCCGCTTTTGTCTTAAAGCTAAAATTATTCATCATAACAAAACACAAAATGTGTGTTTGGAAAATACATTTTTTCTGTCCAGATCTAATCACCAGTAATCACAGTCATGGAGTATGAGAGCGAAGCGGGCATTTGTGGTAAATGCTGCATTTCAGGGCCTTGATATTAAAAGTTTTTCCATTTTCTTTACTTTTTGCTCACTATTTTAACATACAAACCAGAAACAAGAAACACAAAAAAGCGAGGTTATGTTTTTTACTCGGTTTTATTTGATTTGATTCAATGCTCTATTGTGACGTCATTACTTCTCGGTCTCCTCGACGCTCGCTCGATCGAGTTTCAAATCAAACGCCCCTTCTGTAGTTGTTAAGAATCACCCTATATTTTTTTTTAGTTGTCATAGATTGTTTAATGTCATGAATTAATATCGTTGTCATTCATCTTTTTATAATAAAAAATACGTTAAAAACTCTACGATTTATTCGATAGCAATAAACATTGGTCCTATTCGAGCAAGATACGTGCCAGCGAGCGAAAAACGAAAGCGATAGCCATACGAAGCGGAAAGCGAAAAACCAAAACTCAACCGGGTGAAGGATGAAAAAGGGTCAGTAGTAAGTTTCTGTTCTTCACTCTTTTCCTTCCTTGCATATTCGATATATAAAGTTTAAAAACTGTTTAAATATTTAAAATATTTCTCTTAAGGAGACGTCAAAATGACTGAGATTGAAAGACTCGTCAGAAAACGATCTAACTTAATAGAGTCATTGAAATCGTTCGAAAAATTTTTTAAAGCAAATGAGGAAAATACCGTAGCTATCGATAATTCGGAATTATTTTTAATTGAAATTGAGTCAAGACTGTCTAGAGTATATGATAGTCTAGATAAGTTTGAATTAATTCAAGAACAAATTGTAGAATTGGTCACAGATACACAATTATTGGTAGATCAAAAGACCATCTGTTCAAACTTTAAAGATACTTTTTTTAATTTAATCAGTCGAGCAAAATAATAAAGAAAACAAAAACGGTGTTGCAAGAGCCACCAAATGAAAGGCAAGTCACTAAAAATGACTTTAAATATGCGGAAGTGATACTTCCAGCAATTCAGCTGCCTCAGTTTGATGGATCTTACAATTCCTGGGTAGAATTTCGAGACAAGTTTAAATCTCTCATACATAATAACGAAAAAATTAGTGACATTCGAAAGTTTCACTATCTGCGTGAAAGTCTATCCGGAAAAGCAGCTCAAACCATTAAATCCATTGAATTCGGAGAACAATATTATCAAACGACTTGGTTGCAATTTCTCCGGCACATTTTTTAATTGGTAGAACATTGCACACGGTTCCTGACGTAGATCTAAAAAATCAGCCTCAAAATCGATTGTCTTTATACAACCATATCCAACAAATGCAACAGCACTTCTGGGAGCGTTGGAGTAAAGAGTATATCTGCGAGTTACAAATAAGGTCAAAATGGAAAGAATCTCAAGAAGCTCTTAAGCAAGGTCAGATGGTCGTAATAAAAGAGGATCATTTACCAGCAACTAAGTGGAAGTTAGGCCGAGTTTTAGAGTTCAAGCCAGGATTAGATGGTATTAAGAGAGTTGTGACCATCAGAACCAGCAATGGAAACGTAACTAGACCGGTATCAAAGATATGTCCATTACCAGTTGAAAGCTGATCTTTCAAGGCGGGGGGCATGTTAAGAATCACCCTATATTTTTTTTTAGTTGTCATAGATTGTTTAATGTCATGAATTAATATCGTTGTCATTCATCTTTTTATAATAAAAAATACGTTAAAAACTCTACGATTTATTCGATAGCAATAAACAGTAGTTGACACCTTTTCTTTCTCTACTGGTACTTTACTTGGTACAAGTTATAGTGTCAATAACTGGCAATTTAACTTATAATTAAATAACAAAAAAAAAACAGTGGTAAAGCTTAATCATATTACCAAGTTTCACCACATGCGAAAACTAAAATATTTGAACAAACCTTATTATTCCTGACCACACACGCACATAGCGATACGATACTAGCTTCTAAGTATGGATATGGTGATAGTATTGGTAATTCAGTATCAGTGCCTAAATATGGATACTTTCATTGTTTAATATCGATACTTCTATAGTATTGAGACATCAATAAGATCCCTATTATCATGTAAAATATAGGCAGTCATTTAATATTGCAATCTAAAAGAACAGGCAATAAATTAGAAAATATGTTTCTATTTTATTGAAAAGAAGAAAAGAACTTACCAAACTTATTCAAAGGAATAGTTTACAATTTCTTTAAAATCTCTGAAAATCTCAAATAAATACAAGAAAATGTGACAAGTGACATTTTTTTATGTTTTGTTGGTTATAACAAACGAATGGGTACGTTCGAAAACAAAATGATGTATATAGTACATCTCGTGGATACTTTTTTAGCAAGTTACTTTATTACGTTGTGTTATCATAACAGGCAGGTTAAATACGTAAGTAACAAATAGATGTTTCGCGAGGTTTTAATTTCTCTCAACAACTTCTCGTGTACGTTGCAATTACGTTATATGATAATGTTATTACGTTCCCTTAAAACAACATCGCCGAAAGGCTTGGCAACGTTATGTGCTAGCTGGGAAGCATTATCAAGAAGCGGGATAAAGAACTGAAGAATTTCAGGCTACTTCAGTAATGATAAAATCTAAAACTTCTGATGTTATGGTCACTTCTGTATATTCTCCTCCAAGACATACCATTAAGAAAGAACAATACCTAGATTTCCTCAATAGTCAAGAACTTAGATTTATCATTGGAGGCGACTTTAATGCAAAACACACCCATTGGGGCTCCAGACTAACGACAACTAAGGGTAAAAACCTAAAAGAAGCAATGAGACAGTTAAAATACCCGACCTAATAGACTTTTTTGTTGTACGAAATATTTCAGCAAACTACATCCAAGTTGATGAGGCATGGGACATGAATTCAAATCATTCGCCCATTCTTCTCACTCTTAGTGACACCATTATCCAAAAGGAAAGCGCTCCTAGACTAATAAATAGGAGAACAGACTGGCAAAGCTTTAGACTGGACCTTGAAAATCAAATCAATCTTTCAGTTTTGTTAAGAACAAAAGCACAGCTAGATGAAGAAGTAGAACTACTTGTGTCCAACATACAACAAGCAGCATGGGATAATACGCCACCTATTATGCAGCGAACAACAGGAAATAACTATCCTAAAGAAATAAGGGACCTAATCTCTGCAAAAAGAAAACTAAGGAGGGCATGGCATCAGACCAGAGCTCCATCAGATAAAACCAAACTTAACAACGCCACCCAACAGTTAAAAAGAGAAATAAAACGAATCAAAAATGAATCTATTTGTGAGTACCTTAGTGAGTTGACAAACAATAAATCCACTGATTATTCTCTATGGAAAGCCACAAAGCTATTAAAAAGACCCACTGTGCAGAATGCTCCAATCAGGAATACAGATGGTAGCTGGGCTAGAAATAATATACAAAAAGTTAATAGATTTGCAGAACACTTAGAAAACACCTTCAAACCAAATGAAGGAGAAGAATTACCGAACTGGGCTCCTCTAGTGAGAGATGACTTAATTATCAGACCAACCTCTCCAAAGGAAATTGCAGAAGATATAAAAATAAATATTAATCCTAAGAAAGCTCCTGGCTATGATTTAATTAAAGGAGAAGACTTAAAACAACTTCCGAAGAAAGCCATAATTAAACTTACACACCTCTTTAATGTCTCATTCAAACTAAGGTATGTCCCTAGATTGTGGAAAGTAGCTGAAGTCATTATGATCCCCAAACCAGGTAAACCTCCGAACGAAGTTTCGTCATATAGGCCAATATCTCTATTGCCTATAATATCGAAACTATTTGAAAAAATACTAATAAAAAGACTGAAAACCATCATTGAAGAAAGAAAACTTATTCCAGATTACCAGTTCGGCTTTAGAGAAAACCATTCAACTATAGATCAGGTTCATAGAATCTCAAATGCTATTGAAAAAGCATTAGAAAACAAAGAAGTCTGTTCAGCCATCTTCCTCGATGTTGCGCAGGCTTTCGATAAAGTATGGCATGATGGCTTAAGACATAAACTGAATGTACTACTTCCACAGCCATACTCAGAGCTATTAGATTCATACATTTCAGATAAATTCTTTAGAGTAAAACAAGACGAAGAATACTCTGATTTGAAAGAAATTAAAGCAGGAATACAACAGGGAAGCGTCCTGGGACTCACTTTGTATCTGTTATACACTTGTGACATACCCCAACTAGAATAAGACACAATAGCTACATTTGCAGATGATACTGCCATCCTAGCGATAGGCAAAGATTATGAAGAGGCTGCAAATAAACTACAAACATCAGTTAATAAAATACATAAATGGACCAAAAGATGTCGTATTAAACTAAACTAAACGAAACCAAATCTGTTAATATTAATTTTACTAACAAAAATGGCTAAAGAATACCAATTAACATAAATAATGCTCAGATCCCTTATGCTAACTCGGCAAAATATCTAGGTATTACATTAGATGCAAGACTTCGCTGGAAGGTCCATGTTAAAAAGAAAAGACAAGAGTTAGATATAAAATTCAAGAAAATGTACTGGTTACTTGGTAGGCATTCCAGCTTATCTACACATAACAAAATAATTCTATTATATAAACAAGTTCTCAAACCAATTTGGACCTATGGCATTCAGCTCTGGGGTTGTGCCAGCTACAGTAATATTCTAATAATCCAGAAATTCCAGAACAAAGTATTGAGGAACATTGTCGATGCTCCTTGGTACATTAGAAACAGCGACCTTCACCGAGACCTTCAGATGGACACTGTTGACCAGACTATCACCAGATTCGCTAGGAGTCACGAACAACGGCTCCACCAACATGTGAACGTTGAGGCGATCCAGCTTCTTGACAACACGAACCTGACAAGAAGACTCAAGAGAGTGAAACATTTTGAGTTAGCCAAGTGATTGTGTTAATAACAAAGCAAAGCATTGTGCGGTTTAGTGTTACACGTTAGTTTAGTGTAATTAAGTTATCAGACCCTAAGGTATACTAGCGAGTAGAACTTTAGTTTTTAAGATTGCAACCCTAGTTAAGTTAGGTTATAACAAAATTACTCATTGATCAACTCTTGATCAGATTGTAATATCAATAAACGCCCCTTTTGGAGTGATTTTTCACAAAAAAAAAATTAAATAAAATATGTTTTTAAATATACCGCAAATGGGTTGCCTAAGAAAATACGGTCACAGTCATTTTTAACTTTTCTTTCTGTGTACAGATAAGGAAAGTATGCGAATCATGATAAAAGTTGCTTATGGTATCATTCTCTATCATTTTTTTCTATACATGATTTCCCTAAAATGGACCTAATTTAAGATATTTGAGAAAAAGTGCAAATTTCGAATTTTGAAGACAACTCAAAAACGGATGAAGAGAAAAACACGAAATTTTAAACTTAAGCTTCAATCCATCCTGCGGTGATCTGATTAAAGTTTGGGCATAGTAGAAGCATCTGGGGAATACTTTACAGGGTGTCGTTTTTTTTATTTTGAGAAAATAAATAGTCGGACCGTATTTTCTTAGACAACCCATTTGCGGTATATTAATAAACATATTTTATTAATTAAAAATAAACTTTCATCCATTAAACAGATGGGCGAAGGTCGACTTTACTTCGGATCTTACACTATTAGAGGAGCAAATAAAATACAAACAAAACATTCAAGAACAAGCCAAAAAAAATACGAAACTAGCACCTAAACTTTAAGAAGGAATTCGAATTTTAATTCAAAATCAGAAAATTGGTATATAATCTCAGTGTGACTGATAGAGCCAGCCTTCAGAAATCAGTGGCAAGTCGTGAGTCTATAATAATCCATCGTTGGTATTCTTAGAAATTTTCTGTTATTTTTTTTTAATGCTCTTTAAAACATCTAATTCAAACTCTTGCAATACCCGTCAGATTTTTAATTAAATGACTTCTTGCTCTAGTTTTATATTACTTGCAATTGTATATTTATTTTTCTTCTAGGATTTCTAGATATGGTGGACAGACAACTAGTTCCTAGCGACGAAACATTATCTTTACTCCACAAAGACATTCCTAAGCGCCTAGTATTGGTAGATAAAAAAGGAAAAAATAGAAGACCAAACCGTCTAAATTCAAAGCAATTTGGACAACTCTCTAAAAATTCCGAAATTAATCCTAAGCTTAAAACTTACGGCAAATCCAAAAGCCTTGATTCTAGTGATATTTTTCCAAACCACGAAAATAGTATTAATGTAGTTATAAAGAAGAAGAAAGAAAAAGACATTCCGGAGATAGAAGTGATGGAAGAAATTCATTTGGAAACGGAAATAAATAAAGCACCCGTAAAGGATGATAAAATTAAAAATAACAACAAGAAAAATAACAGGAGGGATTTCTTTTCTTCACCGTTGCTCAGAAGAAAGAAAACCGATATTAATAACGATAAGAATAGAGGAAGAAACAACCAGAAGAAAAATAACGTTAATCAGAGTAAAGAAATTAATAATGAGAAAAACGGAGTAGCTATTCACACTCAAGCACTAGCGAATTTAGAAAAATTAATTACTAGGTTGAGAGAAGATGATAGTAAATCAAACACTAGTTCTCCAAAGTTGCCTAGAAGCTCACCTTCTTCTCCAGCTCCTAGTAAAAAAGGTAAGATGAAATACAAAAATAAGTGAAATGATGCAATAAGTTGTTAGTATAATACAAATAGTAAAGGACCCAAGACAAACTCCTGTGGAACTCTCTATTCTACAAAATAGCATTTATTTACCAGGTCGTTTGTTTTGACAGTCACCACCTTAATTAAATATTTGTAAAATTATGTAATAACGTGCAAAAACTTAATTTACATTTTTTAGGTACCTAAATGAGTTTTTAAAATTAGTATAGGTAGTATTTAAAACTAGTGTCTTATAATTTATGGTTTAATCTAATTTTAGGTATGCGGCCTCAATCAGCGTCACCTATTAGAAAGAAATTTTTGAATTCTCCTTTATTGGGAAGAAAGAACAAAAAGAATAAATATCAGGAGAGTTCTGATGATGAAGTGAATGCGTCTGGTGATGAAATTTTTAATGGTACGAATTACAAGGATCTGGAAACCTTCCAAAAATCTCAGTTACGACAAAAGGTAACTATAACTAGTTAATTTTATCTAACAAGATTTATTGATTCTTTATAATATATATGTTGATACTTACTAAAGAATTAAAAATCGTTTAACATTGGGATATTTTCAAGGCTGATTTTATAACTGGTACCTACGGCGTTAGGTAATTTTTATTCGCACTACTTATTGTCATACACGTAAGCCATATTTACAAATAAAGTTTATTTCAAATAGAACAATAAATGTTCAAATTGATTGCAAAACAGATAAATCTTAAAATCACCCTTAAAACAGCTAAACTAAAATTATTCAAATCGTAGAGGGTATTGAATGTGGTCATTTTCATAAACAAAAATAAAATTATTCACAATCCGTACAACACAATGTTTTTTATGAATCAAGTATAAATGGAGACTACTTGTTACGGCCCAAGAGTTATTATTAGTTTTATCAGGACGAATATAATATTGGATTATCCAATCATTAGCAAAAAATTAGTAACATAGTAATGTAAATATTAAGGTCAAACAACATCAAAAGTAAATCGGTCGCACTAAAAGTGGGGTCTAAAAGTAAGAATAAAACTAAAATTTACACATTGGAAAATTAAATGGTATGTGTAGGTATTGAATACTATTAACTAAACTCTATACGTGTGTCTTTTTTTCCACCGGTTTGTTGCAACCGTTGTTTCACCGATGCGGCCTTGAACGTTTTGTGTTGGATTCTGGTTGACCGTTGAAATAAATAACAGTTGACATACCGCATCGATGCCAACGTTGCTGCAACAGTTGGATAAAAAGACACACGTAATTCAACTTAAACGCAAGTAACGCGTAAACACAATAGCTCCTTGACAACAGCATATTGAACTAGAAGGTAGAGAAACATCCAAAACAGGATCACTGTGCTGGTCAATAGCAGCCGGGCTTGTGCGTATCATGCAGTGGTCAAGCGGCTATTGTGTTTACGCGTTACTTGTGTTTAAGTTGAATAGAGTTTATGAAAATTCGGCAGCGGTCCGGCTTAGCAGGTTCACTATATTGTGTATCGATATATGCAGTCGAGCAGAGTCACCTAGGGATGCGCAAAATTTTTAAAACATCGATGTTGACATCAAATGATACATCGAATACAGACTATCGATGTTGTAAAAAAATCGGAAAGAAAACATCGATTTTTGTAAACATCGATATTTTTTATAAACGAACAAATAAACAAGACATTGGAAATAATCTTATTTTTATTAGGTCTTTTCCTTTGCATCGAAAGTGTAGCACTGAGCTACGTCACTTCTGAAAATATCGTTCCATCCATACAATTTGTATATATGGAACGATATTTTCAGAATTGCTGTAGCCCAGTGCTACACTTTCGATGCAAAGTAAAATACCTATTTATTATTATTAATAGACTCAGAGTTGGCGGCTGCAAGGTAGTACGATCCTTCTTAGATAAAATATGAAGTCTATGGTATGATCGTACCTCCGGCTGGAATTTTGTAAAGTGGTAGGCGGGACCATCAGGAACTGTCATATGCAAGGATTTAGTTTAAAATTCCTGCAAACAAGACGTCAGAGAACTGAAAGTTGTAAAAAATATCGACTAAAAACATAAAATACACACACTTGACATGACTCTTTAGCTCAGTTAAGCATTGAACATGTAGTCAATTTTGCATTTCGCGACGCGGTTCAATTCACAATAGATGCAATTTTATTTTTCCAAAATATGAAAATTAAATAAAAATACGTACTATTGTTGTTTATTTATTTTAAATGCATTTTATTTAGCATAATAATAATAATAATAATAATTATTATTATTATTATTATTATTATTATTATTATCATCATTACTTTTAAAATATTTATCATCACAAACAGTTTTCATTTTCTTGCCAAAACTTGTTAATTTTCAAGAAAATGTGTAATTTTACATAAATATGTATGAATATTTTTAGTTTTTTTACGATAAAACTATGTCACTGGTTGTTTGTTTCGATTATTTTGTTCAAATTTATAATAGATGATTTTTAAAATAGCAAACGAACCAGAACTATTAGTAATTATAAGTTCACTGACCAAATTTATTTTTATATAACCAACCTTCCTTCTCCGAAAACAATTGATTTTAATACCAAAAATGGTTTATTTTTATTTGTTTTCTTTTCGCAATATATTCAACTTAATATAGTTAGTAGATAATTTTTACACTTGCTGCGATTACAAAAGATGCCACTTTATACCTATAAGTCAAAATTAGAATAACTTTAATTATTAAAAAATAATAAGATTAAATTTCTGATAGGAACATTGCAAAAAAACACGCTCAATTAACAATCAATTTAATTTCTATGAATAATTATATTAATTATTAAATGGAATAAATCATTATTCAAATGGGAAAAAATAATCAAAATCAAGAATTTTGACTCGATAATGAACAATATATACAAATAAGTTGTTTTATTCGGGATTCACTAATTCAGGATAAATAATATTTTAGTTTCTAATTAGGCTACCTGTCTAAATTTTAAATCTGTAAATCGAAAATAAAAAGATAAGTACTTACATAATAATAAAACTATTAACATTTTTAATAAAAAAATATCTCTGTCTATGGGCGGTAAATCAAATAGGTCGTGACTTCCGACCAATGAACTGGAATGGGGTAGAATGCTTGTCAATAGGCTTGACATGCGACTCTATGGGCGAAGACAGGTTATTTTTCATCTCACTCGGGAGTATTTATAACAACCATTTTCTATTTCACTTTGTTATTGTCTGATCCACCAGCTTGTGGATTGAACAATAACAATGTGAAACAGAAAATGGTTATTATAAATACTCCCGAGTGAGATGAGAAATAAAAATGGCTGCGCCCATAGAGTCGCATCTTGTTTTATTGATATAATATGCACATTGGCTTTCTACCCCACTCCAGTTCATTGCTTCCGACAAGCAACCTGTAGTTTCCTACACCAATATTTTTCGAGTAAAATTAAAAATCATCGATATTAGATAAAAAAACATCGATGTTAAATGAAAACATCGCATAAAAAAACATCGATAAAAATATCGATAATCGAAAGAGAAAAATCGATGTTTTTTAACATCGATACATCGTGCGCATCCCTAGAGTCACCCGCAGTTTGTACTTGGATGTGTGACTATCCAAGGAAAGTCGGTGTGTTGTCTATAAAAGTCCAAACAAACCATCCGTTAAGTTGCATGCCATAGCTAGCAGGCACTATAGCAATGAATACAAGGTATAGCGTGGTGTGCCATCTTTTGGAGGAGATGTATTGTCGATGCATGTTGAGCTCGTTAAAGATCCCTAAATTTCTGGTATTTTGGGAGTAGCGTGATTTCCAGCATTGGTGTTTTAACCTTCTAGTTAGACAAATGCTGACGTTAAATTTATTAATAAAAAACAAATATAAAAATTATTAAATGGGGAACAAAGACGTCCCAATATCTAGAGGCTTTAAGATGAGACGAATGACGAATGATGGAGGGCCAGAGGAGAAGAGGAAATGAATCTTTAAAAGTATGACAGTTTAATGTTCTTAGCTATTATGCAAGATGTTTCTGTGCTGGTTTCATCTAGATTAGTTCTTCTCAGCTTTTTTACCAGTATTTGATGAGCCTTTTCTGACTGGAGTAGGAGCAATTTACTATGCATCTCTCGTTCACCTAGTTCTAAACTAGCTGATGACAATAATCTTCTCAAAAAGTTAGATAAAATATCTTCTCTTGAGCACCTCATCCATGTCGGTGATTTTAACTTTCCAGAAATCAATTGGCCAATAACTCACTCCAATGACTTCCATGCCCATCGCAGATTTTTTCAATATCCTGAAACAGCACTTAGACTCTTCTAGGAATAACTTTAAATTGCCAAAAATGGTAACAGTAGAGCTTAGCTCAAATTTATTCGATCTTCTTTCACATCTAAAGTATCTACACCTCTCCTTTAATATCATGATGACACCCTATGCTCTACTGATGACGAAACATCTGAACTTCTATCTATCACCTTTTCGCAAGCTTTTACTGCTCAACCTCATAATGACACCTTCCAACTTATCTGTCCACGTATTCATGCATCCATTGAAAACATTCACTTTACTCCACATCTTATCAAAACATATCTATTAAAACTCCGTAACAATATATCCCCAGGACTTGATGGCCTAACTTTACAATTCCTAAAACGATTTCTTTAACTATGCCACTATCTCTGATTATGCAAAAATATTTTAACTCAATGCTCCCTTCCAATCAGTTGGAAACTAGCATTGGTCACCCCTATTTTTAAAAAAGGTAATAAATTAGACCCCAAAAATTACCGTCCCATTAGTCTTCTACCAATTATCAGCAAGATTATGGAATCCATTATCTCGGAAGTCATGACTGACTTTTTCCTTCAAGAAAACGTAATCCCACATCAACAATATGGATTTATCAAAGGTCGCTCAACACTTACAAATCTACTGCACTGTGTTAGTGGCTGGACAAAGTTTATTTAGATCTCTCCAAAGCCTTTCATAAAGTCGTTATACAAAGGCTACTTCACAAACTTGAACATGTGTATACGAGGAACTTGTATTTCTGGATTGAAGACTTTCTCTCAGACAGACATTCTAAAGTAAGAGTCGGCAACTCTCTTTTAATAAAAATAATTCCGCTGGTGATAGCTCTTTTAATAAAAAGAGCTGTTACCAGCGGAATTCCACAAGACTCCATTTTGGGACCGTTACTCTTCACCATTTATGTAAGTGATCTACAATACCATGTTTCAAGCATGTTTAGCCGATGATATAAAAATATATAATAATCCCTTTACCAATCATGAAGATTTTCAAAACGACTTTAAAGCTATATCGCAGTGGTACTTGCAGTAGCTGCTACCCTTGAATACTGATAAATGTGTATTTTTCCGAGTCGGAAAAATTAACCCAGGGTTGCCGTATTATATCAACGCACAATTTATAAAAGCTATAGACTCGCATAATGATTTAGGAGTTATAGTTAACAGTAATCTGACTTGATCAGAACATGTACTAAGAAAATATCCCATTCTTTACAACGTGTATTTAAAATAATGTGTGTATAACAGATAATAAATTAAAAAATGAAAACGTAAGCAAAGTAGCACTTTATTTTATAGTTTAAATCAATATTTATATTTTTTATTCGTTAAAAATAAAACTTTAAAATTAAAAAATTGTGTGCAGCAATAATTTCAATTGTAACTAGAATGTATTTACTTTATCAGAATATAAAGTTCTTCTTTTTTAAATTTGACCTATTTGTTCTTTATTTAATTGAGCAGCTCAAAAGAGGAAAAATAGAACCAAACGGAAGCAGCTGCAACAACCAGGTGATTCCACAAAGAAGGGAATTCGTAATGCATAACAAAGCACCGATGTGGAACGAAAACAACCAAGTATATCAACTGGATTTTGGCGGAAGAGTTACCCAGGAGTCGGCTAAGAATTTTCAAATCGAATTTAGAGGAAAACAGGTAAAGTATGTTTTAACTATTATAGTATTATTATGCTAATACACGGAACATTTTTCTGGGTATCGAAAATCCAACAACTATCCATAAACTAGAACAAATACAAAGAACGTCATACCTCAACACAATTATTCTCAATCTCATTCCTAAGGGAATGGCACGATTCCGCATTGTTGGAAAATAACCAGCTGTAGAATCCGATAAAAAAAGATGTCGCCCTTGGCAGGAGGAACTCGACACGCTTCAGATATTTTAAGCGATCACAAACTCCATATTGCCATGGTATGTCTTTCACAAGTACTACAAAGTTATATAAAAAATACAGAAAAGCCGGAAATGGCAGGCCACATCGAAAGATAACGGTCTTATCAATTCTCTGTGAAAGAAGGCAGCCTACCAAATCATATTTGGACCTGACTCTGCTATCAATAGTAACATTGGTCTTGACAAACCTAATTTATAAATACTCCTCTGTAAAATTTATTGAATTTAACAATGAAAAAAGAAGTTACATAGTCGCTAGGAAGATTTTAAGTTACGCTTACACTACAGTAAAAAAATACTTGACTATAATTAAACAGAATCTGGACCCGGGCCTTCTCACTGACCATTGCCAAGTAAGGAAGTACCTTCACGAACAAGATGAGATTATCGAGCATATCAGAACTAGAACAATCTCTTACATACTCCTACGAGTTTCCAGAAAAAGTCAACTTTTCGTCCTTGCAACATAAACTACTATTTAATCATATGTGTAGTCCTTACCACGTCATCCTTTATATGGTTTATACTTTAATGCATATTGACTGACCTAGGCATATCCTGTCAAGATTATACCGAAGACAATCATATTTGCTAAAGGCAAGTTTGGAAATATCCTGTGTGACATAGCCTAAAGAGGACTAGAATACAATAAAAGATGGTGCCGTGAGATGGGACTAAACCCCACGAAAAAAAAAAAAAAAACACTAGTAGTTTTTTCATCCAAAAGAAAACTAAATCTTAAAACCGTCCATATTAGATATAAAATAGATAAATGAATTATCTGGGCCTAACCCTGGTCAACAAACATCTCTGGAACTTACATGAGAAAGAAGTAGTACGGCCACAAAAGCCATAATGGTATGCAGAA
Source organism: Psylliodes chrysocephalus (assembly GCA_927349885.1). NCBI lineage: Eukaryota > Metazoa > Arthropoda > Insecta > Coleoptera > Chrysomelidae > Psylliodes > Psylliodes chrysocephalus. Next base: position 88,708,487 of record OV651813.1, read on the forward strand.
ACATTGCGTGTATACGATGGGGATGTAACCCGAACACATTGCGGTAGATGTAGACTGCAGTAGCTTGAAGTACAAAAACTAAATTAACTACTACGAGAGCTAATATCTCAAAAGTACAAAGACTAGCCTGTACGCATCACCGATGCAATGAGAACCTATCCTACGGCCGCAATGGAGGTGATCTTAAACCTCACCCCTCTACATTTAATGATACAGAATGTCGCAATAAGAACACGATAAAGAATGATTTTGCGTTGTAGTTTAACGTAAAAAGTTCTTATTCAATTTTAATTTGGAAAAATTGTTTTCTCCACTTGCAACAGTTACTGGTATCGACAGCAATACTCTTAAGGTTTGGGGCACAATTTAAAATTGTTATTAATTTTAGAACACTACCTGCCCATAAGCCCAGATACTGCACAAATGTCTTCTGTTAATTTTATCCCAGTAACAACAATAGAATCAACATGAGTTAAAATACTTTCTAGATCGTTGCAATGTTCAAAAATATTTTCTTTAGACATGCCCTTTAAATCATATATATTATTATAAAAATTAAAAATAATTACTATAGTGACTAAGTTGTTTAAGTCTAGTATCTATTGCATTTAGTGCCTGTTCAATTATAAAACAAAACAAAAACTACCTTATAATTTTCTTTAGGGTTCTCGATCGGTTCATCTCGTGCTTCGTATGAGAAATTCCTTTTTTTTTCTTCTTACGCGGTGTCGTGGTATTGTTGATTCAAAATTGGGTTCAACGTCAATTTCGTCAGCCAGTTCTCTCGCATCAACAATAGTTTTATTAAAAGATTTATCCAAACGAATATCCTGAAAAAACTTTTTGCAATTTTGCAAATGATCAAGTGCAGATGCTAGTTCATAATCTTTTGTCTGCCTCTATCCTACTCTTTCATCTAGTATCACTTAACGGTTTTAAAGTTAAACCCTGGACATGTTTTAGAAGAATTGCTCAGCGAAAAGTAGATGCTGAAAAAAATACATATATTTTCTGAATCATATTAAAGAAATTAGCGTCTTCCAAAGATGCTTTTACCATATCGTTAACTACTACTGCATGGAACGTAGGAAGCTCTCGGATTTAGGTTCTTAATTCTAGATTGCACTCCTGATTTATCGCCCCGCATACTAGACCCGTTGTCACATCCCTGCCCGCTTATATTCTGTAAATTTAAAACCAAATTATAAAGTTCTTCAATTATAATTTTAAACAGTTGCTTCCCTGTAGTTATTTCAACTGGAAGAAAACCCAAAAATGTTTCATTAATTTTAATTTCCACCTCATCCTTATTGGAATCAGTTTTATTGATTGAAACATACCTGATTACAAGAGTCATTTGCTCCACCTTAGAAATATCAGGAATGCAATCTAAAATTATTGAATAATATTTGGCTTTTTTTACTTCATTAATAATATAAGATTTCACACTTTGATGCAACAGGTCTATTTTCTCGTTTTGAATATTTTCCCCAGGATAGTGAGCTTTCGTTTCTTCTTTTTTAAGTACCCTACGTACGTGTTCTTCCATGATGGGATAAATTCAGATAGCAGCTCAACTATTTTTAAGAAGTTACCGTTATTACGCTCAAATAGCTTGTCGTTTGTCTAGTTAAACCAGAGATCTAGTGACTACCATAATAAAACAGAAGGTTATTTACTTATCAGCAGGTGGCCGTTTCTACGCAGAGACGTACCTACTCTAGCAATTAAGTTTTGTTCTATAGGTTAATAATTGTGGTAAAATAAATATTAAGAAAAATCACTATAATTCAGAATTGTTTATTTATTTATACAGTGTGTACAAAAAGTAACGGGGTAACTTGGTAAAAGCAAAAATCAGTATGACAAAGTACGAAAAAGTAGGTAGGTAATCAAAGTACTAAAAAATAAATTATTTAAAAGTACAAAATGTAGGTTGAATATATAAAATGTAATTATTAAAAAGTATAACGTGGTAAAATAATAAAAGTAAAAATCGGTATGACAAAGTACGAAAAAGTAGGTAGGTAGTAGAAGTACTAAAAAGTAGAAAATAAAGTATTTAAGTGTACAGAATATAGGTTGAACATATAAAATATAATTATTAAAAAGTATAAAGTGGTAACTTGGTAAAAATAAAAATCAGTATGACAAAGTACGAATAAGTATCTAGTCATAGTGATTGTTTCTACCCTTACATTGTGAATCTATTCATAATAAATAAAATGGTAAAATTCCACTGTTGTCAATCCTGACGATAGATGTTTATGCTTCTGAAACAATTGTCGATTTTGAATTACTCAGATAAGTATTTTTATTAATATAGTGGAATTTTTACATTTCATTTTCTAATATTTTATTTATTTAAACAAATTTAAACAAAATTACTCACGAACTTATGTTTAACTTTCACTATCGTCATCCAAATTAATAATAAACCTTTCTCTTGGTATCTTTTCTATATCAATATATGTCTTTTCCACCTTTTTTATATGGGAAACACACTTGGTCCAGCTGCTATCAGGAATTTTTGCAGCTTCTGTTTGAATAAGAGCTGCCACGGTCGAACTTAAGGTTGGAGAAGTATTATTTCTTCCAACTGCTGACTTAAGCTGACGCCATATATGTTCAGTTGCGTTAAACATACAGTGGTAAGGAGGAAGTCTGAGCACCGTATGTCCCAAGCTTTCAGCTAATGTGTCACAAAAATATTTCTTTTGTATTGAATAGCTTTTTAAAACTTTCAGTAACTGCTTTTTTGTGTACTTTTCTTCAAAGTACAAATCATTGTTTATCATGTAATCTTGTATGATGGCTTCTATGTCGTTTGAACAAGGCCTTATCTAGTTTCAGACTGTGGTAGCTGGCATTATCCATGACGATAACACTGTTGAGTGGAATATTTGGCAAAATATTAGTTTGGAACCAATCTTCAAATAATTTGGCAGTAGTGTCGTCATGGTAATCGACTAAGGAACCCTTAATATTTCCTACCGATAATGACAACGCATTGAGTATAAAACCATTATTGGTTCCTGAGTGTATTATAGTAATACCTTTGCCTTTATTATGTGGCGCATTAGTCTGGCACAAGTCAGATGAATCTACCCAACTTTTGTTTAGAATATCGTGTGTATCGAACCAAGTAAGTTTCATCCAAATACACAACTGTTCTGCCAGCTTCTTTAAAATTATTTATCGCCAATAAATATTGAAATCTTCATTGCTTAAGGCGCACAGATTCAATTATGACTTTTTTGCTGTTATTAATTTTTTTTTATTTTAACCCGTTTCTTAAAAGAGACTTCCTTAAAGTCTCTGCTATACTGGATACCAGTTTCGACCTTTTCAAGTCGTCACATCAATATATCTAGTGTAGGCACAATTTGCTCTCTATACAAGTCATATATTTTCCTTCGAATTAAGTCTACATCACAGCCATCTAGTTTCTTTGAAGTACCAGTCTTTTCTTTTCCTTCTTTTTAAAATAGGGTTACTTACTATTTTAAATACTGTAGAATATACGGCGGTTTCGTTAAGGAGGCAGTTTCTCGCACTGCTTGAGTCTTGGTCATTCCACATTCCATAAGGGAGGTATAAACATTTAATTTTTTTTCCCATTAACGTGTAAAACTTGTCGATTAGTGGTATTACCACCACCAGTTGAAGTACTGGCTGCAGGTTAAATCCATGGACAGAACATTTTTCACTACATAAAATTTTTAAGACACTTCGAAATAAACGCAACTGGCACAACGAAATATTCGTTAATGACTGAATTTAGTTTAACTACTATCCTCCTTTCGTTTCTAAAAACGGTAGTTGGTCGGTTCTCAAAACAGTTACATACTAACTAACTACCCATTATTTATTTAACTTTCTCTAATCTGTCTGGAATTATAGGACTCGATATCTTGTCTTCAAAGTCTAGTAATTTATCTATATCCTATTATTGCTAATCTCCTTAATAGACGTTTAGTACAGAAAGTCAGGTGGTCAGGTAAGTAAATTTTATTTATAAGTACTTTAAATTCTAGGAAATTTTTTATTATAAAAATAGTTTTACATTCAAAACTGTTAACAATTGAAATAGAGAGCCCTCAATTATATTATTAAAAACATATTCTTTACTATTTCATGAGAATATATATTTTAATCCGGACCTGGGAATCTTTTAACCAACAGACAATTTTGTCGCTTATCTACAAATCGAACAATAGTGATAATGAGGGTCGTCCGCTAATATGATTTATGAGAGTGACTAGATCTCTGGTTTTTCTATACCTTCAAAAGCCAGACGATTTTTACCAAGCATTTTTGTGATTGCTACGATTCTTAAAAGCACTTCTTGCCAATGGTTTATTTCAGCGTTAATAAGTCTTTGGGAATCCGCATCTATAGTTTTACAACACTTTAATCTTAGGTTCAGTTTTAAAAAAAGATTTTTGAGACTGAATATGATTTTTAGAAATTTCGTGGTCTTTTAGAGTTTGATTCAGATGCTTCCAACTTTTACCCCCCCACCTTTAACAGGGAACTAAGTGCACAGCAAAAATGTTTTGAGACAGAGTACACCAGTCAGTCTCTTAAAATTTGCTTTCCATTACTTAAAATTCTTTTATAATAATTCGGGCTAAATTTTCTACCTGTCTCATCGTATGGAAATCTATAATTGTACAATGGTTTAGGTGGACCTTACCTTACCAAAAAGATTTTTTCGGCATCTGGTAGTATCATTTTACAATAAAATTATTCACCATTTGGAAGAATCTGAATGCCCAGTTGCTATATTTTGTGATCTCAGTAAAGCATTTGATTGTGTAAACCATGAGTTGCTATTAAATATATTGGAGACATGTGGAATCAGAGGCGCTGTTTTAAACTGGAGCTCAACGTTTTTACGTGCTAGGAAGCAATATATTTTTTTAAAAGTACAAAACGACAATAAAATCAATACTATTAGTTCTGATACACTAGATGTTAATATAAGAGTTCCTCAAGGTTCATTTTGGGACCCATATTGTTCATACTGTATGTAAACAATGTTGACTCATTAATAGGTGGTAATCATTATATAAGCTATGCAGATGATTTTTCGGCTATAATTTCAGCTAAAAATACGGATCTACTAAACAGAGAGAGCTCCAACATCGCTCAAAAAATGTCAAGTTACTTTAATAGTCTTGATTTATTTTTTAATGCTAATAAGACTGAGATACTTAGATTTCATAACAGGTCATTCATTCATCATTCATTTCAAAATAATTTATTTACACTATGTACATACAATTTCTAATAACAATTCAAATATGTAAATTTGCAGCAGGATTTCTTCTTGAGATTCTTCAGGAAGTGTTCCAAATGCTGCTATGGCCCCTAGCGAGGCCATGACCGATGTCTTGGCCGTATACTCAAACGAAATTAGTTATTATTATGTGTTTTCGCAACCCCTCCTTGCTGAATTCAGCATTATAGGTCAATATTGGTGCCTAACTAGATCGATAATTGAAAAGTCGTAGGGTTTTGTGTGATTTTACTTCTGTCTGTAGTCCCTGAAAAACCGAATGAAAAAACAGGGTTGTCCTCGTGTGTGTGTTTGTTTACTGTTAGTTTATGTATATAGTTGACCAAATCACAAGACTACACAGTTCAGCCTCCGTCCAGCACAAGAATCATGGGAAACCACAATTTCCTGCACTGGGCGATGACGTCACCGTGCAGTCTGCCGTCCGACAGAGTAGGTGCAAGTCGTCGTTTGTAATTTGTCTCTTTAGTGGATCCGTCGCTGTTACAAGGATATATGTCAAATTTTTCATGTTTTTAGTCGTGTTTGTACGTACTGAGTGCCTATTGTGGTCACAAAATTCCCGACTCGCACCAATTTCCCGGAGATTCGAAGGAAAGTCCGAGAAAAAATGCTTCCGTCGGGAGATTTATGCCCACAATAGCGTTTTACAATGTCTTTGTATGACTTTACTGATAAATAAGTATGTATGTTTAATTCCTTATGTTGAAGTTAATGTCGATGTTAGCCATGAACGCGTTATACGTTTCAATTATTTGTTGTCCAGTTATGCAGTCTTTGAGTTTAGCGTTCAAGGCTCTGACCGCTCTAGTTATTTCACCAATATTAACCAACCTGTTTAATATCGCGAATTCATTATTTAGGGCCGAGACATCGTCCATGGCACCGCCTGGAGTCGTTTGTCCCGGGATTTCGTCTTCGTTTCTTCTTGTATTTTCATTGGTTCTTTGTTCTCTTGTGGGAAGTGCTGGAAATTCATCAATTTTGTTTCGATTCTGTTGTCTGGCCTCCCATTGGTTGATTAACGGTTTGGGGGCGGGGACTAGTTTCTGCATGATTTTTGGTCGCCTATCCATCATTCTCTCAAGTTTTGTAGTATAATTGTTGCATTTCGTGTAATTTGCGGGGTGGTCACCACCGCATGTGATGATCACCCGCGCACTTCAGGCATCTTGGAGGTCTGCCACAATTTGAGGTTGCGTGCCCCCATTGCTGGCAATTGTGGCACTGGACTATCATTTTTGTGGATTTACGAAGTTCCCAAGTAACTCGTGTGTATAGTATTCTTTTTGTGTTTTTATTTAGAAAGTCCAGTGTTATCACTGGGTCGGTTATTACCAGAAATAGGGGCCTTCGTTTGGTCTTCATCTGGTAGATTGCACGGGTTTTTATATCATGTTCCTCCTCAAGATTTTCCTCTATGTTGGAGATTTTTGTTCCCTCCGCAAGTCCACGCAGGACAAATGCATGGGATTTATCTTCCCTTGGGGTATATGTGTGATAGGGCACCTGGTCGTTTTTTATTTTGGCCAGTACTTGCGCGTGATCGTCTTTGTTTTCTGTGAATATGATTGTTGTATAGTTCGTATGTTTTATACTGAATTCTCCTTTTGTCATTGACTTGATATCTCGTATAAGTGTATTTTGATTGGTTGTTTTTCCGTCTATGACTATTGGTGGCATATTAGTTTTAATTTTATTGCTGTTTGAGGATCTTCCTGCCAAATTTGATATGTTCTCTGTGTTTTCTGTCATATTTCGAGTTATACTAATACATAACAGGTAACATAACGTTGAACCTTAAAAATATCCTTCTTAGTAATGGGAACCATAGCATTCGCTTTCTAGGAATCCAAATAGATCAACACCTTGCGATTAAAAAGACCATTGTAGAGGACTGGTCAAAAAAATTAACTCGCTAAAGTTTCTTTTCATGAATGTACGGTCTATACTTGAGGTTCGTCAATTAGTTATGGTATATTTTGCATAAGTAGACTCACGTCTAAGATACGGTGTATGCTTATGGGGAAATTCAACCTTCTCTAAAAATATTTTTCTTGTTTAAAAAAGGGCCCTGAGAAGCATTGCTAAGTCCTCACAAAGAGGCTCTTGTCGACCATACTTCAAGGAATATGGCAAATTACCCCTATGTTGTATTTTTATTTTTTAAATGTACCTATACACTTACAAACACAAAGAAATATTTGTAACTAATAGAAATGTACACAGGTATGAAACCAGACAGGCTGACGAACTACATATACCTTATGCACGACTGAAGGTAACATCTAATGCGTCAAGGTATTTAGGTCCTAAATTGTTTAATAGACTCATTCTTGTAATAAAGGGACCTAATTCATTTTTTATTTTTAAAAGAAAATTGAAAAGTTTTTTTACTAGAATATTGTTTTTATAATCTCGCTGAATTTTACGAATTTGATGTATAAGTCCTACCCATATTTTATTCTATTTTCTAGTTTTATGCTTTTATCATATTTTTATTTTATTTACTTGTACTTTGACGAATCCCATACAATTGTATTGTCTTATGGAAAATAAAATGTATTTTATTTATTTATTTATTGGCCAGAGTGCTGGATCTGTACTTAAAGGTTGTTGAACGCTTTCTGTAGGTGCCACGTTCGTATCAATAGTATTCTCATTTGGCGACGGAGGGCTGCCACTGTCAGTTGCAAGTATCAGTTCAGGTATATCCTTAATTTGTTGATCCTCATTTTTCTCAGGCGATTCTCTGTTGTCAGTGTCTTTGATGTACAACATTTTGAGTTGTCATTTGTTTTGGTACTGCCCGAAGTACGCTGTAAATAATTTAGTAAAGTACCAGCTTGTCTTTGCCTTTGCATTTTCTTTTCCACCCTTCGTTTTTTGTATTTGCAACCAGATAGTTTTTTGCGTCCCTCGCACATCCTGGAAGATACACAAAATATCTGAAATAAAACAAAGCAAATTATAAGGAAATTGTCTTACAAGAGACTTAGTTAAATTAGACAAGTACTGCATTTTTTTATGCTCATTTAAGATCTAAGGGAACGATTAAGCGGTTTTATATGCTTTTTATATTTTTAAATTATGTAATAGTAGTAAAATAGTAATGAACCTACCACACCTGATACCTTTCAAATTTGAAAATTTATAAGCATTTGCATTTTACACAATTTTGCTTCAAAATCTAAAATGGTATAAAATAGGGCAATTTTTCTTGTCCAATTTAGACAGATCATGCATAGATTTATTCTAGAGTGCTCAATGTTTAAATAAATATTTAATTTTAATTTTATAAAATACCTAACAAACTTTTGCTATTTATATTTTTTTTTTATAAAACTAGGTAAAAATATTCGTAGCTTTACTTAAAAGAGATCGCATCCAGTAGTTGATAACAAAAAAAAAAAAGAAATCAGGGTCTATTGATCAGTAAAACACAAAAATTATTTAAAAAAAACCAAGCTTTAGGTTATACCGTATACTTCATAACCTTTTTAAGGTATTTTAAAAAGCTCCTTCGCAGATGAGAATTAAATTTCAAAGACGATTTTTTAACGAAACATAAACAAATTTCGGTCCTTTTAAAATTATCAAAACAACCTTTTAATTAATATATCTGTTTTGTTTAAAAATCGTTTTCAAAATTTAATTTTCATCTGAGAAGGAGCTTCTTTAAATACCTACTTAAAAAAAATATGAAATTTAAACAAAAGTTTATTTTTTTTAAATAATTTTTGCTTTTTACTGATCAAAATACCCTAATTTCGTAGATTCGCTAAGTTAACGGTTAACTTACCTTAAACACACTTATTGTTAAACCACAACAGTATATATTATTGAGAGTTGCACTTGTTATCAGCACCGAAGAATTAGTAAAAATAATGCTATGATGGAATAAGACCTTTTATAATTGAAGGCAATAAACTAGTCATTTCTTGTCTATTCCTAATTTAGTCAAGTTCATGTGGCACCCTACTTGCTGATTTATATGGTATATATGCGATGCGCGGTTATATTAAATAGTGTAAATAACACCCGAGTTCCTTATTTAATAATTATTATTGAATAATTATTTTTTTGTAATTACCTATTTTCTTTACAACTGTATAGATGAAAAACAAGTATTTTAAGTTTCTTGTAAAAACAGTAATAAGAAATGTTTTTACAAATGAAAGGCGGCATGCTATTATTATTAATATTTTAATTTTAATATTTATAATATTTTATTACATTCTGACAGTGAAAATGCTGCCCCTAAGATTTTCCGCCCCTGACAAATGTCCTGGTTGTTCAGCCTTGGAGCGGGCCCTGCACTAAAATTTTAAAATTACTATGAAACATGAAACCGGGAAACCGCCTCAAATGACAAACGACATACCACCATATTATGGATGATATTAAATTCGGATACATTCGTACGCAATTAGCGTTCACGGTATTCGCTCCGTGCACGACAGCAGCGCCAATTTGTTTTGGTATTAAAGGACTATTTCTGCCTATACTGACAAATACAAAATTAATAGAATTCGTAAATAAAAAGTATATATGTTAGTTTTAATAAAAGTATATGGATTTGTAAAACATTAATTTATTGTTATTATATATTTCTCCCGCTTAAATTAAAGAAAATTATGTATAATCAATAAAAATTAATAATAAAATATAGGCAGGCAACAGTATTTACTGGAGAATGTATGAGAAGTTGCCTAATTCTAATTAGTTGTTATTGAAGAATTAGCCTATTTGTCTAAATAAAAAAAATACCATTTAATAATAGCGTGAAGTTAAAATGTATAAAAAAGGATTGTTATTTATATTTTCATTTTTGTTCGAAAGAAAACAGAATGAATGATTAAAACTGGTTTCCCATCAGTAAGTCACAAAATTGCATTCCAGCCACATATTATAATCAAAGCAAGAAATCTTGAAATCTAGTCCTTGCTGAATGAACATTTAAGAATAAAGGGATATTAAAGAACATCATAAAATGATAATTTATTGTTTATTTAAAACCTTTTAAGTTTCTGATGTCTACTATTTCCAGCATTACTGTTATTATCACAAAAATAAAGGTAATTTTTTTTCTTATTGTACACCATTCCATTTATTTCTTTGATTTAATTTCCACTTTGCTAGTGAAATTTTTTATATAAGTGTCACTGTTTTTTTTTTGCTAGTATTTGTACAATTTTCAACACAGCAACTCCGGTTGCTTATTGTGTTGATATTACCTACTTTTTTGAAAAAAAAGTTAAATGTATACGTGTATTTGATATGCCAAAATTACAAAATATCGCCCTAAAATGCACGAACTATCCGCAACTAGCGCTAGTATCGCTTTTGCTTCCCTTTCCATGACTTCGCACGGAGCGAATAAGCCTTGCCCGATCTCTCTATTGTCTAATGCCAGCAAACGTAAAAGAGGCACCTCGCGGCGGTGTTGTCAAATACATTAAATCTGTAAACTGGCTGACGAGCTAAGAGAGGGTTATCAATTCAGATAGAGGCTTAAAAAGTTCTATATCTTTTATACCTTGGTAAAATTAAAAAAAAAACTTACTTGAATACTGTCTTAACCAAGAAGCAAATAATCATGGAATTTACTTAGTTTTAGATGAAATCTATGTAGAATGTATTAATGATTATTAGAAACCACATTCACTAATCAATAATGCATAGCAATTGTAAATTCTTTATTGGTACGTTTTATTATATTATTTTTCTTTTTCAGGTGATGCAATTTGGTCGAATAGATGGAAACGCGTACACTTTAGATTTCCAATATCCTTTTTCTGCCCTTCAAGCATTTGCAGTGGCTTTAGCTAATGTTACACAGAGACTTAAATAAATTGTTTTTGTTTTAAACGTGCCAATTTTCGATATTAACTTCTTTAAAATTATTGAGCTATTTCTGTTTATATTGAATTATTTCTATAAGAGAAATTTATATATTTTATACATGTTTTAGAAAAATGTTGATTTTTTAATATTGTCGTGTGACTTTTGATTCATAGGTACTTTTATTGTATTTGAATGTTACCATTATATATCATGAATAAAATATTTCATATTTCTCATGGAGTTTTTTTTTATAAATTAGATTACCATTGCATGGTAAAATACCGCGAAAGGAATTAAAAAAAAAATTATCAAAAATATATCTCAAAATAAAAAGATAAAGGCGTTCTTCGAAGAAAAGCACAATAGTACCTATTCAGATTATTCATAAAATACTTATAAACCGCCAGATAGTGACAGATTAAGGTGACCCATTCTCGCATGCAAGCCTACAAAAGGGTTGAAAAGTACATAGATGAATAAAAAGAAATTTACAAGGAGCTCTTGGGGATAACTCATGGAAAATTCTATTTTAATCCGACCCCAAAATGCACTTCGGGTCATTCAAGCCAATATGTTTTTCGGACTAATGACGATAAACATTTTCATAAATTCGAAGGGATTGTGTAGAAAAATCGGTTAAAATTCGATTTTTCGTTACAAAATTACGCAATTATTTCAACCCTATAGCCATTTGATTTACCGAAGCCTAGTTCTATTAGTTATTCATTTAGTGAACATGTCTTGCATGGAAATAAGGGCAACACATAGCTTTTATTTCTGTTATGAAAAATCGAATTTTCCATATGTTATCTCCAGGAGCCACTCGTAAATTTCCTTTCATTTTATTCAAAATCGATGTACTTTCCAAACCCTCTTCGAGGCTTGTATGCGAAAATGTGGCACCTAAACCTGTCACTATTTGACGGTCTATATAATAACATGAGAAGTATTATGATTTCATACATCACTCGTGCTTAAATCCTCTATAACTGACCAACAGACCAGGGGCCTATAACACAAACAATACAAGTACAACAAGTGTACAAATAAATTATACAAGTGTAGATATTCTGTAACATAAAGTAACTTGTAGTACTCGTAACTAGCGAGGCACTGGTAATTACTGAACTTTCTGTACAGCTGTATTCTCTTCCCATAATACAACAACTACACTTGTGCAGTTGTGTTATGGAATTGTCAACAATTTTCTACCTATCTCGAAACGTGAGTAGAGTCAGTGTAGTGAAATCTTTCACCGTGAACGTATCATTTTACTGTCGATATGTGGTCAAGTGATTCTGAAAGTGACAACAAAAATGCTCGTGCAGTGTATCGGTATCGGGAGAGAATTAACTTTGTCATTCTGACAGACGGGGAATTTTTGGAAAGGTTCAGACTCAATCGAGAACAGCGTGAAACTCTTCTTTAAGATATAGGCCCAGCAATCGCTAATCAAACGATTCGATGATACGGTTTGTCACCATTACAGAAACTGCTTATTGCTCTGCATTGGTTTGGAAACAGAGGGCAATACCATGGGTTATGTGATATCACATACTTTGATTACTATACGAGGCAAGAGAGAGGTCCGACACGCCCAACATAGGGCGCGGCCATTTTGAACCCTGTGATACAGTTTACAGCTAAAGAATCAGATCGCTCACTCTGCGTCAGCTCCTTTAAGAGAGCTCTTAAAAAATAATTCTGTCTGGGTCTGGACAAAAAATCAAACAAAAGCTTTAGATGAAATCAAATCTATATTAAGTTCTCACACAGTATTAGCAAACTTTAATGAAAATAAAAAAACAATTATTCAAACTGATGCAAGTCAGAGTGGTCTAGGTTGCTGTTTATTACAGGAAGGCAGACCAGTTGCATTCGCGTCGCGGTCTCTAACTGATGCTGAAACAAGATTCAGCCAAATAGAAAAGGAATATTTGGCTATATTATGGGCATGCTCCAAGTATCATAACTTTATCTTTGGGAGAGAAATACAAGTTGACTCAGATCATAAGCCATTAGAAGCTCTAATGCAGAAAGGCGTGTCAGAGGTTCAGTCACCCAGGTTTCAGAGGATTAAAGTCAAGTTGTTGAAGTACAATCTTAAGGTTAAGTATTAACCAGGTAAAGAAATGTTTATTGCAGATCTATTGTCTAGGAATTTTAAAAAACAAAGACAGGAGGAGGACAAATTTATCACTGAAATAGTTCACTCTATTAACTTGAGTGAAGAGAAGAAACAAGAATTCCAAAGGGAAACTAGGGCAGACAAAGCAATTCAACAAGTTATCTACTATTGCATAAAAGGCTGGCCAAAGAGCTTGTCAAAAGTTCAGAATGAAGCTAAGCCATACTATCAGCATAGAAATACATTATATGTACTGGACGATCTCCTTTTTCTTGAAAGCCGAGTTGTAGTTCCAACAAATCTAAGAACAAAAATCCTTAATCTACTGCACGTGGATCATCTTGGAATAATTAAAACTCAACAGAGAGCCAGACAAATTGTATACTGGCCTCTGATAAATCAGGACATTTGTAACACTATTCAGCAGTGTGCAAAATGTGAAAAATTTAAACGAAATAACATTAAAGAACCTCTGATTCTTCGTGAATTTCCTAAATTTCCGTTTGAAAAGGTGGCCAGTGATATCTTAGAATATGGGGCCTACTCCTATGTTATTGTAATAGACTACTTTTCAAAATGGTTAGAAGTTATTAAATTAGAAAGAAAGACATCACAAGCAGTTATTAACGCTTTAAAATCCGTCTTTGCTTCACATGGAATTCCATTAGAAGTGTATACAGACAATATGCCTTATAATTCAAGGGAGTGTCAAGATTTTGCAAGGAAATGGAATTTTAAGTTTGTTACATCCAGTCCACACTATCCCCGTTCAAACGGCATGGCAGAGAGGGGTGTGCAGATAGCAAAAAATCTACTTCGCAAACGTGAAGATTTGGACTTGGCTTTAGTTGAGTACAGAAACACCCCAGTATCTGGTACAGACAAATCGCCAGCTCAGCTACTAACAGGTAGAACCCTGAGGTCAAGATTACCAGCTTTAAGAACCACACTTTTACCACAAAAGGTGGACTTAGAAGCAGAGAAAGAAAAATTGGAGGACAAGAGAAGAACATATAAGTATTATTATGATAGAAACACAGCAGATAGACAAGAATTTCAGGATAATGAAAATGTGCTAATCAAAGAGGGAAGAACGTGGGAGCCTGCAAAGATTTTAGAAAAGGTTGAAGGGGCACCAAGATCATACATAATCAGAAAACAAAATGGAGAAACTGTTAGAAGAAACAGTTACCACATAAGACTTTCTTTGAGTAAGCCAAATTTTGATAGTAATGTGTCTTTAACAAAGAACACTTCAAACGAGGTTTTTAATGTACCTTCAAACTCAAGATCAGATTCTGAAAGGGTAGATTTTGAAACCAGGGTTGAATCTAGCAATGATACAGTTAGCGGAAGTAAAAGACAGGTCAAAATGCCTAATAAGTTTAATGATTATGTAGTCAGTAGATAAAATCATTTAAAGCATTTGTTTGTTTTCATTTTATTGTTATTATTATGTTTTATGTTATATTATTGAACATTGTGATTTAAGGAGGGAGATGTAATATGAACGCATCTTAAATGTAGGAACGCAGCTCATAGCTGCTTATAGGTTAGGATAGATGGCGCAACGATTGTCATTGTCAAGCAAAAAAAATATGGTTGACAACACACGAGTGTGTACAAGTTTTACACGTTAATAAAGGTCTTAATAAAATAGCTACGACTTGTGTATTACTATCAACACCTAAGTATTACACTTTTGATCTCAATGTTTCAGTTTATACACTGTGCAACTCGGATAACACAAAATATGACAACCGCCTATAGTAAAACAGCAGTCTTCTGCGAATCCTGAATTTGTATCCCTGGAGTGGATGTTATTTTGGAACTTTCATATGGTCCGAGTGAGCTAACTGATTCTTTAGCAATAAACTGTGACTTCAAAAATAATATTCACTGACACTGACAGCAGCAAGCAAAATATCAGGTGCGTTTTAATCATCCGCTTCTGCTTCAGGAATTGTCGGTTTAGTCGTTTTAACCTGTCAGATTAAAACAAGAAAACCGACAATTCCGAAGCAGAAGCGGATGATTAAAACGCACCTATTAAAAATATTGCGCCAAGATGTAGGCAACACGTAATAATGGTTCAAAATGGCGGAGTTTTCTATCTCCTTTTAAAAGGCACTCAGAAAGCTGCGCAGTGCGACCATTCTCCGTATAGTAAAATAAAATCAAAGTATGTGTGTGATATGCATGGAGTGTCAAAAATGACCGTCTGCAGATGTGTGTACGAAGTTGTTGCTTGTGTAAACGAAATAAAATTTTATGCATTAATTCGATGGCCCGACAATACAGGGAACGTAGTAAAACGCTTTCATAATTTGGCTGGATTTCCTGAGGTTTGTGGAATTGTAGATGGAACCCTCATATACATCGATGCCCCCACGAATAACGAACCCACTTACGTCGACCGCCATGGTAAGCACTCAATCAATTGCATGGCTTGACTTAAAGTTTTATTATATAAGAGCAAATTGGCCCGGAAGTCTACACGATGCGCGAGTAAATCGTAACAGTTTTCTGTTTCGTAGAATGGAAAATGGTTGGAGACCTACTGCACATATTATAATTCTTGGCGATTCCGCATATCTTTTACATAAATGGTTAGTTCCTCCAACGTATGATGATCCAATGAGTCCAGTGCAGACCGCTTTCAACAGAGCGCATAAACGGACTCGGCGTATTATAGAAAACGCTTTAGGCGTATTGAAAGAAAAATTTTCATGTTTAAACTACTTACGAGTTGATCCAGTCTTCGCAACAAACATTTTTAAATGTTGCGCAACATTGTGCAATATTGCACAAAATAATGAAGTCGATGTGGAATTAAATGGTTATGATGACAAAGTTGACGAAAACAATCCCAGAGATAATGAACCTACTCCAATTGCAGGTCGAGCTAAAGTTCAACAGTTGATAGATTATTTTAGAATAAATTAGTATGAAACAAAAAAATAGTATATTATGCGCCAAGGTAGAGAAGTGAGTTATTTTGTCGAGACAAAATAACTCACTTCTCTACCGTGGCTCATATACTATTTTTTTCACTAGCATTTTAATTAAAAAAAATTAAGTTTTTAAAACTAATAAAAACCGTTTCCAAGTTTTTTCAAATCAAATCATCCATGCTTGTGACAATTAAATGTAAAACACAAACGTCAGTTTAGTACCTATAGAATTTACAGTTTATACGTAGAATTAAATGAAATTTTTTTTGCTGGTGGTCGAGTTAGTCACAAAATGAAAATGAATTGGTTTTATTTGAATAGTGGATACGACCATTAAATAAGTAAGTAAAATATTTTTACATTTTGTATTTGCATTTGAGCCTTTCAGTTAACCTCAAAAACTGTCAAAATATGAACTGGATTGGGATTCTCATCTTTCGTACTCGGGATATCCTGAGAAGCTCACTTTTCGCTAGAAAATAATCGAATCTTATGTTAAATGGAGTTGGGTATCGATCTAGACGTGAAAATAAGGCTGCCTTGGCGTTTTATGTTTCTTGGTTGTGGTTGTTGTTTTGTCATTACATGGTGTTTTTGGTTAGAAAGTGTTTCGTTTGAAATATTTTATTTAATAATATTAAGCTAATGTATAAAATTTTGTCATCTCTATTAAATTAGACGTTTACATATTAAGTTATTTTAAAATACAGTAAAATGAGTGGAAGACACTTGTGTGTCTCAACGCAATCCTGGTATAATTATTTCATGAAAAAAATGGCATTCTCTTACATTTCATCAGTTTCCTAAAACTGGTAGATGTAAGGTAATTTTGTAATATAAAAGTGGAAAATCTGAACTTGTGGATGCAAGAAGAGTATGCTTCAAAACTTGAAAGTAGGGAAGTAAAATTTATGAAAGGAAAGTTTGTTCTCAGCATTTTAAAGATTTACAGGTACTTATGAAGGTAATACCTAGGTATATTTTTTATTTAATGTTTATTTAATTTTTTTTATGTTGCAGCTGTGACATCTCAAATAAAAAGAAACTCTCCTTTAAAACTGCCAGTTGTTAAGGAACATTCTTATGACTATGTTCCATCTACTTCAAAATCTAACAAAGACTAATAAAAATAACTCAAAATAAAAAAAATTCCCATCAGTTTGAATGTAATAATTAGAACACACAATAATGGTTAGTTAATGAAAGTGATTTGTTTCAAGATAAACTAGTAACTCCTCCTGAACAAGACATAGAAGATGCAAATTAACATTTTGCAGTTAATAAAAAGTGTTGACAGTAGTTAGTGTACAAGTGAAAATAGTAAAAAGTAAAATTTTTACCATGTGTTGATTTATTAGAGTTTAAAAATTAAAATAGTGTAAAATTTACATTAACCGTCACTTTTGGAAACTTGATTTATAATATATCTAAACCTACCAGAGTAACCAAAATTTCAAAAACATTACTTAATGTTATATTTTTAAAAACTGTCTGGTTATCATGCTGGTAATATAGAGATCTCATACCTCTGCTTTTTTGTAAATTTGCTGAACAAGAAACTGATCACAGAAATGGGCCATGTTCACATGTGAGATATTGTTAAGAGTGAGATTATAGGCCTTTTGACTGACCCTTAAGTCCACTCTTAGCGGTAACCACGAGTTATATAGAGGGGCCCAATTTGTATTTAAATTGCCTCTAGACAACACACGGCTAGGGGGTTAAGCTCAGAAGGAACCCTAACTTCCTGACGATGATTCAGAGGACGGGAAAAGGGTTTGCCCTGCAGGAACTATTCCCTTTGGCAGTTTTCTCTCTCTCTCTCTCTCTCTCTCTCTCTCTCTCTCTCTCTCTCAGAGATTGGATTAAGCCAATACCCCCGCCTTTGAATATTCGTAAGTTTTCATAAACCAAAGAAAATTGAAACAAGCGTAAAACAAATAACTGTGATTTATTTAACAAATAAAAACAACTAATATTGCTTCTGCAATCACATAGTCTTTACTGACTATACAAAAACTAAATATATTTACTTAAAACTATTTACTTACATAAGCATTATGTTCTATCTGTTGGGCTGCAAGGCTGGCTGGTTGCACAGTAAACGGAATAATTACACATGAACATAAAGTATTTTGCATTGTTTCTCCCACATTTGAAGTAAATAATGCTGAGGTAGATAACAAGTTGAATTTGATAATGAATTTTTAGAGAAACGTTTAATTTGTTCAACTACACTATTGTTAGGGCTTGTATATATTTTTTATTATTTGTAAATAAAGTGTTTGTTACTTCGTTTATCTTATTCAGGTACATTTATTGTTTAATAATAGGTTAATAAATAAAATTTTCATAGATTTTACATTTTTGTTTGTATACATTTATTATAATCCCTGAAATAATGTGATAAATTCATTAAAAAAAAACACAAACAGTTTATTAAATTATTATTTAGTCTTACAAAATGAGTTCTTTTAATTTACACAGAAATGTAAAAGGTTTATGTAAGCTATAGTTTCCTTCTCATAAATATGATTGAGTATTTTAAAAACACTGTTGGGCAATCCTAAATATACCTTCAGTTTATTTTCATTTATTTTGAGAGTTTAATGGTCTTGAATACCCTGCCTCATTATTTTAAGTCCCTCTGAATCAAATATTAAAGATGTTTCTTCTGATTCAAACAAAACTTTACTATCTTCAAAACTTTCAGGAGGTTCCAAAGGAGGGTTTTAGGTTATACACCTTCGAACTTATAGTAGGCCCATTTTAAATTTCCTAAATGGGATAATGTCAGAAATTGCTGCTGCATCTTGAAGATCCGGTGTATTTTTACGAAATAGTGATAAAAAACGCCTCTAGTAGGTTATTTTCCAGTCAACTTTTTAGAAGACATTTTTGTTTTCTTTTTTTGGTAGAATCAGTAAGCTGGCTCTTGTGTGGTGAATAACAAGAATTTTGCAGACATTTGTGTGGTACTACCCACTTTTTATATGTAAAGGTTTATCTATCAATTAAAAAAGGAAGTTTTCAAAATCATCTGATATCTAAAAAAAAGAAAAAAATATCGTTACTGCAATGGTAGATAATTGAAGTCTAATAAATTACAATAAAACATTTTAATTTTAAATAAAGAGTACAGATATAAACCTTAAAATAATTTAGCTGTAGCTTTTCTGTGTAATAATAATAACTTCCTTCTTTTCATATTTTTGGCAAAACTAATAAATATATTTAATAATAAATGTAAATCATTATCACATCTTGGGAGGAAACATTTTTTCATACTCATATTATTTTATAAAAACGAATTATAAATAATTATTTATTGACATTATTGACACAAAATTACAAGATTTCAAGTTAAAAATCGATTCTCGGCACCTAAAAATGAAGCGAGTGCAACTGACATTTAAGATCGATATATTTCCCTTCTCGATATCCGAGATAGGAATCGCAAAATCTTTCTCGTTACAACACGTCACGAGTACGAAACATGAGAATCCCACTGCTGATATCATTTACATAAAATACAGTAGGTATATAGTTATCAGGTGGGCTCTGCACGGAGAAAAAAATTCACTAACTGTAAGTGAAAATTCGCTTACTCCAAGTAAAAATCTGTCTTAAATACGAGACAAGTAAACAGTATACCTAAATCAAGAAAAAAAAATTCCTGAAATGAGTAACTTGCTGTACGTGAATTTATAGATCACTTAAAGTAAGTAAATGTTTTTGCTAAAACAGGTTACCATTTAAGTTATAGCAGGAAATATAGCAACTAATGGTAGCAACGAAATTAACTTGGAACAGCTTAATTTTTATTGATTTTCGCTTAAACTAAGCGAAAGTTTTGACGAGACTAAGTCAACAATTCAGTTGTTTTAAGAAAAACCGCAACTTAAGAGCAAAAAAATTAATTTACTGTAGCTAAAAAATATTCTTGTTCTAGGTAACACATTAGCTACCACAAAAAAAACCTTTTTCTACTTTAGCTTTTTGATTTAACCTGAATCAGGTGATTATTTTAGCTGCTCTTGGGAGTCATAGCCTACTCCTGAACGATGTCAAAATTTTGATAGTCCTAAGGTAGGAGATGAGTTTGGGCCCTATGCCGTCAATTTGGGGGTGGAGCAGTTGGAAAATGTGGAGGGGTAGGGGGTTGATGTCGCGATGGGGTGTATTTGGGGAAACGAGCCAGTACGGCTTTCGAGAGTACTTGTCATCATGAATGTTGAAAACCAAATGCTGTCCAATAATAATTCGACCGAAATTCAGGAAAAAATATATTTTTTTTTTATAAATTTTTACTGATTTCCGGTCGAATTAATTTTGTACGGCATTTGGTTTTCAACGTTCATGATGACAAGTACTCTCGAAAGCCGTACTGGATCGTTTCCCCAAATACACCCCATCGCGACATCAACCCCCTACCTCTCCACAGTTTCCAACTGCTCCACCCCCAATTGACGGCATAGGTCCCAAACTCACCTCCTACCTTAGGACTATCAAAATTTGACATCGTCCAGGAGTAGGCTATGACACCCAAATTTAATAGCATGGGCTTGCGATTTATAAAGGATGGACAGGGCATTAAAATATACAAAAGGTATTTAATACAAAAATTTATTCACTGAAATATAACATTTGCACTTTTACAGGTATTCAACATATTACAGGTATTCAACATATTACAAGTATTCAACATATTACAAGTATTCAACATATTACAAGTATTCAACATAAGTTTATTCATTGAAATATAAATATAACAATACAGGGTGATCAACTTATACTCCAGAGTTTCATAAGTCTGTTATTTTGAAAGATACAAAAAACGTTTTATATGGAAGTCATAGATACTGTAAAGCTGCACATTTTAAAATTATTTAGGCCACATCATACCAAAGTTATGTTTTTTTAAATGGAACACCCTGTATATTATTATATTACATTTTTTTTAATCTCCTCGGTGAGATGATTTTAACAATATGTCACAACTCTAATGTGACTAGTAAAGGATTTACAGCTACTGGAAAAATTCCGGTGGCAAATAGTTGAAAATCAAGAAAAACGGCTTACCTGTCCCTATCCTAACTTTTCATCTTCTATTAAGTGGTATGAAGAATGAGTTGATACAGGGTGATCACAAATCTGTCAGTGATTCCTTCGTCTAAAAAAATTAACTGTGGTTAATACGGCAAATGTAACTATTATTGAGTATTTTTGTTAACAAAAACGTCTTTAAAAAACCACCATTTTGTTTTTCAGTAAGCCGGAAGCGATAAAAGTTTTGATTGAGTGAAATAAAACTTGAAATAACTTGAAACATTAAGGTGAAAACTGCATGTTAAAAGTTATAATCTTGTAGGTACAATAGTGAAAAATATAAATAATGAACACCCGGTATACATATTAAAAACTCAGAAAGCATGCGAATAACCTAAGAACCAAGAACCTAGTTCCTAGTTGATAGCTTTTAATATTTTAAGGTCTTCTGAAATCCTATTGTTCATTTACCACCGATAATATTAAATTCTACTTAATTTCTTATTTTGTTTAACTTACCTTCAAAACGATTAATTAGCTCTGGTAGACCCCAATTTTGTAATAAAATTTTAAAATCCTCCATCTCCTATGCACTTGCCGGCACCGACCTATAACCTGTAACACCTGCTTGCCCACTTTCACTTTTCATTGTCTTTGAAGAAACTGGATGACACAGCAGATTACCGTTAGTCGCGGCTGGACGAACGAACCCACTGAAGGAAGAGTGATGATAGAGTGAAGCCGAAATCTCTTGTTTGCCTAATTCAATTACGGTTCGATAATTTTCGTTAGAACGAGAGTAACACGACTATTAATGACAATGGCAATGGTTTTATAATGCAAATCGGTCACTATCTTTTTCATATGTCTGACGACTGGTAAAATTTAACGGCTGTAACATATTATCTTAAAACAAGTGAACTGTTTAGTTGGAATAAGATAAAAATATTTCAAAATATTCAAAAAAAAGTGTAGGAAGTTTGTTCACTTGTTTTAGCTATCTGAGGTATATTTTTTTTATTGAAATTACTGTTTAGGATAACAGTTCGCTTACAATAGTTTAATGGTTTACCTATTCTAGAATGCTATGATTAGAAAAAATATTGTTTTTACACCAGCATGAAAATTATGCTGATGTAAGATAAAAAGTAGTTGGTATAATTAAATAAATGTCAGAAAAAAATTTTACTTGTCCGTGTTTTCTCTGTGTGTAATTCTCTCCCTAGGTTAAAAATGAACCACTTTTCTACCTGAAAATCAGTCAATAAAGATAGCTTCTAAAGCTAGTAGTGAATAAAACAAATTTATTTCTATGCAACCAATGACTACATTAACCTATTAGTAAAAAGGGTTTCAAAATTTAAAGATTCATGTATGTGGTAGGCTGGTCCTGCCCGTATGAAATATCTGTAACAGCAAAACATTGGGTAAATTCAGATCTTGGAAGGTGTAGAGCAGTTTCTAACTGTAAAATTTTTAATTTGGTCTTGTAAATTTGCAGTTTTAGGTATTCAATTTGCAAATCAGGCTTTTCTTTGTTCCTGCCATCAGAATTTTTTTCTCCTGTACACGTCTTGATACGCTTTCGTTTCTCTGCAAAATTGTTTGACAACGATCAACACAATAGTTCTGTATGTACAAGTGCAAAAAGTGCAACTTTTCTGCACACGACTTGAAAATTGTCGAACGAAACCGAATGTTGAATTTGGCAACACGGAAGTACAAAAAAAGAACTTTTTGCATGTGTTTTATACATTTTTATAGTTTTATACGATCACTTTAGTTATTAGTAATGTATTTTAACTGATTTGTCTGCGTTAATGCAAAAACAAAACTTTATTGAACCATATTTACTGAAAAAAGTGGCTCTTTATTGCACTAGTTACAATAAAATTTTATTGCACTCATCTGCCACTATAGCGTTTTGTCATCATGACAAACATATAGATTCTTTCAAATCGACGCTATTTAAATAAATAAAATATTTTTTGTTTTTTGCATGAACGTAGAAAAAATATTGTATGCAACTCTACACAAAGTGTTTATTGCACTCGACGTGTTGTCAAACTTGGATAAATAACTATTGTAGTACCTAGGTACTAGTGCATCAAAGTGTTTTTTGCACTAAAAACTACTCTGATGCACTAGTCAAAAAAGAGGCACTTTTTGCGCTCATATAAATCTATTTTATAAACCCACCTATGCAGGAAGTTGAGGGCACGCCAGGGTCTTGTGTTAATAATGTTGGCTGTTCTATTGATATGCTGTCTTGAGGTAGCGGTTCGACATCGTCCAACGATTCTGGCACCCCAAGACCAACAATTACTGGAGACTCCTTTCCTAATATATCCAGCACCATATTATCAACATCGTTCATTTTTCCATTACTATTCGCTCCGTGCGCGACAGCAGCGCCAATTTGTTTTGGTATTAAAGGAGTATTTCTGCCTATACTGACAAATACAATTTTTAATAGAATTCGTAAATAAAAAGTATATATGTTAGTTTTAATAAAAGTATATGGATTTAATTACAACAATTAAAACATTAATTTATTATTATTATTATATATTTTTCACGCTTAAATTGAAGAAAATTATGTATAATCATTAAAAATCAATAATAAAATATAGGCAGGCAACAGTATTTACTGGAAAATGTATGACAAGTTGCCTAAGTCTAATAAGTTGTCATTGAAGAAACCATTTATAATAGCGTGAAGTTAAAATGTATAAAAAGGATCGCTACTTATATTTTCATTTTTGTTCTAAAGAAAACATAGAATGAATGATTAAAACTGGTTTCCGATCAGTAAGTCACAAAATTGCATACCAGCCAAATATTATAATCAACGGCAGAAATCTTGAAATCTAGTCCTTGCTGAATGAACATTTAAGAATAAAGGGATATTAAAGAACATCGTAAAATGATAATTTATTGTTTATTTAAAAACTTTCTAGTTTCTGATGTCTACTATTTCCAGCATTACTGTTATTATTACAAAAATAAAGGTAATTTTTCTTCTTATTGTACACCTATCCATTTATTTCTTTGATTTAATTTCCACTTTGTTAGTGAAATTTGTTATATAAGTTTCACTGTTTTTTTTTTTGGCTAGTATTTGTACAATTTTCAACACAGCAACTCCGGTTGCTTATTGTGTTGTTTTTACCTACTTTTTTGAAAAAAAGTAAAATGTATACGTGTATTTGATATGCCAAAATTACAAAATATCCCCCTAAAATGCACGAATTATCCGCAGCTAGCGCTAGTATCGCTTTTGCTTCCCTTTCCATGACTTCGCACGGAGCGAATACTGTACCCGTTTTTCTGGCGTTATCTACTTTCGCCTTAAAATAAAAACTATACAGAATATTTCAGAATAGAGTACCGAAAACTAGGAAACATTTAGACCTTAATTAATTATTTAGAAAAGTTAAATAAAATTTACTGTGAACGTCCCAGTTTCCATTCTACAGGGTGTAATTTTTAGGTGGATAACTCTTGGTCTATTAGGAAATATTGAGATTTGACCGGTAGTAATCGGTAGTTAACAATCGTAATATGTTGACTCCAAATTAAGCAGTTTTTCTATGGACATTCACAATAAATTTGATCTAAATTGTCCAGTAGCAACGACATGTACAAGTGTAGAATCTTTTCACTGATACATACAAGTATATGAAATTAGATTGTGTTACAATAAAACGGGGTACTTGTAGGTATAAGCGAATTACTAATAAGTTGTAGACTTGTTACAATTGTATAAGCATTGTGTTATAGACTTCAGATCATTAACACATATAGTTAGATACTGGTTAAAATTTTTTCTTTACAGAAGCCCAAATCATTTAAATGGTGTTAAAATAATAGCAAAGAATACATAACCAAGATGCGAAACTGAATGAGTTTTCGTATGTACTAAAGCAAGAGAACTTAATACACTAGAAAACATATGAAAATTAATCCGTTTTTGTCGTTTGGTTCTTAAGAATTAAACACATACTAAAGTAACAATGACAGACAGAAAAAACTTACTATGTTCATTATGTCAAATATATTATTTTAATAACGAAATAAGTACTGTAGGTACAATAATATCAGTCACTACACAATAGCGAAAGTAGATGACCTGGTCATTCTGCAAATAGGGAATTTTGAGAACAATTATGGAACAGTGGTGTAAGGACCATTCACTGTCTATCAATCCCAAGAAGATAGAAATAATCCTTGTCACAAGGAAAAGGATGAAAATGGAATTAAAACCTACAGACCTCCTACACTCAAACCAAAACTTGCAACAGAGGTGAAGTACCTAGGTAGCACCTTTGCCAACAAGTTAACATGAAACTCACACTTAGAAAACAAAGTCAAAAGAGCATACATTACTTATGAACAATGCCGCCGAACCGTGGGGCGTACCGGGGGTCTCCCTCACAGACGTCACATGTGCTTACATGGTCATCATAAGACCTATACTAACATACAGTGCAGTTGTCTGGGCACCGAAAATCCAAAAATTGACAGCTATTCGCAAAATAGAACAAATTCAAATAACAGCATGTCTCAACATAACAGGAACCATGAAAATCACATGAACTAGAGCCATGTAAGTCGTTCTTAATTAAAGAATATTCCCTTTTCCCTTGTTAAATTAAAATGGGATGAAAAAAGAAAATGCTGAATTACCAGGGAGCTTTTAAGTTATCCTGACAACACCATAACAAACAAATACTTTAGTATGACTAGACAGAATCTGCGTCTGATCACAGGCATTATGACTGGTCATTGCCAAGTACGGAAGCATCTTCATATCATGGGGCTGTCAGAATCCGCACCCTGCAGAGGGTGCTAACAAAAAGATGAGACTATTGAATATATCTTCTATGATTGTCAGTCGCTTTCATTTATTAGAAGATTTATGTTCAGCTAGTATTGGCTAACACCGCTCTTGAATATGAAGCGGCTACGCTGGTTTCTGGTGGCTACAGTAAAGTAAGGACTGTAAAGGAGAAGAACAAAAAATTAATTCGACCAATTGTTTAACATGATAACAAGCCTTAGCGACAAGCAGACAAAGACTATCATGTGCTGGAATTGCAGTGAACTGGAAAAAGTACGCAGTTTGCCCGAACGTCCTAGGATCACTACCAACCGATAAACCGTGCCTGCAGCTATAGAGGAAGGAATGGTAGTATCTATTAGACGAGAAATCATAAGAGTAACGCGGCTGCAAGGAACTGTATAGAAAGAAACCTTCGAAGCGCAATGAAGCTGTTGGTCGATGAACTCTGATTGGAAAGGGGTTGGCCACGACTGCTAAAGAAGTTGCAGTACGAAGAACAATTTTAGCCAATGATGATTTGTCTCCTACCAAAATTAGGGAAGAACAAGAGAACGATCCCGTTTTAAAGCAGGTGCGACAATGGAAAGAGGAAAATCGTCGACCTACTTGGCAACAAGTATCAAAGCTCTCTCCAGTAATCAAGTTATATCGGGCTTAGTGGTACTCTTTTATCCTGGAAAATGATCATGATAATTCTGAAAACAGAGAACAGTTGTCCAATGACTAGAGTAGCCGAAGTACTCCGTCAGTTACACAATTGTCCATCAGGAGGTTATCTCGGAGTTAACAAAACCTTTCAGATAGTTCGTGAAAGGTTTTATTGGATGAACAGTTCCAATGATGTAAAGGACTTGTGTAAGAAATGTACCACCTGTGCTATGAGTAATGGACCTCAACGGGAATGGAAAGCTCCCATCAAACAATATAACGTTGGTAGTTCATTAACGTTACGTTACAATATATTTATTCTCGTTTACAGTAAACTTTGGGTAACCATTAAAGTGTTTGTGTCATTAAAGCCCATCTTGCTAATTGTATATTGCATATTCACTTTATGCCATAATTTAGGACAGGTAAGGTAAGAGTGGAACTTTTTAGTAGTTTACTTAATTTGTAGCCGCTTGAGAGTCATCATAGTTGAAATGATGTGCTTAGGCCTGGAAAGTAGGCGGGAAACTGGCATAACTGTCTAACATAATATATTGGATCATAAAAGTAAAATGCTGTAACATACGATTAGTCAACGTATAGCATGTTACGAGGTAGTCACAATTATCGTAACGACAATTGGGGTATTAAGCGCAGAAAGCTCTAGTCAAAGGTAGTGTGGTCCGGCGCCAGTCTGACAGAAAGGCATTCTAAAATAAAAAAAAAAATGTAAGCACTAGGTCATGACAATTATCCCTAGAATTTAATTAATAGGAACGCCACGTTTCAATGCTATAAAATATCGAGACGTACTCTTAAATGTCC
Organism: Psylliodes chrysocephalus; assembly: GCA_927349885.1. Taxonomy (NCBI): domain Eukaryota; kingdom Metazoa; phylum Arthropoda; class Insecta; order Coleoptera; family Chrysomelidae; genus Psylliodes; species Psylliodes chrysocephalus. Next base: position 88,736,089 of record OV651813.1, read on the forward strand.
ACTTGTTTGTTAGAAAAAATGTTAGCAATTAATACAATGGGATCCTTTAGAAATCAATTAAAAACATACACTAAATCCTATAGCAATCAATCGAATAACAATCTGGCCTTCTTGTAACAAATACGAACAGGTGTGGAGTAAAAATAATTTCCTTTTTAATTTACAAATTTTTCATAAATTAAAGGAGGGTATGCTTTTCTGGGTCCCATGCTTCCCGTCATAAGATTTTGCATACTTATAGATATATAAAAAAGAAACATTCTTAGAAAATTTTAACATTCAAAACATTCCGGAACATCTTCAAAAAAGCTCTTTTATGGCGGAGTTTCTAGGTAATACATAGATGGTAGCGGTAATGCAAATAATACCACGTTACTATGGAATTACGAGTACCTAGTTAGTGAAGCAGACTGCATGATGGACTTATCTCAAAAATACAGAGAAAAAAAAAAAAGACAGAGAATGTCGAGTGTTACAGAAGCGTTTTAAACTAGGCGAAGTTTTGAATATCTCAAAAGTTCTTGGTGTGATAACAATAAAATTAGGTGCAATCAGGCGATAAAGGTAAAGAATTAAGGGTCGATGTCAGTAAAAATCAGCCAACAGAAAGGTTTTGCGATTTTGTTGCTAGTCAATCACCTGTAACTACACTCTTTTCGGTTTTATATTTTGGATATTGGTGTCTAATGGTGGTGGTTTGAAAGTGGCCAGTACAAAAAGCTCCATCAGTTTAAAAGTTCTTTAAAAAAAAGCCTGCATCAGGTAATGTAATGCTATACCCTAGCTACAGAGACAAAAAACAACAGAAGTTAAACATTAATAATTTATTAATTAAAACAAAAATGCACACGTATATTTTTAAAATAACTATGTAGATTTTTTATTAGAAAACCTATCTTATACGCACCTAACAAGTACCTTAACAAGTACCTAATACAAGAAGTACCTAAACACCATATCACCATATGAAAATCTATGACAACATTTTTACAAAATTACAAGAAGCGGGGTGGGATAGGCAGTGGATAGAGCTTTAGACTTTGAATCTGGTTGATCCGGGTTCAGATTCAATCGGGTGCCAAGTTTCTTTCTAATTTTTCTGAAATTAAAAATTAAATTGCATATCCTGACGCTAATTCCCCATTCGAGCATTCACTGTTGGCTTCTAATTAACAGTGCTGTCCCCATAGTATTTACTTTTGTAATTACAATTTTTTTTCCTGCTCTATAACTAGGCATTTAGCCTGTAGAGCAGTGTATTTAATAAATAAATAAATAAAATAAAATAGTGGAGCAGGGTGACAGTAACAATGCCTACACACAATATGAGGGTAATAACCATAGCAATGCCAATTACACCTAAGAAAAAAGCAAGTACAAGAATTATATCCTACTGGTGTACTACAATATAATTAACAAACCAAAACAAAACCAACTAAAATATTTTCGAAAAGTTCTATGAAAAACATCTCTCATTTAGGGTAAAAAGACCATGCTAAATACCAAAATGAAAGTGGCCTTGATTAAATACTATCTATTTAACTAAATTAAAGCAAAAACAAACTTCTTAAAGTGGTCTAGCAATAGACACGTCATTTAAATTATTTGCCATATCTCTTGACGGATAATGAATTCCTGGCTGATGCCTTCTCTATGACAAAAACTATATTACAGAGCTGACATTTCTAAAACTCGTGCACCTGATTTGTAAAGACATGCCCAGCCAGTTATTGCGTTTACTCCAATTAGTTGGTTGTTATATTTAATAAAGCATTTTTTTTCGGTAGCAGCTTGAAACCTTGAAGGTATTGAGGCTCTTATCAGATGAGTATTATCATTTTCGGCATAAGGTTGACGATGTAGTCTTACAAAATAGTTGCCGCTGTTTATATGTGATGACGTATAACTGTATGATAATTGAATCTGGTATGTACCGAGTATTAAGTCCTGAATTTCATCTTCCGATAAAATTAGAAAGTCTTGAAGGTCAATAAATTCGTCTACCAGCGGCCAATCAATTCTACCTTGAATTAGGCGTTCATTTCTAATTCTGTCTAATAAATTATTAGGGAGAATCAAACGTTCCAAAACCTTGTCATATAATGTGTCATCTTTAGGCCCTCTTTCACTTATAGACACAAAAAACGCATTGGATAATGCACATATTACTTTAAAAATGCTTCCAAATGTTTCACATCCGTAACTGTTTGGCACAAAATTTCTTAGAAACCGAAACTTATTTTGAAGTCTTCCAAAAACCGCTTCAATAACCTATCTGACCATTGTAATAAGTCTTGATTCATTTGCTTGCTGAGTAGTTAGTTGACGTTGGCCGTTGGGAACAAAAGGTGGCATAAAAACATTTTGTCCCATATTTTGGCAAAACTTCATCGCGTCTCGATAACCGCGATCATATACAATGCTGTCACCTTCTTGAAAAAATAAAAAAAAAATCCGTCCTCGTTAACAGCCGTAGCGTTAAATTTTGACGAATCATTGTTTCTAGCATCTGAAGCATGCAGGCCGGTAGCATCAATAATATATCTGTCTGGTGCTGTCACAACCGAGAATTTAACTAAATTCGAGCGTTTTGGCAAAGAATATGTCATTCGCTGAGAAAGATGATCAACAGGTTTTTCGTGGTACAAGTATGTGGCATCAACAAGAGCTACTAATGAATCAGGATTAACGTGATACAAATGATTTGAGGTAGTGGTACTGTAATAAGTAGTATATTCTTGACGAGTTTTATGTTGGTAACCAAGACGAAAAGGAACAAAGTGAACTGTAAGTGAGTTAAGAACATCGTGGAATATTTTGCTAATAAGATATTGTTGCTTCGGTTTCAAGCCAAACACCTTGCTTAAAACTTTTTGAGTTAGATAATTTTTCAGTTTTATTAGAAAAATAGCTAGGCATTTTTTTTTTTGAAACTTGTCTTCTAGGTGTCAAGTTATTGCAGTTACCTACAGCCGTTGTAAACTGTCCTTTACTTAATCCAGTTAAGCACTTGCAATCGTTGTCATCCATATTTTCATTGTCAAAATCGAATATCTTGCTTTGTTCTTCAAGAGCTAATATTCGATCAGTGTGAGCAGATTAATTAAACATTTATTGTCACCATAAGTAGGCTGCCTAGGAGCAGCTCGCAATCGCAATAGAGTAACAGATTCTTTAGAAAAGTATCCATTCTCAAAATGTTCTGGGCATCATTGGTTCTCCAAAGTTGCAAAATATCCGGTTTTGAATCCATAACTTGAGAACAGCTTCCATTGAAATTCGCTGCCGTCTAATAACACCGCACACGAAACAAGATCTTTGATTATTTGGCAGTTTAAGCGGTAAATTTCTAATGTTTTCGCCATTTCCTTCACCATTTTTAATGTCTACATCGTCGTTGTAAACATTTTCAATGATGGGAATAGGATCTTGTTGGATATTAGGTTAAATTATTGTGTTGCCTTAAGAATAAAAACGAACAAGATTTATTATGTTGTTACTATAAACATTGCTTTACTCTACCTTGTAGTCGAAACGTAGCATAGCATTGGGTGCAAATGTGCGAGTTTTCTTCAGGCTCTACCCAGTCAATTTCTCTGCTTGCTCGAACATTTAGTAGAAACTGCCATTAGGTTTCATTGTTGGCCACTTTTGAAGTACTTTTTTTATTGATGTACCCATCGCACCCAAAACACTTTATTGGGGCCATGTAAAATTATCGAATATAGATACAAAAAGTGTACAAATAAAGAAGTATTCTAACTAATTAAATAATAAACGAATTGAAAAGAAAACGATTTATACTTTTTGTTATCAACAATAACAAGAAAATGTCACTTCTAACAATTAGTCATTAAAATAATTAAAACGAAACGTTGCCACATTGAATTTATTGACATTACTCGTTTCTAAGCATTTAAATGATTTAATTTTTTTTGTCAGAGACCGCCAAAATTTCCCTATCACAAGCATACCCTCCTTTACCAAAAATAAGCAGCTCAACAGCCCAAACACAAATTCTGTAAATTAATTTACTGTATAAATCCATTACGGCTGGCAAAGATTACCAATTCACAGCAAATTCCAATTTTTTTAGTCCAGCACGGCCTTTTACATACCTCGTAATTTTTTAACCCGAATTTTTGACAAACTTCCCATTAGGCATTCCAACGACCTGTCCAAATGGCTACCAGTGGGGACTGACAGTTTAGATATGGCAGCCCTGTTGTTATGTTGTCATTAACAGGGTCAATGATACATATATAGTTATATAGATTGCTCACAGCTGGTCGTTTGCGAGCGGCCATATTGCCTGGAAAATATTTATTAATTTGAATCGGTTTAGCAAAAATGTGTTTTAAAACCAATTTTCAGCCTTTAGATATTTAAAAAATAATAATTGCTTACATTTTTAGTTCAAGACACAAGCTTATGTTAATTTTGAAAAATATGGATGATAAATCTATGTAACTGTCTATTTCATTGACCTTGTCAAATCACCAGACCTACAGGGTTGCCATAATTTTGCCATATCATAACCTGTCAAAACCCACTGGTAGCCATTCAATTTGGAATGCCTAATTGATAATGACTATTTACATTATTGACAAGGTGAACACACTGAACCTCGTTCAGAAACTGAGGCTCGACAAAATACAGAAATAGTTTCCGTGAGGTCTGCAACACAAAATTCACCTAACTGTATACCGTGTTGCCTAGCGACAAAATGAAACGTTACAACGTGCTGTATTAGTGTGCCATACAAATATAAACCATTCTTTTATTAATCATTGATTTTTTTTAGTTTCTTTTTATATTTTTGGCAGGTTATAAAAATAGCTAGGTATTTATGTACCAGAGGCGTAACGTTATGGTATTTATTCAGTCAAATCAAAGGATCCGCACTTTCTTTATGTACGAAGGATGTTTCAAAAGTTCTGGGAAGTTAGCTATAATTTTTATTATTTTGTTAATTTTCGTTAATATTACAATGTAGTTTTGCAACATAAGCTCCAGTTAACTGAATACATTTATCCCAACGATAAACTAATTTTTTAAGCAGTCCACAAAGAACTTTTTTAGTGTCTCCTCGATCCACCTATTTATGGCATGTTTTATGTCAGTTAAACTTTCATATCGAACACCGGATAAAGGTTTTTTTCAAATTTGGGAATAGATGACAATCACTGGGTGAAAGATCCGGGGAATAAGGTGGGTGCGGAAGCAATTCCCTTTGTAAATCGTTCAAAACATCCCCCTTCTTCTTGCGGTGTGTGGTCTTGAATTATCCTGTTGCAATAACGGGCGCTTATGCCACTTTCCAGGCCGTTTTCTGACAAGTGCCTGTCGCAGAGGTCTGGATAATAAATTCGAATAATATTCTGCGTTAATTGTAGTACCTTTTGCCAGATAATTCATAAAAATAATCCCTTCGCACTCTCAGAATATAAACGGAACTACACGCGCCTTAAGTTGAAGCCCTTCTTCAGGTTTGCGCCATTCTTTGAATTGACTTTTGGATTGAAATAAGGAATCTACGTTTCGTCAGTGGTTATTATCTGTTGTCAAAATTCATCACCGTAACGGACTAATAGCTCTTGAAGTTGACGAGAAGTATCGGTCCTATTGAGTTTTTGCTCTGGTCCCAACAGCCTTGGTACCCAGTGCGTTAAAAGCTTCCAACTTCCAAACAATCATGCAAGATGTCATGAACTTGTCGTGTATCTATATGAGCACTAATTTTAGTCATTCACTTGTCCTCTTTGAGTAGGTCTTCGATGGAAGTAATGTTTCTTTCATTTACCGACGTTCTTGGGTACCCACTGCGTGGATTGTCTGCTAGTGTTTTTCTACCGGTTCTAAAAGGATTGATCCACCAATAAACAGTTTTTTTGGATTCCTTGCAGACGCTGAATAATTTCTGATGTTTTCAAACCTTCTTTCCACAAAAAGAAAATTATTACTCTTTGAGATTTTGTTGCGTCTTCCATGGTTACAAAAACAGTGCTATAAAAACGCGTCTATATCAGTCGAATACCTAAATCAGACTAAACAATATTGCACTAGATAGTTGCATAAACAAATCAAGACTTGTCTGGCGCCAATAACATTGCTTATTGCGTAATTTAACTATAACAGAATTCCCAGAACTTTGGAAATATCCCTCGTAATATGGAGAACGGTAAAATTTTCTGAAAGTAAAGTATTTTGTCGTACTTAATCTAGTTTAAAGTCAGTTTAAATTTATACATTTGGGTTACATGAAATAATACTCGGAATAACTTTTAAAGAAACTATATTTCCAACAAAGACATCAACAAATTCTACTTACATAAAAAACAATATATAAATAGTTAATTATAAAAATTTAACTCCAGTTCTGCGGCTAGGTGGATTATTAAAGTGCTATTTATTTTACAGAACAAAATTTAGCGCTCTCTTGTCCCAAATTCATAATTTCGATTACTCCTCATCTAATTGTTGTCTTTATTAATACATAGACACATCGTGAGATAAACGATTTTTAAAAAATGCATAAAAAAGTAATAAAAAACACAAAATAACCAATCATCAATAAAATAAATTTTTCTAAATAATCCAGATTATAACAAAAATTACAATTTTAAGTAAAAAAATTTGCAACAATTCTATTTAAAACAACAGACGATGTTTTCTTTAAACACATTAATTAAATAACTAACTTCTTTTCGTTTTTATTACATGAGCTACCAAATTTTGTACTAGATATTCCACTGATTTTATCATTATCCATTTTTAAGATTAATAGTTAATAGTTAATAATACGAAAACTTATATTGAGTGTTGACAAAAGCTTTCACTTCTCTCAGATGGTATTACCAATTTGGAATAAATATTAACCACTGGTCTGTACTTGGTCCACAAACCCTTTTACAGGAATTACCATAAAACCACACCACTGCACTGGCATATTGTGCGTTTTTAATGTAGCTGTATTATTTATGATTTTTAACAATTTGAGTTTAAAACTAAACAAAAATATTGAGAAGAGGAAGATAAATAAAAAGAAACAGACGAAAATAAAGAAAAACTTGAGGATCCAGCTGAAGAGAAAGATGGAGAGGAAGACGAGAGGACGGCAAATATTACGATGATAAGAAACGATAAGTGAAGATAAAAAGAGAAAACAAGAAGACTAAGACAAAGAAAAGAAGAAAATATAATAGAAGAGGTGGATACAATAGAATATACAATAGACGAGGTAGATAAAGAACAGTAGAAGGTTATTAAAGAATTTTATGTAAATAAAAATTTCCTTAGTGTATTCAGTCATTAATTTTATTTTATATCATTAGTACAGCACTACACATGTTTCGGAAAACTTTGTTTCCATCTTCGGGTGCAGTCACTTTTTAAAATCATTAAAAAATACATGGGGACGATTACAAACAGTTTAAAATTTTTAAAATACCAGAAAACCCATCTTTTTGTGCTAACGATATAAAATAAAATTAATGACCGAATACACCAAGGAAATTTTTATTTATATAAAATTCCGCTACGGTCAGAAAATTATTCTTATTCAAAGTTATTAAAGAAGCGTAACATAAAAACATAAGAAGAAAACTGAGAAATTAGAACAGAAAAAGAAAAAAGAAAACGAAAATCATGATTTATCAAAACATAAATTTAGCATTATTTGAAATTGCTGCTATTTGTTTTGAAGAGTTATATACATTGTAAATATTTAAAACCCCAATAGTATGGTTCTACGGTAAACAAAATTACAGCGTTTTAAGTAAAGTGAACAAATCATAGTTTATTCAACCTTTTTTAATAACATTTATATTAATTTATGTTCTCTCTGAAATGAAAAGTATATAAAAACCAAAGTCTGTTCCAACAACGATCACAAACCAGTCACCGTCAGTAGATAATTTGGCGGTCCCAATAAACTACTGCGCAGAATCCTGATGCCAGGGACTAGTTTCTAATCGTTGTTGGAACAGATCTCAAGAATACTGACTTAAAATTGAACACTTATGGCAAAACCAACTATTATGAATATTTGGAGGGGAATAGATTTTTAGTACACGCTGTATAATTTTTTTTGTGTAAACTCTTCCAAAATTTCTAGACCACAAATTTATGGTGATATCTACATAAAAAAATTCAATTATTTACTTCTGAAAATATGAAACATTCAGCACATAAACATATTATTCTTCGCATTGATGTAAATTGGATGGGACGACTCGAGTCGTTTTTTAATAAGGTACAAATTTTGTATTAAGAAAATATGAAATTTATGCTGAATTGTAGCTAAAATCTATTAGAATATACCGAATATACATTTTTATTTTTTATCAAGTTCATTAGTATCAAAGAACATCTTTATACTTACAAACAAATTAATATAGTTGGCAGAAGATATCAACAGTCTCTTTTTGAAAAAGTAAATAAACAATATTCAACAATATTTTTAAAATGTTAATTGAATGCATAAAAATATGTAATTCAATATTAATTAATTTCAAATCAGTATTCTCTGTATGCTATAATTGAAATAGGAATTTTATTATTTTATAAATATATTTTTACTCAGCGATTAACTCTATTACTCTATTTTATTTAAAAAATTACATATATTTATACTAGCACAAGTACGAAAATTTAAGACAGCAAGTAGAGTTAATAAAAATAATGTCTTAAGTACTAGTTTACACATGAGATTTTAAATTTGTAGGCTAACTCACGAGCTAGGAGGTGCCTATCAATTTAGGAGAATGCACAATGGGCCTAGTGAGGCCTAAGTGCCTTGGGGGTGACCCACCCTCCACTTGTTACAGATACAGACACATGCGATTTCAATAGAATTATCAGGCAATTTATATAAGATGAAGTAAATTTACAATATTTCTATTAATTAATAGAAATGCAGTTGTATATCTTAGTACTTAAGCTATTACAATATACGTAAAAAGAAATATAAATTTTTTATTTATTAATTTTATCTCTTTCCAATATTAAAATTTTATAAAAAACAATAAATTTATAAACAAAACAAATACGGTATTTTAAAACATTGATTTTTTGACGAATCATCAACTTTTTCAATGTTTTTTCACCATGTTTTATAAACGTATATAAAGGTGAATCAAAATCACAGTCCAATTGACAATAAGTCTGAATAAACTTTCTACATTCTTAAAAAGTCTTTTTATTATTATTTACTAGCTTTGCAATTTTCACTTTTTTATATTGTTTATTCGTTTTTTTAAGGTTCTTTAAGAAAGCTAATATTATTTATATTAATTTCTTAATATTATTAATAATATTAATATTATTAATATTATTAATATTATTAATATTATTAATATTATTAATATTATTAATATTATTAATATTATTAATATTATTAATATTATTAATATTATTAATATTATTAATATTATTAATATTATTAATATTATTAATATTATTAATATTATTAATATTATTAATATTATTAATATTATTAATATTATTAATATTATTAATATTATTAATATTATTAATATTATTAATATTATTAATATTATTAATATTATTAATATTATTAATATTATTAATATTATTAATATTATTAATATTATTAATATTATTAATATTATTAATATTATTAATATTATTAATATTATTAATATTATTAATATTATTAATATTATTAATATTATTAATATTATTAATATTATTAATATTATTAATATTATTAATATTATTAATATTATTAATATTATTAATATTATTAATATTATTAATATTATTAATATTAATTATAATATTATTATTATTAATAATTTATTTATTATTATGAAACTTATGAATTATTATATTTTTATCTATTTCATAAATTTAAATCTTAATGTCGCAAAAGTGACCTCTTTTGTATTTTTTTTTAATAGTTTTCGTCTTTGGTTACGTTACTTCAAAAATAGGTAATCAAAGAGTACATTCGTCAAAAACACTTAAACATAGCGAGTTTTAATCAACTTAGTTTATAATAATATAAAAACACAAATACAATTATACATATACGTATTACAAATGTAAATTGCGCTACAAATTTATGCTCTATTTGCAATATTTATTTTCTGGAATTCCTCCATCCTAAGCCTTTATCCCATAATTCTAATTTACATCCATTATTAGTCCTAGTCAACACGTTGTTTGAGATATATTTTTTTATTAAATAGATAATGGCACTACGTGTTTCACGATTTGCTCTGTGAATATTGAAGTCGAAGTAGTCAGTAAGTATATTAATTTTCTCTAAAATTACCTTTCATATCGCCTAATACACAAACAATCTCTAAACGGCTTTATAAGTTTCATACCAGTAAACTATAATGAATGTTTAATAAAGTTAATATTTTTTAGAAAAATATTAATGAATATTAATGAATATTAATTAATATTAATCAATATTAATCTATATTAATCAATATTAATCAATATTAATCAATATTAGTCAATATTAATCAATATTAGTCAATATTAATCAATATTAATCAATATTAATCAATATTAATCAATATTAATCAATATTAATCAATATTAATCAATATTAATCAATATTAATCAATATTAATCAATATTAATCAATATTAATCAATATTAATCAATATTAATCAATATTAATCAATATTAATCAATATTAATCAATATTAATCAATATTAATCAATATTAATCAATATTAATCAATATTAATCAATATTAATCAATATTAATCAATATTAATCAATATTAATCAATATTAATCAATATTAATCAATATTAATCAATATTAATCAATATTAATCAATATTAATCAATATTAATCAATATTAATCAATATTAATCAATATTAATCAATATTAATCAATAATAATCAATATTAATCAATATTAATCAATATTAATGAGGTAACAATCTAATTTATTTTAATTTCACTTACCACAACTTTTCTGTCTTTAGGTATTTAAAGATGGGTTGTGAATTAAGCTATGAGTATTATTTAGAATCTTGATTTTTCAAGTGTAAAAATAGTTTTGTCCATAATTTTAATTATTTATTCTTTAGACCTAATTCTGCGTGAGAAGAAACTAGATAACACAGTTGAAAAGTTGACAAAGAATATTCATTATTTCTAAATATACACATATATTTGCAAATTTTGAATAATAATAATAATAATAATAATAATAATAATAATAATTATACTATTCTAATGATATGATATTATAGTTCGTAAGTATATATTTTAATGAAAATCAACTTAAATGAACGAAAATCAAATTTGGAAAACAGAATAATAATATAAATTAAGCCTAGTTAACATGAGTTAAAAGGAGTACAAATCTATAAATTGACACATTTTAACAACTTATAACTCGAGAACGGAAACATATATCGACATGCAGTTTCCACTAGATTTCCTATGTGTACTTTAAGTTTTTGTTGAAGCTGTTGCCATCTGTAACTTTTTTCTGGAAAGTACCGAAAAAACAATGAACTTTTTTTAACCAAAATTTTGAGTTTACTTTAAATAGAACACCCTATAATTGTAAACATCTTTGGAAAGACCAAAAATGTATACATTGTAAGCATTTACTCATTTTTTTAGGGAAACAAACGTAAAGTATCACAATTTAATACCTTATAACTGTATTGATAAACGGTTTTCACTAAATTCTTGGAAATGTTGAATTTTTTTTCCTACATGATTGCCAAGTCTCAAACGTCAAAAATATTCGTAAAAGAATACTTTTCTAAATTCAGATTGTCTTATGGCGAATGAAACATTTCGTATTTCTAACAGTCATTAGTTTGATTCTTGTCCTTTCTAAAAGTGTGAAGGAGTTATAATTTTTTTATCGTTTTAATGAGTTTTAATTTTAGGTAATTACATCAATGTTAAGGGTGTTTGATTATTATCACATTTTGGTGGCATATATCGATATATAAATTGACGTTTTACATCTAACGATTATTTATAAGATACAATTTTTTATTATCTTGGGCCTTAGGCATAAATTTCAGAATAATATCAACTAATGGTGGTGTACTTATAAAGACAGAGGAAAACATCCAATACCGCACGGATTTTTGTGACGTATGTGGGTCCCACCATGTAGATATCTGAATTTTTATTTAATACAAAAAATACATTACAAACAAAATGTACTAAGACATTAATAAATTAATTATTGAATATGGCCTCCACTTTGTTCACTTCTTGTATACAGGTGCATTAAAAAATTTGTAAATGCATTTCTGGAGTAATTGTATTAAATACATGAATTACGTTATTCTTCAGTTCGGTTAAGTTTGTAGGTATTGGATCGTAGCACCTTTCCTTAATATATATTGCACTCGGCAAATTGTGACATACTTTTCGTCCCTACTTACAGTTTTTACTGACCCGCGCTTACTATAACACTTTTTTGTAGCGATTATGGGCTAGAATACTATGAGAATATGGTAAAATGACAAATATATTGTAATTGTAAATTATTTGGATTATTTTCACTATTGATTTATTTTTTTAGAGCTTTTTAGAATATCACAATTAAACCTCAAATGTGCCTAAATGTGACACTTTTGGGTTAAAATTGTGACAGTCGGCTAAATTTTGTATTAGGATGTATTATGATGATTTATTTTGATAGTGATTTATTAGAAGTCACAATAAAACGAATATTTTTTATCGTGTCACAATAAACTTTTATTTTAACTGGGATATCAAAATCCATATATAAATAAACACATATTTCTTTCAAAATTTGAACGACTTTGAACTTGTATAAAAATAAAATGGCTACATAAGGTACACTGGAATGAACTAAAACGAAAATTTATCTTTGTTTTCATGGAAGAGTTATAAGAAAATATAAAAATAATGAAAAGTAAAAAATATAAATAATATTATTGAACAGCAAGGCCATCAAATTGTACACAGAAACGTAACCTACTGCATCGTTCTTCGGTAGGAGTAGATAGAATTTGAAATACATTTTTCCTACGACCACTTAGGAAAGTGACTCATATCACACTATATAGTCCTATGAAAAGTGCCCTATATCACGCGCGTATGAATAAGAATTTACTTTCCACCCGAGTGAGAATATGTTACTTTCCGCAGTAGTTGTCACAAAATGTCAAACATCTAATTTCTATTTTGATCTATGTAATGTCCATATTAATACTAAAATCGATATGATTGTTAAATTATTGAAATTGTTGTAAATTAGATCCTAGATATTTATCTGTAACAATTTTTATTAAAATAATTTTAAAATAATGTTTGCTCTTTATTATGGTTAAATACATAACCGATTAGATCATTCAATTGACACAAGGGCTATTGGCTCAGGTGGTTAGGGCGTCGAACTTATCAACTTTGCCATTTTTCGACCGCGTTCAAATCCTGGCGGGGCAGAATTTTTTTTTAATTTTTTTTTAGTTTTTTTTTGTTTAGAAAATATGAAAATTAAATAAATACGATGATTGTTGATTATTTTTTTAAATACTTTTTAATTATTATAGTAATAATAACCTTAGTTTTACATTTTTTTGATGACATTATTTTGTGGTCATAGGAAAAATATTGTACATCACTTGTGTGAAAAGTGATTTTCCACACTCGTAATGTAATATACTATTCTTTACTGATAGTATTGAGATCTGGAACATTAGGCCAAATAAAATATTTACCTTTGACGGTATCATCTGAGTTAACTTTTACAACTTTTCCTACAAAACACTAAAGGGTTTTTTTCGCGACATAAGTGGCTATAATCCATGAACCGGCCTTTATAGAATGGTCAAACCGATTACTTTTATGTCTCTTAATATCATCGGTATGTTCAGTTTCATAGTCCAATTCGGAATCACTGCTTTCGCTATCTATCAAATCTATTTTCTTGCGTTTTTACACTTTTTTCTCATTTATATCAGCCACCGATACCTCAAGTTGCTTTAGATAATTGTCTCTGGTGATAACATCTGCGTAGTTACTATTTAAAACTTTATTTCTTTTTTACTGGCACATTAGTTGACCTTGCTATTTTTTTCAACAAGAGTTCTTGAAAAGACGTTTCTTTCTTCACTCTGCTTATTAGATTCAGTTGTATCTGTGGATGCACGAGCGGGTTTCGTGGCACTTGTTTCATTAATCCTCTCTTACTGCTGAGATTCTTCATTTCTGGACTGATTTGATATGGCAAAGTTAGAAGTCTTAATCGCTTTCCGGTTAATAGGACTTTAGTTGGGAACAGACTCATCATAACGGCCAGTGACTTAAAAGATTTTTTTATGAAAGATTCTGACAAGATGCTCCAGACTTTTCCTACTAGAACAGAAAATTCTGCCGTGCTCATTACTATACCATAATGTGCTTTTTGCCATTTTTTTCGTCCCACTTTTTCTTAACAGCTTTGAATATTACTGCGTCAAGCGGCTGCAATACATGTGTAATGTGTGGTGAGAGTTTCAGCAAGCAGATATTTTCTTTTCTTGCCAACTTTATAAGATCAATGGATACATGTGATGAATGCCCATCAAATAAGAGCAATAGGCAGTATTCCAAAAAATGATTCTTGAACCAGGAATAAACAGCATTTTCTGTCATCCAACCATGTGGTGTTGCTGCATACTCGGTGTTTGGAAATGTATCTTCTGACATTTTTTGCTTTGTACAATATAGATGGTGGCAATTTGTCACCAGAAGCTAATAAACAAAATAGTATTGAAGTATTGCTTCTTCCCGTGCCATGCGTATATCTAAATACGGGCTTGTTTCTTTGGGTAACCACTTTGGTGTTTGAAGGATCACTGCACAGGGATGTTTCGTCCAGATTGAAAATTAATTGTGGACAGTCGAGCAATTATAAATCCTTGGCAGCTTCTTTATACAGATCAAAAACTCCATTTATAACTTCAGCAGTAGTCTGTTCCGTACGGATACTTTGCCTCTTAATAGGTTTTTAGCATGATAAGTGATGTCTCTTTCAAAACCCAATAAACCAGTCTTTCTTTGGTACTCTATTTACAAACCTTGTTTTTATATTGTTTTGGTTTACGAAGACACCTACAGTATTTAACAATTCCTTTCGAGAGAGTCAAAATCCCAATTATTTATTGTCTCTAAGTCTCTAATTCTGCTTTTGTTTCTTGAGGAAAATCTGGCACTCTTCGAGGACGATCTCTTTTTGAAGCTGGCCTGTTCTTCCATCCTTCGTATCCAGCAATCAACGTGCTTCGCTGAATATGGCCTTTTTATAAGACAGCTCATCATTCTTAACTGCTGGTATTGCATTATTTAGATCACTATTATTGTAAGATTTGCTTTTCGGGCGTAGCCTTTGGTTATTCATTGTAAAGTTGTGAAGAGAAAAAGACCGATGATAAATAGATGAAAACAAAAGTTTGGCAATGTCACAATTAAACACCGAAAAAAATACACGATTATAACCGGACAATATTTCCGAAGTGTAATTATGACACCTACGGAAACACTGGTCTGGTTAGAGTTGAGGTTAAGCAGTATAAAATATTAACACTCCATCTTTGTACTCCAGAACAATGAAAATAACTAAATTCCAACCACCACTACTTGAAACACTTTAACTTGAATTATCAAAATTATGATATTTATCTTATTTGCATACGACCTTCGGCAGCGCACCCGATGACAGCAAATATTGTACAGTAAATGAGCAGCCGGTAAGGTTCAAGCGCGGCGTTGTCAGCCACTCGATATGTAACCGATCCATAGAACAATCGTAATGTGTCAGATTTAGCCGTCCTGCACTGTACTCCTATATAAAAACATCTGGTATAGTCAAATACGGAGAATAAGGAGCCCATTCGATGGGATCAGCTCGACCTATCATTTGTCTACAAAGGTTTACAAAAGATTAATGCGGTGAAGCACTATATTGCTGGAAATATACAGTATTTAGTAGTTCTTATTGTTCTAGTTGAGGATAGAAAAATAGTTCTAGCATATCCGTATAATTGTTTCCATAGAAAACTGATCCTACAATTGTGTTTGTTAACGCGTTTACTTAAATGAAACGTTGCTTCGTCTGACATATTAGATTTACATTTGGTTTCACGTTTCACACATGATAAATCTCTTTTCAAATACATGATTTTCAATTTTATAAAAAGTCTGAATCTTAAATGATTTATGGTTTACACTTAATTACTTTTAAAATCTTATGCACCTTACTTTTTGACATGTAAGTATTCAGAAATATTTCTAATAGATATTAAGTTATTGTTTCTTGCCAAAATTTCCCTTATCTGTATAACATTTAAAATAATATCTTGAGCGTTTTGAATTTGTCTTTCTATCTATCTTTACTTCTTCCTTTCTATCTACTGTTCCTGTTTCTGTAAACTAACTTACCCAAATTAAAATAGAATTTCTGGTTGGCGAATATTTCTCAAAAATATTTCTAAATCTTCTGTATCTGTAATTGATCTACTTTCATTATAAAGTAAAAGGCACCGGGCTTTTTCTCTTTTTTGGTAAACATTTTGTTAGTACCCGCTTCCTCTTACACTAATTTATATAAATATGTCACTTCTGTCAACTCGATTTGCGTTACACAGCATCCTTGATAAATTAGTATCATTTATTAAGTCATTAATATTCTATCCAATATCCAAAGCTGAGTAAGCTAAGTCAATTTATAAAAAAAAGGGATATTAAATAAAAAAAACAGATATTCATATTGAAAAAGCTTAATATATTCTTTTAAATGATGATTACGGATAAAGGCTTGCTAACAAATGTTACAAATACGAAGTATTTAATTCGCCATAAGCCCTTAATCTGAATTGGAAAAAGTATTTTTTACAAAAATCTTAGACGTTTGACTTGATAACCACGTTATAAAAAAAAACTTAAACATTTCCCAGAATTTTAGTGAAAACCGCTAATCAATACATTGTCTCATTTTCGAGTTATAAGCTGTTAAATTGTGATATTTTACGTTTGGAAGTTATTGACATGGTTTCATAAAAAAGTAAATAGTTCCCTAAAAACTTAGATAAATGCTCACAATGTATACATTTTTGGAAATGGTCTTTCCAAGACAGTTAAAAATTATAGGGCGTTCAATTTAAAGTAAACTCACAATTTTGTTTCAAACAAGTTCACTTTTTTTCGGCACTTTGCAGAAAAAAATTACATGTGGCAACAATGTCAACAAAAAGTACGTATAGGAAGTCTAGTAAAAACTGCATGTCGATAACTTTTTCCGTTCTCGAGTTATAAGTTGTTAAAATGTGTCAATTTATAGATGGACACACTGAATTTGAGTACTTGGAAATATTAAGGACTAATGTGTAACAAGAGTAGATATGATGATCATATAACACAATGAGGTTGCAAATTTATCAATCGTTTGAAATGCGTAGTATTTTTTCTACGACCTACTAAAGAAAATCTACAAAATATTAATGTAATTTAAATATATAATTTAGTGAGTTTTATTTCGGAATTTATCAATTAACTTCCATTACACTGTAGTTTTATAATTAGATTGATTTTAAATAATTTTACCAAATTTTGGTAAAATTATCTTATATTATTATATTATTATATTATTATATTATTATATTATTATATTATTATATTATTATATTATTATATTATTATATTATTATATTATTATATTATTATATTATTATATTATTATATTATTATATTATTATATTATTATATTGATATAGAAATTCCTGACGTCATCAAAATTAATATCTAAATTGAACAATACTGGGGTGGTGAAGTATCTTGAAATCAAAATTCAAGTTAAAATCAAAATGTCGGGATTTTGGTTGATTATTTTTGGAAAATGTCAGAAAGAAATGAGTTGTCAGAGGGAAATTGATATAAAAAGATTAATAGATATAAAATGTTAAATAAAAATTAAGATTATATTAGAATAATAAAGAAATATTAAAGACTGGGATATTACAATAAAGAAGGTTGGAAAAATAAAGGTAAAGAATTTTATTTAGAAAGTGAGAAATATTATATAGAACCAGAGATAGAGAAAGAGTAGCAGGGAGAGATACCAGGGAGAGATATTAAAAGAAACACGACAGAGACAAGCAGATAGATACAAACAGCACACATAGGTAGGGTCAGAGACAAACAGATACGAGCAGCACACACAAAAAAGAGATAAGAAGACAGATAGACGCAGAGAAGATTGAAGAATTTAAAATTTATTTTTTATTTATTAATTAAATTTGGTAAATAATATTTTTATGTAAATTTTTAGAGCCGAACCACCCCTTTTAAGAGTCTGGGCAAATCTATTTAAAATATTGATATATAGGGGGTTTCTATATCAATATTATTATATTATTATATTATTATATTATTATATTATTATATTATTATATTATTATATTATTATATTATTATATTATTATATTATTATATTATTATATTATTATATTATTATATTATTATATTATTATATTATTATATTATTATATTATTATATTATTATATTATTATATTATTATATTATTATATTATTATATTATTATATTATTATATTATTATATTATATTATTATATTATTATATTATTATATTATTATATTATTATATTATTATATTATTATATTATTATAATTATTATATTATATAATATATAATATACAGTGTGTCTAGTTAAGTTGGAACCATATGGAAAACTTTTTTATCATTGGTTTTTTGAAAAAATGTATTCCTGATAATACAAAAGAACATTATGAAGTAAAGTTATTTTGAATTAAAGGTTATATTCAAATATGCAATTACAGTCATTTAGCATGAAAATTGAGGTTAGGTGATTATTTACGTTTTACGTTATAAATTATTTGTAGTTATAAATTAATTTTTGATCATGCAGAACTTTTTATTTCGAATACATTTTTTCACAAAACCAATAATAAAAAAGTTTTCCATATGGTTCCAACTTAAGTAGACACTCTACATATATTATATATTATATATTATATATTATATATTATATATTATATATTATATATTATATATTATATATTATATATTATATATTATATATTATATATTATATATTATATATTATATATTATATATTATATATTATATATTATATATTATATATTATATATTATATATTATATATTATATATTATATATTATATATTATATATTATATATTATATATTATATATTATATATTATATATTATATATTATATATTATATATTATATATTATATATTATATATTATATATTATATATTATATATTATATATTATATATTATATATTATATATTATATATTATATATTATATTATGTACGCACAGACTACAAAACGAAAAGGTATGCCATTGCGTTCAACTGAACGAATATATTTAATATCCATTCTACCTAGTAACAACACGGCAAAAAATTAAATCAATTAATTGCAGTTCATATTTTGGTCACCCGAATAGTATTATTTTTTTAAATTTTATATAAACAATAATTCTGTCAAATTAATTGTCAGTATATTTTTTAGTTACCAAGATTAAATATACATTAAAATAGGGTAAATAAGTGCATTTATATTATTATTTCGTTTATATTTAAAAATAAAATATACATTTTAATAAAACGATATGAAATGAATTTAATTACGAGTATAAAAACTAAAATATGTATCGCGATAGAACGGTGACTAGGTCATTTGTCTTTCACGCAGAGGTCTGGGTTTCAATT
This sequence comes from Psylliodes chrysocephalus, assembly GCA_927349885.1. Lineage (NCBI taxonomy): Eukaryota > Metazoa > Arthropoda > Insecta > Coleoptera > Chrysomelidae > Psylliodes > Psylliodes chrysocephalus. The sequence goes on from OV651813.1 coordinate 88,755,847, forward strand.
CTAGGATTGGGAACTAATTAATTTAATTTTTTTCCAAGTTTTTTTATTATATAAATTAGTAAAAGTCATAAATAATTTTTAAATTAGTTATTTTATCTTAATGAACTAAAATAACTTTGAAAATGTTTAGATTCTTGTTAGTGGGTCGTAGAAAAAATATATTATACAATTCGAGTAGATTATCTGTATCTACTACTACGAAATTTGCCTGGACACGACAATATACATATTTTGTTTATGATCTTTTTTAAAGTAAATAAAATATTAAAAATGTGTGGTAAAACAATGAAATTATTAAATAATTAAACATTGTCGGCGGAAATTTTGAAATGTTGAAACCAAATTATAATAAATAAATAAATAAATAAATATATGCTATAATAATTCTAGTTTCAAATCCTGCAGAATGTCTCTATTATTGGATCAACTGAATAATTTATTAAATATAAATATTAAATACTTCACCATTAACAAGCAAATCGCATTAAATTTGTATCACAAATGAATAATCTACTAAATACCTTATATATCATCATTACTACTAGTAATACAAAATATGTCGCTGTTTCGATAGAATATCAATATTCATTGTAAAACTATTTACAATATCAGGTATTTTTGTTATTTTTTATTATAAAATATCATAAGCTTCTTTACATTGTTAAAATTAGCTCGATTTGGGACGACAACAAGTAATGAATAAAAACTGGATTTACGCTTTCGAGAAGTAAGTGTGATATAATCCTGGATAATAATGAACCGAACAAAAACAACATTAGAATAATTTGCAGTTCATTAATGTAGCTCTCTTGAATTTATAATGAAAATTAAAATACAATTTTCCCAAGAATTAAAGTACCTAGGTGTCAACATTAAAAGCCCTAGAAAAGCACCAACGATAAAAAATATAAAAAGCAAGTAAAACCTGTCTTTATTAATATTAATTTGACAAGTTAAGTCATTAAATTTTATTACTTACTTTTCTAATGAAAGAACAAAATAAAAAAGACTGGGAATGTTTAACATACTAAACATGTTAATCGAAGAGTGAATAACATACATCAGTGTGTAAAAAATTAAAATTACTTACAAAGCAATCTGAAAAGGTGTAGTTTATTAAAAACGTAGCGATAAAGAATAAAATTATCAACTTACGATACCACCATAGTAAGTCTTCGGACTTTATGGGCGTTACGAGAACATTCTAAAATTAATTTTGGGTAACGATAGGGGAAAGTCGGCTATATTATTGTACCAGCTTCTAAATTGCACCATTCCCGAATTTTAAAGAAAACGATACCTTAAGCGCCATCTTTTATTGCCACGAGGTACTTTTATGTAGAAGGTTAGTTGTTAAAGAGAGTGTTGTTCGGCAACGGTTTCGAAGAGCAAAGACTGACTAAATAATTTATACCTATTTCAAGTAAGTTTCGACTACATTATCTTAAGGTTTAAAACAAAATCTATGACATTTAGGACGATTTGAATAATATAAGTCTAAAAGTAACTATATTTAGCACCTTTTCGTATAAATTTAAAATATAACCCCAAAAACTTAACGAATTGAGAATAAAAGTTTCCAATTTTGTCTAATTGCCTAATGTGGACCACCAAGGTGTTTCTTAATTTGTACCGGTATAATTTAAACGACTCATGCATATTTTTTTTTAGATTGCCACCTCTTAGAAAACAAAAGGGAAAATATTGTCAGTGGTCAGAGGAAAATATCAAAGAAGCCATTGTGAAATATAAAACAGGAATATATGGTCTAAATGAAATATGTACCATGTACGAAGTTCCTAAGCCTTCTTTCAAGAGACATCTAGCAGCAACGAATAAAAGGGCTTTAAACGGTAAAAAAATATTAGATAGATCTACAGTTTTTTCTGTTGCGGTGAAAGCAGGGCTGCAAAGACATATTATTTGGTATTACCAGAAGAGCAGCATTTCAATTCGCAGAAAAAAAATTTAGTAAAAGAATGGGTATGGCTGGCAAGAAGAGGTACTACAATTTTATGAAACTTCACCCAACCCTTCATTAAGGCAACCAGAATCAACATCATTAGCACGTTGCAGAGGATTTAACCAAAAAAATGTTACAGATTTCTTTAATAAACTTGAAAAAAAAAAATAAATTAGATGCCACAAAAATAGATAATGTAGACGAGTCAGGTTTCTCGACAGTCCAAAAAAGTAATTACAAATTTTTAGCCAAAAAGGGCACCCATGAAGTTGGTACTATTGCCAGCGGTGAAAGAGATGTCAACACTACGATGGTTGTTTGCGCAAGTGCCTCAGGTCAATTTGTCATACCAATGATTATATTTAAGAGAAAACGAATGTCAGCAGAACTGACTATTGGAGCACCACCTGGCTATTTGGTGGAGATATCAGACACAGGCAACATTAACTCTGAGCTATTTGTTACTTGGTTAAAAAAAATTATTGAAGTGGTTAAGCCTACAAAGGAAAATAAAGTTCTATTGGTATTGGACGGTCATACTACCCATTCTAAAAATTATGATGCTATAGTTTTGGTCCGTGATAATGGTCTAATTAATTTACAATTACCAGGTCACACGACCCATCGGCTTCAACCCCTAGATGTTTTGGTTTTCAAGCCTTTAGAAACATACTAAAACCAAGCCATTCAAAAGTGGTTAAGACAGCATGTTGTAATGGGAGTTTCGCAATTTAATATTGCTTCTCTTCTTAATGAAGCTTATGGCAAAGCTGCTGCTATAGTAAATGTTACGAAAGGTGTTTGCAAATGTGGAATATGGCCTGTAAATAAAGATGCTTTTTCTGATGCTGATTTGGCTCCTTCAGAACTATTGACTGATAAAGAAAATATTTCAATTGAGACGATGCCAATCGAAATTTTGAAAGAAAATTCCAATATTAGAGAGCCATCACAAATTCAAGTTTTCGTAGATGGTCACAGATCAGCTGACGACGTTAACACTGAAAAAATCGATACACAGGCAACCAAAAATTGTAATGTGTCAGTTGTAGATATTCTTCCTTTACCTGATGTTAGTGAAGCTAAAAAACAGAAAATAGGTAAAAGCGCACACGCGGCTGAAATTATTACATCCACTCCCTATAAAGAGCAACTGGAAGTAAAACAAAATGCCGTAGAAGAGAAGAATAAAAGACCTGTTAAACGAAATTTTGGAATTGAGATGTCACAGAAAACAGGAAGAAGAAAATCAATTTCGAAAGGAAAAAAAGAGGTCAAAAAAAGAAAATTCTCAAATACAATACGACTTACAACAACCATCATCATTAACAAGTGAATATATTTTAATATCCGTAAATTATGATAAAAGTGAATGGTACTGCAAGATTTGTAAGAAGTGCTTAATAGAAGATATGATTTAATGCATAAGATGTAAAGAATGGGTACATGAATCATGTGCAGAGGCTTCAGACAATTACTAAGTTGATATGTGCTCTTAAACATATTGCAGCATTTTTTTTATGCCAAAGAAGGTCGTTTTCATTTTTTTTATTTTAACAGAATTTATATTTATAAGTTTTAAGTTTTCTTGTTGTTCAAATCTTGTTTTATTATCTATGTAATAAAGTATAGTACAATTTAGGAAACCATTTGGTACAAATTAGGCAACCGGTTGTAATGTCATTTTGTAAGAAGTAACTATAAAATGTTTATACCTGTTGGTCTTCATTAGTTATATAAATAATAATCTATAGATAAAACCAAATTATATCATGACATAACAACTCTTAACAACGTTTTTATATCCATTTGTAATTACCTAATTACATTATATTTTTATAAACTTATTAGTTAGTTCTAACTGGAGTTATAGCAACTACTGCAAAACGTATACTATTAGGTTGTATATATCCAGCAAAAGTCGCATAATAATATATAATAACGGTATAGTGTATTAGAATATGTAAGTTGTTGAATTTTAAAAAACGTTGTTGCAACGTCGCTATAACCCTTATATAACTTTTTGTGCTACTTGGGTGTTCTATGTTGTCTATTTGCTCACTCTCGCCTATCTATTCTGCTTACTAATTGCTCTCAATTGTACTCCAGTTCTTCTCCGTTTTTACCTTTTCTTTGTATTTTCTATATTTTCGTTTCTCTTAAGATTTTCAACTCTGTAACGGTATATATATTATTATTTTTCTCCTATCTCTGGTGTCCTATCTCTGGTCGGTTTGACGATTCTGTGTTCTGTCAATCGCTGAAGTTATGGCATTGTTATTCCGAATTTCGATACTGGAAGACGTAACTCTGTAAATCTGAGTAATCTGCTATTAATTAATGAATTTTTAATTCTTTAAAACCGTCTGATATAATATGGTAAGCTTTGATATTAATATGTTTGTGTTTAATATTTTTTCATACAATGATTACACTGAGAATTATTTGTGCATATTTTAGTGTTTTTATGTATTAGATAATACGTTTACAGCTAATTAAAAATACCTTTAGTTTCTGTAAAAACTTTTTTAGCTCTGCATTTTCAAGGTGGCTTAATTTTGAATGTTATTTTATAAACATATGTTTTATTTTCTAGGAAGTTAAATGAATGGTTTTTATAAAGTGACCTACGTGACGTGACCTACTTACCCGATGTAGTGATATAGAAGAAGTGTAGTGTAATCAAATTATTTGCGGCTTTGGCCTTCTCAAAAGCGTAGATTCGTTTAAACGGTTTATAAAATGTCTTTTTTATATTTACATAACAGTGACGAGCTCTTTAATGGCTCTGAATGAGGTTGAGCGTGTGATCGAAACGTGACGGCGACGCGTCCGTTTAAACCGGGGGCGGACACCGGACAACAGTCGTTGTAGCAAATTCGGAAAACTTTTTGTCAATGGGTATCCGATCGTCGTAAAGTGTCGGCGCTTGTAGGATTATGCCAGCCGTGCCGACGAGCACCGCCAACGTGAAAATCCACAGGAAAAGGCGATCTAATACCATAGCAACGTATTTCCAATCTTCTTTGACCTGAAAAATAAGAATATAATTGGTTTTTTGTTATATAGGAATCACGTACATATAAGACGTTTTTGAACTACTAGCTTTGTGGGTCGCTTTGTTGACGTCTGTCAATGTCAAGAAAGTTTCACTTTTTTCCCTTCGGAATACTATTATTTTATTTCAAAACAGGCATCTTATGATAGAAAAATCTCCCTTTCATCCCCTTCAAGTGACAGCCAACCCCTTATTTTTACGAGATAAAAAGATTCATTCGAAAACTAATTTTATTATTCATTCAATGCGTCACTGTTGTTTTACCTATCTACCTACCGGATATTTGGGAAATCGAACTAATCGTATAGGTAGAATAAAAAGGCAATCTTTTAGCGATACGTTCTTTTAGTGTGACGCAATAATGGTTCCACTCTGACAGTTAAATTATAATCAAACTTTTTACAAAACATCATTAAACTTGATATATACGTTTTTACCGTTTTTAGTGTTTTTTTTTTTAATATTGTTTGTAGGTTATCAAAAATAGTTTAAAGAAATGTAATTAGTAACTAAACGGTTATATTTTATACTTGTTGCATGTTATCTACTTACTATAGGAATATACAGTATTGCCCGAAATAAACAGTACTGAACTTGTATTTTTTTATTTATTAAAGTTAAACATATTATTGACATTTTAGTACATGTTCCAAATGTGCAACTCCTCGTTTAAGACAGACTTCATAACGATGTTCCAAGTTTTGGAAGAATTGATCACATACGTATTGCAGACTTGCACCATTATGTCGTCGGCTGATTCCGTATGAGCGAAAATAAGAATATGCCAAAAACACTTTTCCTACGGCTGCTTAGAATATACACAAAAACGCACTACCAACTTCCCTCGAAAAACGTCAAATTCAAACAGCGTGTGAAAACATTTTCACACGTAGTGTGAAAAGTAAAATAATACAGAACTAATGAATGAAGATGAAATCTAGCATGCGGCTATTGTCACTACTGACAGTTCTCATTTAAATAAAGTCAAATTTATTGCAAATTTAGAAAAAAAAGCAGTGTTACACGATGATAGAAGATAAATTTAACTACACTCCTCCAGAAATACTTGAAAGAGCCTCCCAAATCACGCAAAATCCTCTACCGTTCATTTTAAAAGAAAGATATGAAAGTTGTTATGAAACATTTGTAAAATGGAATAATGAACGTAACCTAAAATCGTTATCAGATAATGTTTTGCTTGTTTATTTTGAAGAATTAGCGCAAAAATATAAATCCTCAACAATGTGGTCGCAATATTCTATGTTGAAAAACACTATAAACCTCAAACACAGTATTGATATTTCGAAATATCATAAGTTACTAGCTTATCTGAAGAGGCAAGCAGAAAATTATGTGCCAAAGAAATCAAGAATTCTAACATCCCAAGATTTTCATAAATTTCTGAATACGGCTCCAGATAACATGTATTTATACAAAGGTAAGTTTTAGATTTATTAAAAGTATAAAAATATATAATCAAGTTTTTTAATTGTTAGACCGTAGTTGCTGTTGGCTTAGCCGGAGCTTGTAGGCGAGAGGAATTGTGCCAGATGAAAATCGATGATATGCAAGATCTAAAGTCCGCTTTCTTAGTTAAAATCAGACATACTAAAAATAAGATACCTCGATCTTTTACTATAACAGGAAGTATAGTAGGGCCGAATGGTTAAGAATGGTGTAAGGTACAGAGGAGAATAGTATATTGTGCAACAAGTGTTGAAAGTAGCACTTTTCACACGCATATGACGGTTTGGGGCACGAGCCTGAAATGCGAGTGCCACAAGTCACAAAGTGTGAAAAGTGCTATTTCATAGGAGTTACACACTATACTTTTCCTACGGCTGCCACTTTGTTATCCTATATTTTTAATGGTATTATTGTTAGTAAAGCAAATCTTATTTCAAACGACCAGAACTGATTTATATTTATTTATTACCATGCAGTTATACATACATATATTTACAACAGTGAATAATAACAACAATGAACAATAACAATAATGAAAAAACAATTTTTATTCGCCTATTAACAGCCTTCCCAGCTGTTTTATTTGAAATTTTTGTGTAGCTGGTTATCTGATGTGCTTTCTTATAAATTATGATCAAAAGGATTTACTGATCCGACAATTTTTTTGGAAATTTTAATTTTATTCTGCACGGAATCGTCTATGTATCCCTCAGCGACAGTGCTAGAACGCCATCCTCCATGGCGTTTGAGGGTTAGCAAATCACCACCTGCATTAACTAACATTGTAGCCGATGATCGACGAAAACAATCGCCAGTATATTCCTGGGGGTTTGGTAGTTTTAAAAAAGTTGCTATTTCTTTAGCCATACTTCCGATTTTATTAATTCCTACTACCTGTTTCGTGCATTTTACATTTTTGTAATTTAAGAAAAATCTCTTTTCTGTAATATTAGGAGGTCACAGACTAGCATATTCTCTGCAAATATAAAATCTTCCTGTTATAGTAAAAGATCGAGGTATCTTATTTTTAATATGTCTGATTTTAACTAAGAAAGCGGACTTTAGATCTTGCATATCATCAATTTTCATCTGGCACAATTCCTCTCGCCTACAAGCTCCGGCTAAGCCAACAGCAACTACGGTCTAACAATTAAAAAACTTGATTAGATATTTTTATACTTTTAATAAATCTAAAACTTACCTCAGTTATTAAATACATGTTATCTGGGGCCGTATTCAGAAATATATAAAAATCTTGGGCTGTTAGAATTCTTGATTTCTTTGGCACATAATTTTCTGCTTGCTTCTTCAGATAAGCTAGTAACTTATGATATTTCGAAATATCAATACTGTGTTTGAGGTATATAGTGTTTTTCAACATAGAATATTGCGACCACATTGTTGAGGATTTATATTTTTGCGCTAATTCTTCAAAATAAACAAGCAGAACATTCTCTGATAACGATTTTAGGTTTCGTTCATTCTTCCATTTTACAAATGTTCCATAACAACTTTCATATCTTTCTTTTGAAATTAACGGTAGAAGATTTTGCGTGATTTGGGAGGCTCTTCCAAGTATTTCTGGAGAAGTGAAGTTAAATTCATCTTCTATCATCGTGTAACACTGCTTTTTTTCTAAATTTGCAATAAATTTGACTTTATATTTAAATGAGAAATGTCAGTAGTGACAATAGCCGCATGCTAGATTTCATCTCGATACATTAGTTTTGTATTATTTTACTTTTCACACTGCGTGTGAAAACGTTTTCTATTTTTCTATTAAGAGTGTATTTAATTTTGATGGAAAAAGTGATAAAAATAAGTTTTATGTGCGTAAGAAAAATCCTTTATTTAAAAAAATATATATATATAACAAATTTAGCCTATGTTCTAGTTATCAAAATTTACACTAAATATTATGTTGTCCCTTTTAGTTAGCGACGGCGTGTGTAAATGCATATAGATTTCATATTTTTCTATGATGCTTTTGTCCTCAACAACAGGCCAGTAAAAGCTTGACGTCTTACCAAATCTGCGACAAAATTTTGCCTCCAGGCATGGTTCTTTTTCTGTCAGCTGTCTCACATACATTTTTATGGCTTTCTCCTGCTTAAATTTGACCACAATCCAGTCACCAACATCCAGTTTTGATAAGTCCAACTGCATTTGATTTAAGAAGCCGATTTTCTGATTCATGTCTTTTATTTCGTCTTCACAATTATCAGAGGAAGTGCTTTGAAAATCATCAAAACTATCTTCATCACTACTGTAATCCTTAGAAAATGTGGACTTCTTTTTTAAAACTTTTATTTTTTCCATTTTATTCTTTCTGTAGTATTTTTCTTCCTCAAGTCTTTTTTTCAAGTCTTGTAAGTTCTCATCATAGCTGCTACTGTCTATGGTCTCTCTATTTTCTTATTCTTTGTTGATTTCTTGTTTAATTTTTCGTTTTGTATTTCCTTTAGCTTAGCTGTACCTACTTCGGAAGTGATCACTTCAGCACCTCTGCAGATCTTCCTTCTGCTTGTAGAAACTTTTGGTGCTTGCTTAATTTGTTCCAACAGTAATTCTTCGAAAGACTTTTTCTGAAAGTTTGGAGTTGCTGGGGGTTCACTTTCCGTGGATGTTGACGATTCCGTAGATGTAAACGGTCCCGCGGATGTTAAAGGTATTGCTAAATTTTCGTTTGCATTACCGGTTATTGTAGGTGTCGCAGCTGTCTGTGGTTCTTCACCTGCCTCTGTTTCGCACCAGCGTTTGTAAGCTTGTGGCTCGTAGCTCTCAATAGGTATAACAGTGTCGCAAAATGGGTAGATTCCTGCTTTATTAAATCCATGTTCAATCAACGTGGGATCCAGATTTTTAAAAATTTTGGATATAATAGCTGCAAACATCGTTTTTGGAAGTTTAGAGCCGTAGTTCTTCCGTTGCCATTTTACGAGCTCTTCGTCCCATTTCATTTTTAGGGGCCGGAATATACTGAGGTCCATCGGTTGGAGTATATGGCCTGAGTGGGGAGGAAGTTTTAGAATGACAATGTCTTCTGCCTTTGCCTTTTCGATCAGTAAAAGTGCAACATAGGAACTATGCCCATCATATATGAGAATAACTGGTCTTTCGGGTGGGATGTTTTTAAGAAAGTTGTATTTTAAATAATTTTCGAAGGTTTCTGCTTCCATCCACCCATTTTTTGTAGCAGAATAAGTTAAGCATGGATGTTCCTCGTCCTTTTTCGCAAGCTATGTATCTCAGACATTTTTCCCTTTAAATACAATATGCGGAGGCAATTTTTCCCCTTCAGCATTCTCACCCATAACCACGGTAATGTTTTCTTTTCCAGATCCACCTGCTGCCCTATGAGCTGCTGTACCTTTTTGGCCAACAACTGTAATTCTGCTTGGATCCAGGCAAAAACTTGTTTCATCGATGTTATAAATTCTTCATGGGGAACACCTTGTATGACAGATTTTAGCAGGGTGAAGTAATCATTAATGATGAACGGATCTACACTTATTTTTCTTGCTACTTCCACTATTTGCGTTTTTTTCTGGCTGAGGTTAAAAGTTTTTTTAAATCTTATGAAGTAGTCGTCACCCGGGATGCCGTCTCTGAATGGAGTCTGAATGTAATTTTCTTTTAGTATAGGCCAATAAGTGACAACACTTCCTTTTCGGAATGCCCAAATCCCCATTTTTCCATAACTTTAATGTAGCTATTTTCTTTTCTTCCTCATATGGAATAGGTTCTACTTTTGATACCCCTTTGACCCTTTACATTTTTAAAAAGTGTTGTTTTTGGGATCTCAAACAGATTTGATGCTCGATACAACGTCATATGTTGATTTCTTACAGCATTTATATCTCTATCTAGCGCCTCCTTAGAGTATTTAGGTGGCGGCTTCTTTCGAACGTAAGTTCGATTAGTTCGAACCATTTCTGAAACATGGAAATAAACACTTATTAAAACAACCAACCAAAGACGGGAGGTCCCACTTGCCCTACATGTATGGGTAAGTGGAACTTATATATGGGGTTAGTGGAACCCGCGTTATTTTCCCATAAAAATAAATAAAAATTCTTCAGATGTTTTAAATTTAAACAGGTTTATTTTATCAAGCAATTTTGGCAAAATTTAGTGATATTCTCAAAAATTTATATCATAGGCTCCACTTTCCCGTTTGAAAATTTCAAGGGGCAAGTGTAACCCATGCCATTTCCGCAATAAAAAATAGAACATCCACGTCCAATACACCCAAAATGTAAATAACTGTTCCTTATGAGGTACTTACTTGAAAAAAATATTTATATTTCCACAAACTTCTGCGATTTTGATGCACTTTGTAAAAACACATGCCACTCGCTACCTTACCTCTGTAGACAATGTTCCAGTTGGGTTGTCGGTCATACCGCCAATGCAGCGCGGCACGCATGAAAGGACTCGCAGTATGTAGGAGATATATATCGCACCCCTTTTTCAATAGTGTCATATCCCTAAAAAAAATTAAATTGTTTTTTTTTGCCCAGCGTATACAAACATACCTACGTTGAACGTTCCATATCAATAGTTCTAATAAATTCCGCGTGAGGCGCCATCAACAGTACTGCCATATCACATAAGATTTTATTGTTTTAGGCTTATCTGTGAAGATTTCACATTACATTACATGTATCATTATTCAGTGGAGACATCTTTAATCAATATGTATACTGAATTTGGTAAGCACAAGTACTGAAAATGCTGCTCAAAAAAATATTACATCCACAATCGTTTTTGTTTCGCTTCTCCTGTAAAATTAACATTTATAGGGTTATGGCTCTATTGAAAAAGAGGTGCGATATATAGGAGTCTAGTCGGGAGATGGAGAAACTGCATTGAAGATTATTCAATTAAAATGGGCCGTGGGTTCCTCTTGCCCCAAAAATACACTTACCCCGGTGTACTTTAAAGGTCTTAATAAACATCCAAAAGCTGTTTTAAATCTCACTAGTCAAATTTTCCTATCTCGAACGTAAATATAATCTTCTATCTTCTATTTATGCTAATTACCAATATATTCTTTTGACCTAGATACTCATTTCTGAATATTTTACGTAAATCTTCTTTTAGTTTTATTTTATATTTGTAACGTCTCTCTAATTCCTTGGCCTGTGCTGCATTTATATCTGGGACACCAATCTTTTAAATATCTTGTAAGAACATAGTAGATGTTAAAGGTCTTAAGTCTTGAGACTCTTCGCTGATATAGGTCAGAGGTCCTGACTTTACTTCGACCTCACAACTGATTGTTACCAATTCTTGGAAACTTTTTTTTTTGTTAGTTTGCATTGCACCTAGCTATATTTCAGCAATTTGTCTTTATTATAAACTTAAATAAACTTAAGAAGCTTAAAACTAAGAGTTCTTGGAAACTGAGTAAAGCTTTATCTAATACTTTGGAAAGCAAATTCAGGCTCCGGAAGGGAGGATACATTTCTACTGTATTCTTTGAAATTGGTTCCATTGTTACATTGTCGCAGTACATAGTAGTTGGTCTCTCCTTGCGATGAAATGACGCAATACCTGGAGAAAATCTGTAACGGACAAATAAATTACCAATTCTATATGTATTACACAGTTCACGTGAACAAACAAATCCAAACATTTTCTTCAGGTAAATAAAAAGTTTCTAAAATTAGAGCAGTTCTAACTGGATCCTTTGGTAATTCAGCAGGTGCTCTTCTATACATCGACTGTTAAACCATCTACATCTTAGACATTTAGAAACTAAAAATGTAATAGTATTTCTTTCATTAATTATACAGAATCTTTCTTGAAGCATACTAAGTAATCCTTAAACACCTCTATGAAAATGATTCAGGTGCTCTTCATAATTAATCTTGCTTACGACGGGATGTTTAGATGGTAAGATAACCGGATAACGATATCCTTGAATATTTTCTCGATTGGAAACCTTGGTCACAACTTTAATAAGACCATTGTCAGTTTTGAAAGGACAGAGATTTTTAATTAGAGGGACATTCAATTGGTGGTTTTCACTTAATCTGGACTGAAGCTCCACGGGCAAAATCATAATACAAAAGAAACGATTTTATTTTAAACGGAAGATCAAAAGGCAATGGAAAGTTGAGACCTTGAATTTGCAGGATTGAAAATGTTTGATCTTTATGTCGGTATAAAAATACATGGGCCCTTTAAGTTTGTCTATGTTAAAATATTTGGTATCTTTACTTCCTTAAGCCTGTTCGTATAAAAATATTTGGTCTCTTTATCTCTTAATTATGCCCATAAAACATTTTGTGTCATATATCTCTTAAGCCTACATATTTCAAAATATTTGGATTCTGTACCTCTTAAACCTGCTTATGTAAAGAAATTTGGTATTTTCATACCTTAAAAATAAATATTGATATTTAAAGCACATTAAAACGAAAATTCTGAAAATCAATAGGTTTCTCGGTTAGAAGAAAATCATAACAGAAAGTCGATCGAAATAGTTTTTCTAGAGTTATCGTGTCGGCGCATATATATGTGTACAGCTGATAAGACGAATTTCAATCCAATAAATATAATTCACCCCTCATTCAAGATGAGATTATGAAGTGTCACACTTTACAAAACGTCACAGATAAGGTGGGAACAACCAATTTAGCATCCTTTAAAATTTAGGTTGTGGTACATCGAATTACTAATAAAATCAGCTTTCAAATGATATTTATTCGTCTCTAAACAATATTAAAAAATTAATGTTAACTTTTACAGCAAAAAATCTATGAAAAAAAAAACACCTGTTTAGTGGAACCGTTGAACCACGGTGTTCAAAGGGATACAATTTAAGCAATGCTACTCTAGAGCATCTATAAATGCTAATGTACGCTCATTTTATAGTTAAGAAAATATCCAAAGCGAAACAGGAGCATTTTAAGGTGCATATAAGTGAAAATGTGCGGCTAAATTGCCCCACGAGATCACAAATATGACACAGCATGTTTTCATGCGTACTTAAGAGCGTGGTTTCATTTTGTTACCCTCTATTTTAATGATATTAGTATCAAATTAAAGCTTAAAAAATATCTGTTAGTAGCTCTTGGTTTTTTTTACGATTAATCATCATTTACCTTTGTAGAATCCTCCAACATTTTCGTGTGTTCTGCGATGAACCGTACGCAGAAACAGGACTTATGGATTTCTGGGGGACACCTACTGTGCGAATAAGCTGGATTACAAAGTACGGGACTTTTAATCCCATTTTCATTCCCTCCTCCTCCACCGTCTAGTTCTTCTGCTTCTGAAAGGGGAAGAGCAGAGGCGAGAGGGCCGTGTATTTGACAGCTACCGCCAAAAGGACCGCCATCGGCTAGCCTGAAAGAAAATTAATTAATTGACTTTGAATTTTTTTTAAAGATATAAAACCTTGAACAATTAATTAATTTGTGGTTATGTGGTATGTTAAAATTATATATTGTATAGAGTTAGTTGAGGATAATAGCTATAGCAAGTAATGTAATTTGTTGTTGCAGATTTTGACGGTTTGATGAAATAGAAAAACTTCTGATAAAAAGAATTTGGATTCATCCTAAAATACAATTTTGTACAAGAAAGGGAACAACAAAGAATGAAAAATTACGGAAGAATTACATTTTAGAAGTGATTTTGGGTTCTGAATCTTAAACAGCTAAACATGTTTCTTATGAAAATATACATGGGACAAATAAAAACGAGTTAGTGGCATTTAAAATAATTTTAAGTCTTTGTTTTAGAAGGATTCCACACTCCTTTGATTACCCCTACTATTTTAGAAAATAAAATTCAGTTAATAACATTACCCCGCTGAAATCATACATCTATGTGAAAGTCTTAATTACTAAGTGATAGACCCCGCTGCAATCATACATCTATGTGAAAGCCTTAATTACTGAGTGATAGACCCCAGAAGGAAAGTCATAGTAAACTTTTTCTAATGATCCAAACAACTGATTATTTGTTCAGATTTTTTTTTAATACTTTGCAACTTCTGGTATGATGGACAATACAAAAAAATAATTATAAATAAAGTTACAAAATATTAAAAAAATATTCACTGGTTTAAGATCAATAGAAAACATTATATTTTTCACAAAGACCTTCTTTCAAGGGACTACTTATCACTAAGTATCTAACGCTTTTACAAACAAATACTGAGAGACAACAAAACTTCAAAACAGAAGTACGATTTTGGTTGCGTCATTTTTTAGCTGAATGTCATTGTCTAAAAAAACAGGCGTATCCCATATAAAAACCTATAGAATTAAAGCAATTTAAAACGCCATTTGCTCCATTTTATTGGTCACTGTATACTAACATCCCGTATAAATTTTCATAAAAAATATATTAAGCCGGTTTAGAGTAAGAGCACAAAATCAATTAAAATATTTTCTACTTTAACTCCCTGTAACATTTTTACTTTTAATTTTTTATGTAAGAAAGTTAGCTTGAATCAACTCATTTTCAACTATTGTTAAATGTACTGTACATCTTTTGTTACACTCTGTATATGTAGCTTTTATAGATATCGGGAAAGCTTTTGACTGTTTACAACGAGATTTGGTATAAAAGAGCCTTAGAAAAACAAGAATTAACAGTGAACTGAGAAATGAAATTGCCTGAAAGTAGGTACAATAACACCAGAAACTATGTGAGAACAATGCAATCAGAAGTATTTTTAACTAAGATAGAAATACGACAAGGTTGTGTACATATTTCTACACCATTGAGTACTGTATTCGACGATGCATTGAAAGAAACAAACTTCAATTATAAGGCTTTAGAAATATGTAAATAGTGGAAAAGCCATTGCTGATGACTAGAGCTAGGAATATATGCAAAACGCCATATTTTGCATATGTTGCATATATATACAATTTTTGATTTTGAATGCATATATTGACATTTTGTTAATTTTTTGGCATATATCTGACGTACTAATTGGCTGGACATATTAAAATTATGAGTTTTGGACCAAAATAATATTTTGTGAAATGCCTTTACAGGTCGATTTCCTAAAATTTTGAAGGATTAACTTTTAATTACGGTTAATAGTGTAGGTTGTAACGGTTAAATCCATTTTCGTTATTTGACCCAGACCCGTTCTCGTTATTTTGAAACCAACATCTCTACACAAACGTCATTTGTCGTTTATGTCTAGTGTCAAAACTCGGTTGTCACTTCGATTTACGTCTGTCTTCGAGCAGGTTGAATTATTAATTTTTAATTATCTATTATCTGGGACATCCGATTTACTAGTTAGGTACCTTAAATTATTTTAATGACCATCTGATTTAAATAAGGTAAGTTTCCTACCGATATTTTGTTGAAAATATATATTTTGTACAAGAATTTCAAATTTGAAACATCACCTTAACACGTTGAATAACATAAGAAATCACATGTTTTATACAATTTCATCTATTATTTTGTTTAAAATAGATAAAAGGCTTTACTATATTTATATATGTTAAATAAGACTTTTTCTTTTCCTATTAAATTCTAATATCTGTGTAACTATTCAAATAATAGTTTAATTTGTTCATTTGATAGTAAAAAGCATCTTGTCTGTTCCTAGATACTCTTTCCGGCTCCCTTCTTTATATTTTTACCTTTTTCCTTGTAGCCTTGCTGTATATAGATGGTTTGAAAATCTTAAAGAAGTCTAATGTCTTAAAGAAATCTTGAAGAATTGATTTAGATGGTTCGATAGAAACTATATCGAGAATTCAATAGCAGCTCTCTCTACCTGAATTTTAGAACTTACAAGCTGCTTGTTGGGAAATTCAATTCGGAAGAACGTAGAATACATCAAGAATTTTGCAACAAGATTTAACACTATCTTGTAAAGAAGGTCTCTACAGTTACCTGTTACGTGTTTCCTGTATACCTCAGATAAGTCTCAATAAATCATTTAAATTTGAATAATTAAGTCTCTGTGAATTAGAATTTTTCGCTACCTTATTTAATTATAATATCATAAAGATCAGTGGTTTTCTATATTTTCATCACTGATCGATTGTCGATTGTTTAGAAAGTTTTAAATATAGTGGCGTCCAATATTCTCTTTCAAAGTCATATGAGTTGTTTAATAACCTGACCCACTTCCCAAATCGTAGAGCTTAAAATACTATAAACATTTATAAAATAATAACATCACATTACAAGGTACTTGAGAAGATTAAATTATAAACACCCTCCTTAAACCAACAAATTTTGCTAAATATCCTTTCAGGTAGTTGTATTAATATCTTCAAATTTCTAAATGACTCAGTTTACTTTCAACTTCATTTCAGTCTTTATTGTTGTGTTATGTTACCAGTGGGAAAAATGGCAAAATTAATTGAGTCGTGGGTAAAATCTTATTCAGATTTTGTTGTAGAAGGTGATAACCAGGTGTTTTGTAAAACATGTTCTAAAATTGTAAGTACTTTTTTATTTTATATTTTATTTTGACCTTTCACAATGGTAAATCAAACGACAGTAAAATATTATTTCAACTCACAGTTAAAAAAAAGTAGGGCAACTTTACAACGTACGCATTTATTTAATTTAATTAAAACTTCAACATCTACAGGAATTTATTTGTTTTAGATTCCATGTAAAAAAAAGTTTTAAATCGACCAACACGCGAAAACACCCTCACATATAGCAAAGCAGAAATCTAAAGACACTCGCAGACAAAGTCAACTTCCCTTGAAACAATATTTAGAATCTGGATCGTCTAGAAGTGAACAAGCTATTTTTAATGAAGATTTATGCAAAGCTTTAGTGACTTCGAATATCCCTTTAATACGATTAAATAATCCAAATCTCAGATCATTTTTGCAAAAATACTGTAAATTTAATATTCCAGAGCAAAGTATATTACGCAAACGTGGTGTTGACAGTTTGTACATTGAGACTCGTGAAAAAATTCGTGAGATTACCGTTGGAAACCATTTCTATATTATTGTGGATGAAACAATAGACTCTTGTGGTCGATATATAGCCCATTTAACGATAGGTTCATTACGCGAAGAAATACAAATTGATCCATATTTAATCGCTTAAAAGCAATTAGATAAAACAAATAACTTGACAATAACTCGTTTTATCCAGACAAAATTGTCTTCCTTTTTTCTTTCGGAAGCCGTTCCAACAGAAAAATGTTTATTGCTGTTATCCGATGCTGCCCCGTACATGGTAAAAGCCGCACAAAATTTAAAAATGTTTTATGAAAACTTAAGCCATGTTACATGTTTGGCTCATGGCCTTAACAGAGTTGCAGAAGAAATTAGGTCTAACTTTCCTTTAATAAATGATTTAATTAGTAATGTAAAAAAAATATTTCTTAAAGCTCCTCTAAGAACTCAATTGTACAAAGAAACATTTCCTGAATTACAGATGCCACCGGAACCTGTGATTACTCGGTGGGGTACCTGGCTTAAAGCTACCTTTTTTACGCAGATAATTATGAAAAAATTAAAGAAATCATATTTGATTTTGATGATACATCTAAGGGAATATCTAATACAAAGAAGTTGTTTCAAAATCACATATTACCAAAGCAATTAGTGTTTTCAAAAAATTATGCATTTGTACCCAAAATTATATTAGATTTAAAACAAAAAATTTACCTTTGGTGACTTCCGTAAATTTAATTAAGAATTTTGAATCAGAGTGTAAAAATGTCCAGGGCGATATTGCTAATATTTATTCTGGTAACTTTGAAGATATTAATACTATTCATCCAGATATTTCAGGAAAATATAAATTTGCACCTATTACTTCTGTAGATGTCGAAAGGAGTTTTTCTTTGTACAAGTACATACTTACTGATAAGAGACAATCATTTAATACAGATAATTTAGAAAAACATCTAATTGTTCATTCGTTTTATAATAACGTTGATTTGTAAATAAAATTATTAAATAATTAAATAAATATTAAGTATTATATTAGGTATTGTAAAATAAAACAAATAATAAATATTAATAAACTATTTCGATCAAATAACAAATTACTTTTATTGCATATGCTCTGCATATTTTTCAATTTTTTACGCATATATTGAAGTATTTTGCGGCATATATATGCGCATATTTAACTACTTTTTGGGTGTATATATTCCTAGGTCTACTGATGACTTTCTGTTAAAAAATATTGGACCTTTGGCTGGGAAAAATATACTATTTACATAACGGAAGTGGGACTTTAATCCCCTTTAAATTAGGACCCTTGTACCTCCACAAACTTAGCCCACCGTACCTTCCACTGCCAAAAATACTTATGGAATACTTCTTTTGGAATGGTGTTCAACTCTGCCGTCGCATTCGACATTATCTCTTCTCTACTTTAAAAACGGGATCCTTTAAATGGCGTCAATTTCGGAAACAATCAGAAGTCGCAACGAGCTATGTGTGGATAGTAAGAAGGTTGGCGAATGACTGGATTACACGTTTTTCCAAGAAAGTATGTATCAGATGCGATAAATGAGATGGAGTATTGTCGTGATGAAACTACCAGTTTTTCGCCGTCCAGTGGTCTGGTCTTTTGCGCCGAAGTACATCACGGTATCAGTGGATAACTTCTTTTTAGTACTCTTCTATTTCTAGATTTTCTACCCTATTAACAGCTGCATTTTGAGCAATTTTGGTTCTCCCACAACGTTAATGACTCTCCACCGAAGTCCGCTCAGTTTTGAATCAATTGGACCACTCTTTAATTTGTGTTACTCCCATGATTGAATTATCACCACAGACCTGTTAAATCTTGACAAAATTTGATGCAGTACCGTTGTTAACTTGTTCAGTCATTTTAAGAGAATTCAGAATCCGACGAACACTTCTAAGAACAATTCCCTCGACGACCAGTAGGCGCTAGGCAACGACTAACTCATTGATATGCCAAGAAAATATTTAAGCATGTGTATTAAACTGTCACCTTCCACTATACATAGTAGGGTGGAATAACATTGCTACTATGCACAGAAAAATTCAAAGTCGGGTACTCTCTAGACAGACATAGTATATGCAGAAAATGAAAGAGATCTACAAATACCTTTGAATATTTTGAAAGCAACTTTAAAAGAGAGAAATAAAAATTATCGACGATAAAACGTAACAATAGGGAAAAGCGATAAAAATTAATAGTTAAACTAGATTGGAAAGACATTGAACAAGTAGAAACATTCAAATATTTAAATACTGAAAATTAAGTACCATAAAATATTTTATTAGACCCAGTACTAAATGGAAGCTACCGCTTTTGGCCCAAGGATCATCACGAAGCATTTAAATGAAACATAGTAATGTGAAACGTAAGATCAAAAGACATAAAAAAATTGAAATAAACTCCAACTTTTATGACTACTTATGGGTATAAAGTAAGTGGTACCAAACATATGGTATAATACTAAGTGTTTCTTTATAGTAAAAACATTTTAAAAAGAAAAATAGATGATGTGTATAAGTTCTTATAACAAAAATTGTATAGAAATAAAATAATTAAGCAGGGAACAAAATTTTCCGGTTATGTGAGTCTTACAGATGTGGCAGAAGAAGGAAGAATAAGAATCAGATGAGAAGAGATAAACTCTATCTATCATAGATGACAGTCTACTGTTCTCAGCTATACATATAACAAGCAGTGCATATAGTGTTTTAATCTGCAGTAATATTTTCTACACCACAGCAAATGATGAGATGAACAAAAAGGTTTCTTCTGACTGGGATAGAATCCAAAAAAGTGACAATAGTACTTGTAAAATAGTAATAATAGTAAGCCCTAATAATTAGATGAAGGTGAAAGTTAAGAGAGATACAATAAGCTCATTATCCTTTAGGGAAGTATATGGATATTTAATAAATAGAGCCATGTTTGATAGTACGGCTGGACACATTATTCACATTGCGTTCACGCTGCAGATACAAACACCCTATACACTACTTGTTATATATCTAAGAACAAAAAACGGTCACCTGTGATAAATAGGATTCGACGACATCTGTTCTCATCTGGCCCTTACTTTTCCATTTCCTGTCATATTTGGAAGACAATTTTGTTCCCCGCCATCAGTAGGTACCTATACACACACACACGCACGCACGCACGCACGCACGCACGCACGCACGCACGCACGCACGCACGCACGCACGCACGCACGCACGCACGCACGCACGCACGCACGCACGCACGCACGCACGCACGCACGCACGCACGCACGCACGCACGCACGCACGCACGCACGCACGCACGCACGCACGCACGCACGCACGCACGCACGCACGCACGCACGCACGCACGCACGCACGCACGCACGCACGCACGCACGCACGCACGCACGCACGCACGCACGCACGCACGCACGCACGCACGCACGCACGCACGCACGCACGCACGCACGCACGCACGCACGCACGCACGCACGCACGCACGCACGCACGCACGCACGCACGCACGCACGCACGCACGCACGCACGCACGCACGCACGCACGCACGCACGCACGCACGCACGCACGCACGCACGCACGCACGCACGCACGCACGCACGCACGCACGCACGCACGCACGCACGCACGCACGCACGCACGCACGCACGCACGCACGCACGCACGCACGCACGCACGCACGCACGCACGCACGCACGCACGCACGCACGCACGCACGCACGCACGCACGCACGCACGCACGCACGCACGCACGCACGCACGCACGCACGCACGCACGCACGCACGCACGCACGCACGCACGCACGCACGCACGCACGCACGCACGCACGCACGCACGCACGCACGCACGCACGCACGCACGCACGCACGCACGCACGCACGCACGCACGCACGCACGCACGCACGCACGCACGCACGCACGCACGCACGCACGCACGCACGCACGCACGCACGCACGCACGCACGCACGCACGCACGCACGCACCCACGCACGCACGCACGCACGCACGCACGCACGCACGCACGCACCCACGCACGCACGCACGCACGCACGCACGCACGCACGCACAAACGCACGCACACACACCTATACACACTAAGTAAAGACGTAGTATTAAACTACACATTTAGTTGGAGTTCATTTTAATTTTTGATGTCCCTACATTTACGATATACATTACTATGTTTAATTTTAAGGTCAGATGATGGCTCTTGGGTCATTCTAATTATATATTGTGTGGTATTCGATTTTAAGAATTTTTATTTATGAAAATTGCCACATTTTAGCGATTTAATAAAATATTTGGTAATAAATATACATAAAGATAGAAAAAAGAATCCATAGCAGAATTTAGAACAAGATGTAATAATTCTCATTACTATTAGTAGTTTAATTTTTCCAATGCTATATTTGCTAAAAAGTAGAAACTGTATAGTCCAATAGGAAGTTCACTATCTATCATAATTTTGTATCTTACGAGAACAAATATATTTATTATATAAGTTATTATCAAATAGTTTAGGTACTGTAATATGAGCAATGTCCGACCAGTCTGGTCATGCTCTGATCCTTTGGGTCCCTCTGCCATGTTTGGGACTTGTTACAACCCACTTGTCTTTAAAATCAGGAATATTTGATAAAGAGGATGAACCCCCTTTACCCAACTATAGATACGCCTATGCTTACAGATAACCTGTATGAATAATCAATCCGGGAATGTATTAGAACCCTTATAAGGTGATTTTAAAGCAGTAACTAGAAATCTTATTGTAGTTAGGATTTGATTTTGAATTTGTAAGAATAAAAAATAAATATTTGTTTTGTGTATTGATCACGGATGAAAAGAAAATTGGTGTTGTAGTTGCTTTGGCCTCTGACATTTTATCAAACCTTTTGCCATGTTCATCAACAAATCTTGGCTATCTTGAAAATTAATTGGCTTTTTATTTACAAAAACTTTAAATGCGTCCATATCCAGGCACTCGGTTAGAGTTGCCAGACGGCTCGCTTTAGGCTTGATGGCATGCGTTACGCCAAAGTGCGAAAATATCCCACATTTCAACTAAATGCTACGCTTTTAAAATCCAAAGGTATATATAAAGAAATTTTTGTCAATTTTTGACCTTTTTTTAAAAACTACTTAAAAAAATACCTTTATAAAAATATAGGGGGAGGACCTTTTTTTAGATCTCCACAAAGAAAGGATCTTATTTTATAAAAATACCTGTTTTTTTTAACCTAATCCCTGTCGTCATCGTTGTCCCACTTTTCCCTTTCGTAAATCTGGCAACCCTATAATGAGCCTTTCTTTCGATTTTACAAATAACACAACTATGAAGATCATAAACACAACCAAACAATAATTTAATAATTAAAACGTAAAAGTTTTACATTTGTCATTTCATTTGAGATTTCATACCTGTGATGACCACGTTTTTACTGTAATCATGTTATACTTGACCATTTCAAGACAATATTCAATACGACGTCATTGTTTTTGATTTATGTCAGTGTAGTCATTTATATTCAAGACTAGTATCTGATTTAAAATCGCCTTTACTTAATAGGAGACTATTCGAGTAAAATGGTGAGAGCGCTACAATGGCAAATTAAAAGTAGAATAATTTGGTGGATGTTTAGGAGCTCCTTCGCCAATTATATAAATATTTTAGCAGTTATGGACAGTCAGTCTAAGTCGAGTCATAGTAGTGACAACATCGATAAAGTAAATGTGAATGAGTTAAATAAATAAGAAATATAAAAAGTATTAAATAAATTAATTGGTACGTAGTGTAAATAAATTAAAAATAAACAATCGTTACAGTACTAAACCTTAATAGATTATGTTTGCTCATTTCCCAAATTAAAATTATTGTTTTGGACTTTTCTTTTTTGTATTTATTTTAAAAATACACTTGTTACTGTTTATTCATTTGTGTAGCCTCGGGGTTCCTACTTCTGAGGACTCTGAGTCTTTAAACAGTTGCTCAACTATGCTATTAAAGAATCGTTTTGTTTTTTCTTTCATTTTTTCTTTTATTGATTTCTCATTATTTTTTTATTGTTTTCTTTTTTTTTAATACGTGTAAACGGATGCTCCTTCAGGACTCCGGGACTCTATAACTGGTTACTGTGCTGCCCCCTTCCTTGATAATACATAGGTGACACTGATCTAAATTAGCAAAAAAATAGTTAGAGACCTTTTCAGTTGTTACAAAAACAGAATTATATTATAATATTAACTAATGTGGATCCTTATTTTCAAATTTAAAAGATAAAACGCCATTCCAATATTCAAACTAGTATACCTACAAAATAACGATGAGGCTGTGAAAAATGCTGTAATAGTATAACAAAATAATATCAAAAAACAGTATATATCAACATAAATAGGACTATCCTAAAAAAATTAAATAAATGTAGAAAATACCTTATTAGCCTTTCATCATTTAACAAGTTACACTATTTTGACTTAAGACATCGTAAAGTTGATAGAGGATCCAACTATTGCAAAATCATGTCCTCTTACCACTAACTCTACATAATTACCTTTGAAGGACGAAAACTCTTATCGTACTCAGCAATGAAAATTTATATTTTTTAATACTATCTAATGAGATTAAATAATCAATTTTAATGTGAAATCAATATAATACATGGCAAGAAAATAAAGTAGTTTTTTGCGTGACTAGGTGTAATCTGCAGTTATACTTAACATGTTCTTATCATGATCTGTAACACTAATATGGCTGTTATATTTAATTATGATATATACGTTACATTTTTATCTACCCCTAACAATTTATAGATCATATTTTTGACAACCTTATATGTTCATTTATTTAGTTTTTACATAAATTTATGTCACGCAAATATAATATCATTGTGCAATATTACAATATCCCTGTGTACAAGGGTCCGCGGTTCGAATCCCACTGTTGCGTTGGCCGGCTTTTATTTAAAAATAATTCTGATGCACAGGTAGGATTCCCCATTCCAACCATTCAATTCACAGTGCTGTATTTAAACTAACGTAGGGAAACAGTAACAAAGCCTATCTCTAGATAACACAAGAATACGAGAACATTGGCCTAAGTTGTCAAAGCTGAAGACACCAATAAAAAAATATTTCTGTGCTTTCATGGAAAATAAACAATGCAAGCTACTTATTACTATGCTTGGGTGGTTTTCTTTTAATATATCTCTCCCATCTTCCTTCTTTTCTTTCTTTTACTTACGCTCTAACAAATAAATGAAAATATAGGTAAATAAAGACCAAGAAAAATAAGAATAAGAAAAACGTCACAATTAACTCGAATAATGAAATATTGTGTTAATACTAATAATTTTACTACTGTAAAAATTTAAATACCTTGGCGATATGTCTTCCTTGCTGGGTGTCCTGCTGGACAAGTATCTCCTTTTAGGAGTACCGTCTTCCCTATGAACTGTGGTGTGGTATGGATACAAACAAGTTGAATATTGTCTGGTTCTTGACACAAATCGATTCGAGAGAAATTTACTAAAAAAACAAACAAAAAAACATTATTAGACTATTAATAATACTGTAAAACAATTAGGCACGTAATATTTAAGCAAAACACATTAAAACTTGTAAAAAATACTAGAATATTTTATTTAATCCTCAAGTCTATAATACAAATGCTACTACAGTCTAGTATGGAACCATATCTCTATATAACAATTTTCATCAATTATTAGATTGATTTAACTTTTACTTCACATTTTTAAGTATTTGCTTTTCTATCAAGAAATGTTTTGTATTTTAGACCAGAAGATGCCCTATAAAGTTTGAAACTAGCAGCATGGTATTTAATAATTAAAATATTGTTTCACTATTTCTTTGAAAATACCTTTGAAAATATGGATATTTTATTCATTTAAAAAAAAAGAAATATTTTAATATAATTCAACTTTATTTTCTAAAAGAATGGATATTTTAACATTCTTCAAAAAAGTAAATAGGTATAGGCATTCGCGGTGGAAGGAGGGGTATGCGGAGGCTTTATCCTTCCTCATGGTACTAAGGTAGACCCGATTAGATTTTAAGTATACTTCACTCTAGCATGGTTCAAGCCCCCTTTAAGTAAATTATTCCGCCGCCAATCGACATAGGTATATATCATGATACTATTACTCGAGAAGATAAACCCACGCGCATGCGATCAGCCCATCTCTCTCGCACGCCTGACGTCACTGGGAGACTACCCGACTCGGCAACAGCCAGTTCTATACGGCGAAAAGCGGTTTTGCGTATATTACTAATTATTTAATTCTGTTTTATTGGTTTGTTGGGTTTTAGAAGTAAACGTGCGTAAAGCTTTTTATATGTTATATTTAAAAACATTGTTTTAAATATTTACTATGGTATACTGTGTAGTGGTGGATTATTTAAACAATAACAACCAAAAACATACCTTGTGCTGCAAATTGAATCAATACTTCAAAATTTCTATAGATGTTTAACTTTTAAGACGATTTATTTCTTGTTTATCCAAACATTTTTAACTTTTACCCCTCCTTTTTTACATTCATCCGTAATTTTTATAAAAATATTAAATTGATTGTAAAATGAAAATATCTATACTTTAAAAGCTCTAAAATAAGATTTACCCCCTCCCCTTTTTAAAATTTTAAAATTAAAATAGTACGGCGAAACTCGATTTTTTAAATATTTTAAATTTTTACCCCTTCTCTTTTTACTCTTTTTCTAATTATCTATTAAAATATTAAACGGATAATAAAATCAAAATGTTTACAGCCAAAAACCTATATAACGACATATCACTCGATTTTCTACGAAAAATTGCAATTTTTTATAATTTTCCCCGACATTTCACCCCCTCCCCCTTAACCAATTTTACTCAAAAATATTCCAATCCGACCCCTAATGGAATAACACCTATCTATAGCGCAATTCCTTTAAAAGTTATGATGAATACCGATAGACAGAAATTTTCTTTTTTGCTCATAATACTTTTTTTACACGTTTTGAGAGATTTTAAGATGATTAGGCAAGCCAAAAAATATTTAATTTAATAATATATCAATATTATAAAAATAATATATCGATATTATAATAAATAAACAAAATATTGATTAAAACCGCTGTAGCTTAATGCTTTTCCATGCCCACGAGCTGGATTGTTGTCATAGGGTGACGTCATGCGCAAACGTGGTCGAAATTGGATCGTCAAGTGGGCTTATCTTCTCGAGTAATAGCATCATGGGTATATATTATAAAAGATTTGAAAAAAAAACAAATAATAAAGCAATCATGCTTAAATTACTTTTCCTACGGCTGATTAGAATATACACAAAAACGCACTACCAACTTCCCTCGAAAAACGTCAAATTCAAACAGCGTGTGAAAATGTTTTCACACGCAGTGTTAAAATTAAAATAATACAAAACTAATGAATCGAAATGAAATCTAGCATGCGAATATTGTCACTACTGACAGTTCTCATTTAAATAAAGTCAAATTTATTGCAAATTTAGAAAAAAAGCAGTGTTACACGATGATAGAAGATGAATTTAACTGCACTCTTCCAGAAATACTTAAAAGAGCCTCCCAAATCACGCATAATCTTCTACCGTTAATTTCAAAAGAAAGATATGAAAGTTGTTATGAAACATTTGTAAAATGGAAGAATGAACGAAACCTAAAATCGTTATCAGGGAATGTTCTGCTTGTTTATTTTGAAGAATTACCGCAAAAATATAAATCCTCAACAATGTGGTTGCAATATTCTATGTTGAAGAACACTATAAACCTCAAACACAGTATTAATATTACGAAGTATCATAAGTTACTAGATGATCTGAAGAGGCAAGCAGACAATTATATGCCAAAGAAATCAAGAATTCTAACATCCCAAGATTTTCATAAATTTCTGAATACGGCTCCAGATAACATGTATTTATTAAAAAAGGTAAGTTTTAGATTTAGTAAAAGTATAAAAATATCCAATCAAGTTTTTTAATTGTTAGACCGTAGTTGCTGTTGGCTTAGCCGGAGCTTGTAGGCGAGAAAAACTGTGCCAGATGAAAATCGATGATATGCAAGATCTAAATTCCGCTTTCTTAGTTAAAATCAGACATACTAAAAATAAGATACCTCGATCTTTTACTATAACAGGAAGATGTTATGATATTTGCAGAAAATATGCTAGTCTGCGGCCTCCTAATATTACAGAAAAGAGATTTTTCTTAAATTACGAAAATGGAAAATGCACGAAACAGGTAGTAGGAATTAATAAAATCGGAAGTATGCCTAAAGAAATAGCAACTTTTTTAAAACTACCAAACCCCCAGGAATATACTGGCCATTGTTTTCGTCGATCATCGGCTACAATGTTAGTTAATGCAGGTGGCGATGTGCTAACCTTCAAACGCCATGGAGGATGGCGTTCTAGCACTATCGTTGAGGGGTACATAGGCGATTCCGTACAGAATAAAATTGAAATTTCCAAAAAAATTGTCGGATTAGTAAATCCTTCTGATCATAATTTAGAAGAAAGCACATCAGATAACCATCTACACAAAATACATTCTTTTGATCCTCAGTATTCTGAGGCATCTTGTTCAAACGAAAAAAACATAACTATAACTGAAAATGTGTTGAAAGGGCAGGACTGTCCTACAATAAATTTTAAAAATTATTCTAACATAACAGTAAATTACAATTTCAAATAAAACAGCAAGGAAGACTATTAATAAGCGAATACAAATTATTTTTTCATTGTTGTTATTGTTCATTGTTGTTATTATTCATTGTTGTAAATATATGTATGTATAACTGTATGGTTATAAATATAAATCAGTTCTGGTCGTTTGAAATAAGATTTGCTTTACCAACAATACTACCATTACAAATATATGATAATAAAGTGGCAGCCTTAGGAAAAGTATAGTGTGTAACTCGTGTAAAATAGCACTTTCCACACTTTGTGACTTGTGGCACTCGCCTTTCAGGCTCGTGCCCCAAACCGTCACATGCGTGTGAAAAGTGCTATTTTCAACACTTGTTGCACAATATACTATTTTTCTACGATTACTATCCAAGGTAGGCTTTTGCTCTTCGAAATATAACCGCAAAGTTGACGTTTTCTGCGAAATGACATTAAGTGACAGCTTTTTTGCTCGCCTAATTAAATTAGATATAATATAATATTATTTCTTTTTAGTAAATGATTTTCAAGTTATTTATACGTAGTTTGATTTTTTTTTGGTTTATTATCCAAGTTAACATTGAATTTAAATATCAATACATTACACTCTATTTACGACACATTTTTAGTTTTTATGTATATTTCTCAAAATAATGTGATCGTAGACAAAATCTTGTGTGTATTTTGAGCAAAAAGTTCGTAAGCCGCACGTGCGTGAAGTTGGCCCTACCATGTTATGATAATTACACCAAAGTTGTACCAATATTTTGCAACTAATTTGCAACTTTAGGCAACCGGTATAAAAAAATTTGCAACCTTACATTTTAGTTCTAATCGCTAAAACAAAATTGGTGGGGCCAAATTCACGCAGCCCCACCACATCGTCGTATTGACCTCGAACCTTTTTCATAATTTAGAAACTAATTTGCAACTTTAGGCAACCTTCGTGAAAAAATTTGCAACCTCGTGGTTACGGCGGAAACGACTTCTTAAGTTGATGGCGCCAAATTCACGCAGCCCCACCACATCGTCGTATTGACCTCGAACCTTTTGCATAATTTAGCAACTAATTTGCAACTTTAGGCAACCTTCGTGAAAAAATTTGCAACCTCGTGGTTACGCCGGAAACGACTCCTTAAGTTGATGGGGCCAAATTCACGCAGCCCCACCACATCGTCGTATTGACCTCGAACCTTTTGCATAATTTAGCAACTAATTTGCAACTTTAGGCAACCTTCGTGAAAACATTTAAAACCTCGTGGTTTGAAGGGGGGCCAAATTCACGCGGCCCCACCACATCGTCGTATAGACCTCGAATTTTTTGGGGCCAACATTTTTGCATCTGACACGCCAATCATAATTAACCAAAACAAAACATATTATGGAGAGCATTTCTGTAAAATTTAAAACAATTTAAAACAATTAAACAAAACGTTGGGACTTAACAAATTTAATTCCATAATACAAATTTTCAAAGTATTAAATTATAATTTATAACGATAAAAATATTATTTTTATTAATATTACCTAGTTTCTGTGATAATAATAATCATTTCCAAATTCATTATATCCTTTATATTTAAGATTATGCTCCTCTTAAAATGTTAAATAATATTTTATTTTATTTTGTTTTGTTTAATTATGATTTGCGTATCAAATACAAAAATGTACCTACTAAATATTACAATATATGCAAATGGTGCTTATATTTATATCACCATCTTAATTTATTAAAGTAAAACTGTAATATCGTAACTATAAATTTTAATAATATATTAGTATGTAATAAAATAGATTAAGAAAAAGATGTTGGCCCCAAAAAATTCCACGTCTACACGACGATGTGGTGGGGCCGCGTGAATTTGGCCCACCTTCCAACTTAGGAATTCGATTCCGACTTAACCACGAGGTTGCAATTTTTTTTACGAAGGTGGCCTAAAGTTGCAAATTAGTTTCTAAATTATGAAAAAGGTTCGAGGGCAATACGACGATGTGACGGGGCCGCGTGAATTAAGCCCCAACAACTTAGGAATTCGCTTCCGGCGTAACCACGAGGTTGCAAATTTTTTCACAAAGGTTGTCTAAAGTTGCAAATTAGTTGTTAAATTATGAAAAAAATTTGAGGTCACTACGACGATGTGGAAGGACCGCGTGAATTTGGCCCCACCAACTTAGGAATTCGTTTCTGGCGTAACCACGAGGTTGCAAATTTTTTCACGAAGGTTGCCTAAAGTTGCAAATTAATTGCTAAATTAGGAAAAATGTTCGAGGTCAATACGACGATGTGACGGGGCCGCGTGAATTAAGCCCCAACAACTTAGGAATTTGCTTCCGGCGTAACCACGAGGTTGCAAATTTTTTCACAAAGGTTGCCTAAAGTTGCAAATTAGTTGCTAAATTATGAGAAAGGTTCGAGGGCAATACGACGATGTGACGGGGCCGCGTAAATTAAGCCCCAACAACTTAGAAATTTGCTTCCGGCGTAACCACGAGGTTGCAAATTTTTTCTCAAAGGTTGCCTAAAGTTGCAAATTAGTTGCTAAATTATGAAAAAAATTTGAGGTCACTACGACGATGTGGTAGGGCCGCGTGAATTTGGCCCCACCAACTTAGGAATTTGTTTCTGGCGTAACTACGATGTTGCAAATTTTTTCACGAAGGTTGCTTAAAGTTGAAAATTAGTTGCTAAATTATGAAAAAGGTTCGAGGTCAATACGACGATGTGGTGGGGCTGCGTGAATTTGGCCCCACCAATTTTGTTTTAGCGATTAGAATAAAAAATGTAAGGTTGCAAATTTTTTTATACCGGTTGCCTAAAGTTGCAAATTAGTTGCTAAATTATGAAAAAGGTTCGAGGGCAATACGACGATGTGACGGGGCCGCGTGAATTAAGCCCCAACAACTTAGCAATTTGCTTCCGGCGTAACCACGAGGTTGAACATTTTTTCACAAAGGTTGCCTAAAGTTGCAAATTAGTTGCTAAATTATGAAAAACATTTGAGGTCACTACGACGATGTGGTAGGGCCGCGTGAATTTGGCCCCACCAACTTAGGAATTCGTTTCTGGCGTAACCACGAGGTTGAACATTTTTTCACAAAGGTTGCCTAAAGTTGCAAATTAGTTGCTAAATTATGAAAAACATTTGAGGTCACTACGACGATGTGGTAGGGCCGCGTGAATTTGGCCCCACCAACTTAGGAATTCGTTTCTGGCGTAACCACGAGGTTGCAAATTTTTTCACGAAGGTTGCCTAAAGTTGCAAATTAGTTGCTAAATTATGAAAAAGGTTCGAGGTTAATACGACGATGTGGTGGGGCTGCGGGAATTTGGCCCCACCAATTTTGTTTTAGCGATTAGAACAAAAATGTAAGGTTGCAAATTTTTTTATACCGGTTGCCTAAAGTTGCAAATTAGTTGCAAAATATTGGTACAACTTTGGTGTAATTATCATAACATGGTAGGGCCAACTTCACGCACGTGTAAGACGCTTTCAACAGATTGCCGCGCTCCGCTAGGCCTCGCGCGACCCATTTGCTGTTTCTTTTATACGACAAAATTATAGTTTTTTTTTATTTTAGTAGTAACCAACATGGCTTTAGATCTTCGAAGCCTATTGGGATTGAATTACTTTGTTTATACGAAAAAATTATTGAATATATAAAAAAACAATACAATGCTGTAATTCATATGACTTTAGCTGAACATTTGACTCTGTTAATCATGATATTTTATTGTGCAGATTAGAAAAAATCAGATTAAGATGCATGCATTTCCTGTTTGTATCCATTTTCCAGAATTTACCCATAAAATCCACCAGTAAAAATGTTTATCTAAATTTGAACTCAAATATTCGGTCAGTACAAATAGATTTCTCAACAATCAACTGATGGGAAACTGATGCCACTTTACCGCTGTTGATAAACAGATTACCATATTGGCTAAATGTTGAAAGGTTAAAATATATTTTCAGGGTTTGTACGCCATCAATCATTAATTGGTGTTTAAAAATAATATTATTAATAATATTATTATTAATAATAATAATAATAATAATAATAATAATAATAATAATAATATTTATTCAAGAATAATTACAAAATAATAGAAAAACAATTTCAAATAAATAAATATTAAAAATCAATCAGGCACTTGTTTTGAGAACAAATATAAATATAAAAAATATAAATATAAACAAATATATACACATAAAATAAAATTAATGCTTTATAGAAAATATATATATATATATATATATATACTCGACCAGCGTATCATGTGACATCCAGCAAAAATTTTGACTTTGTGACATCCACCCTTTACAAAGACTTTAGGAAAAAAATAAAAATATGACTTCTTTTAATTTAAAAAATATTATCACTGAGCGAAAAATATCACAACCATACACATTTTAAAAAAATAAAACGTCCTATCGTTGTGAGATCCAAAGTATACACGGTATATATTTTTATTAACAACACTTTGTGACATCCAGAAAAACCTTGCATCTTGTGACATCTAGTTGTTACGTCACAGTATACCATTTCTACAGAAAAACTGCCATTCTTATAACATCCAGCAAGTATATAGATACATTTTTAAATTAAGTATCTTATTACATCCTAAAAACTTAACACGTTTAACGCCAAAGCACACCCTCAAATTCTATGATTTTTATTGTTTTTTATTCCAATGTGATTTCTTTAATGGTTTTGATAAAATAATTTATTTCATTTTTAAATAATTACTGAGGCCCTTCCTATGGGGCCTCAGTATTGCATTCGTGCAGACGAAAACATTTTCTTACCCCCATTTTTAAAACTTTTTTTTTGTTTCCGATCATTCTGACTCCGAAAATTTTTCGTCTGGTCGTCTGTGTGTATGTATGCCGGCACAATAACTCTAGAACGAAAATCCTAATTGACTTGCGGTTTTTATCTTCTTGAATAATTCCTTCTAATTTCGAACCCTATTGATTTTCAGAATTTTCGGTTCGTTCTAACTACTTTAATATCAATTTTCTTAAAATCCGCTTATGCATTTCTTATGTGACAATTTTAGGAATTCCAATTATTTCTAACGTCAATATCCCTAACATTCTTTACATTCCATAAATTGCAAACATTCTCTAACGACCTGTCAAACAACAGCTGTTGATAGTAAAAGTGAAATTTCTAAGGCGGGTTGCGACCTTCATATTTGCAACTATACCCATTTTGGAGGCTAATTTTATTCAAAATTAGTCGCCAAGCCTGCCAATTATGAAAAATATATAAGCAGTTTCTTAAAAATTACTTTTTTATGGTGGTGCTAACTTAAGCGTACTACTATTTCGCCCCTAGCCACAAAAACACATTCATCAAATTTATTGGCAACCCCAAGAATTAACCGGCCATTTTATTTGGCAAAAATCAGAATAATGCTTGGCTGTGCCTGTCAGGTATCAAGATGTCAACTGTTATGTGGGAATGGCTCTTAAATGTAAAATTATTTAAAAATGTATGCTTATTTTGATATTTATTGCAAATAATTTGTAGTGTATCTCAATTAAGGCTTTTCATAAATAAATGTGCAGCAAGACAGATATTATAATGTTCTTATACAAAGCACTTTTTTATTATATGAAAGAGAGGTAGGATAGAATAATGGTTTGCATATTCAACCAGCGAATTGTAAATAATAATTAGTAAACTTCTTGAGGTTACTTTTGAATCCATTTATTGTTGTTTTTTTTTTTAATTTCTGTAGGCAGTCAATTACATTTTTTAAACCTTTAATAAAAATTATATTTTGGGAACTTTTAATGATGGCTTGCCGTACATGAAAGTCAGATTGGCTTCTTGTATTATAGTTGTGATATTGCGAATTATATTGAATTTTTTCTAAAAGATCTGATGCGATGGTACTATGTCATTTTTATTTTATAAATAAATATCAGTCATGTACTGAACATAATTTTGAACTGAAAGCCGATTTATTTCTTTTAACATAGTTGCACTACTCATCCTTCTGTCCTTTATGTCCTTTATTAGAATATAAATAGGCAAAATAAGGAGCCCAAATATTTTACATAAGCAGGCTTAAGACGTAAAAGGGCCAATTATTATTGGAAAAATTGCTCGAATAAGTTTTTAAACGCTAATCAAAAGGCGATATAGAATGGTTTTAAAAATCCAGGCTTGTGAAAATCATCACATGGATAAACCTAAGTAATGCCAATGTTTCACAAAACAAAAAATTCAACGTCCTAATACTACTAAAGGCTTTCGGTCTTTCGTTCCAAGTTAAATCATTCTCGTTTTTGTTACGCTACGAGTTTACCCTTGTGGGCCTCAGTGTCGATAAGGTGGGTACCACCATTTTAGCGTCTCCCGAATTTTCTTTTCAGTGTTTGATTGTGTATATTTTTAGATACACTGGCCCAAAATAGTATATTATTAAACAAGCAATTTATGGTAGCCATTATTCACGCAGGGTGACGTTTGCGTCCTGAGCCGTAGGCGAGTCTAATACTATACTTTGTATCATTATACCATTATGGTTTCTTTATTAAATAAACGTTAAGTGTAGAATGGAAAGTTTTTAATAAACATAGGTAACTAACTGTTGCTTTTTCAACTTTTCAATTTTACAATTTTTCGAATATCTGATTTTTCGATTTTTCGTTTTTTCGATTTTTCGATTTTTTAACTTTTCAATTTTCCAATTTTTCGAATTTCTGATTTTTCGATCTAGAAAATATCGTTATGAATAGTATCGCCCATCTTTAGTTATCTACCGAAAATTGCCAGAATTAGAAAAGAGTGAATTATCATAATTCACTCTAGTGATATATGGGTACCATATGCTTTTAGTTAGGAGGTAGAATATTGATTTATTATTAAGTGGTCGTGGACAAATTAGTTTC
This sequence comes from Psylliodes chrysocephalus, assembly GCA_927349885.1. Lineage (NCBI taxonomy): Eukaryota > Metazoa > Arthropoda > Insecta > Coleoptera > Chrysomelidae > Psylliodes > Psylliodes chrysocephalus. Next base: position 88,790,888 of record OV651813.1, read on the forward strand.
CATTTGAAGTAACTTTTTAATCTTTTTTTTTTGGTATGTGGATATCTCTTATAGAGATTGGGTACAGGTTCTCCCTTTTAATAGTTTGGGACTCCCGGATCATTAGTGCAAGTCAGGCTTATCATTTACCCACTAAACGCACCCATGAGCAGGTAATATTTTTTACTTGTCCATTGGGACTACTTTATTAATTTTTTTAAGTATCTATCGACCTCGTATTGTTGATTCTCCGGTCTCAAGTGCATTAACACGGCCAGTTGGCGAACCTAAAGATAAATCCAGCGGTGTTTATTATTTTTGCGCACAGACTATTTTACTACAAACATTTTTAACTTCAAATTATTTTTGAGTTACACAAAAAAGTACATTTCTTAATTAGTTAAGTTAGTTTCCATATTTAAAGAGACCAGAAAAAACTAATATTAGTCATGTGCAAAAACATAAATTGTGCAGATGATTTTGCTGCTAAAACATAACGTCTAAATTGTTTTTTTTTTTAGTATTTTGGAGATCAAAAATGAAACTAAAGGGGTTTTTAATAACTTTAACACGTTATATTGACGATAATTTATTCCCATGTGAATTTTTAAAAGCTACATATTATGTTGGTACTTCTATATATCTGTGCCTACCAGTACTAAAAGCAATTCTGTGAATTAATTTTTCCTAGAGTCTAGCGGTTATGATGTTGGTACGACATGCAGACATGCAGTGATTAATTAAAAAGTAATAATTATAATATTTGGTTCTAAATACGAACTTTTAAGTACATTTTATTATAGTGTACACGCATATAAGTACCAACAAAATATGTAACTTCTAAAAATGTGCTTAGTTTTAAAATAATATAAAAAATATTTAATTTTAGTAATTAAATCATCTACTCAAAAATTAAAAGCATATGATTAAATTTTTTTGTGTGCTTTTTTCAAATATGGATACAAATTTAACGACTTGTAGTGTGTTCTTATAAGGATGGACAAATTTATAATTTTTTTTTAAAAAGATGAAACTGCATTGTGTTTCTTATTAATGCCTTAATAGATTATGGTAAGTTATAGAGAATACATGTGCCAAATTTCAATAACATAATAGCGGTTGGTAAGTTATGAAACAAAAAAGAAACTGGCGAAGATAATAAAAGTACCTGTATCTCGGTTGTAAATGGCGAAAGAACCATTAAGTAAGATTATTTGAAATCATATCAGAAGCATAAAAAAACTAAGTATTAAAAAAAGAGTGAAACTTCTTAGATTAATTCACTCTAAAATAAAAAAGAAATAAAATCCGCGTACATCAATATTTATCGCACAGCTACTTAAATATACTATTAACTCTATACGGCAAGGCACCGACGATGCACGAACGACGATCGTTTGAAGTCGTTTTTATGAATAAGCTCATCATATTTTTTATGTATTAACTTTGATTTATTTAAATTTATTTAAATTTATTTAAATTTATTTAAATTTATTTAAATTTATTTTAATTTATTTTAATTTATTTTAATTTATTTTAATTTATTTTAATTTATTTTAATTTATTTTAATTTATTTTAATTTATTTTAATTTATTTTAATTTATTTTAATTTATTTTAATTTATTTTAATTTATTTTAATTTATTTTAATTTATTTTAATTTATTTTAATTTATTTTAATTTATTTTAATTTATTTTAATTTATTTTAATTTATTTTAATTTATTTTAATTTATTTTAATTTATTTTAATTTATTTTAATTTATTTTAATTTATTTTAATTTATTTTAATTTATTTTAATTTATTTTAATTTATTTTAATTTATTTTAATTTATTTTAATTTATTTTAATTTATTTTAATTTATTTTAATTTATTTTAATTTATTTTAATTTATTTTAATTTATTTTAATTTATTTTAATTTATTTTAATTTATTTTAATTTATTTTAATTTATTTTAATTTATTTTAATTTATTTTAATTTATTTTAATTTATTTTAATTTATTTTAATTTATTTTAATTTATTTTAATTTATTTAAATTTATTTAAATTTATTTAAATTTATTTAAATTTATTTAAATTTATTTAAATTTATTTAAATTTATTAAAATTTATTAAAATTTAATTTATTTTAATTTATTTTAATTTATTTTAATTTAATTTAATTTATTTTAATTTATTTTAATTTATTTTAATTTATTTTAATTTATTTTAATTTATTTTAATTTATTTTAATTTATTATAATTTATTTCAATTTATTTAAATTTTTTTAATTAATTTATTTTATTTTTTTTTATTATTTTATTTTAATTTAATTTATTTTAATATAAATTACAGTCATCGTCCACTCACCCATTGTTGATACACCTTGTAATAATATAGCTGCATATATATTTATTAGTCACAGAGAGTAAATGCATTTAAAAAACTTATTGGCTCTATGCGAAACCCAACAAAAATTTTTGGCAGTTAATGTGTTAACATAAAATAGATCTTAAAATGAGAATCCAAATATATCTAAAATAAATTTTTTGGATGTCACATAACCTAGTGTGTAAAGTTCTAATATACTCTATGGTGGATGTCATATAGTCGGGTGAGTAAGTTTTAATATACTGAATGTTGGATGTCAGAGAGTCGAGTGAGTAAATTCTAATATACTTAATGGTGGATGCCAGACAGTCGAGGGACTGAAATATTTAATATACAAAATATACAAAACCAACTGACGCGAGCGCCACCTTCGCATCTATACACTGGAACTAAATATATACATAAAATTGAAAATTAAGCATTATGACATCCAGCTGAAATTTTTTTGGCTTCCTTTTAAACCTCCTTTATGATGTTTGAACCCCAAAAACGTTGTGACATCCGAATTTGGATGTCACATCGCAGACGGATGTTAGAAAGATAGCAACATTTTTGCGACATGATGTCACAAAGTCGGCAGGACGAATCTATATATATATATATATATATATATATATATATATATATATATATATATATATATATATATATATATATATAGGTAATCGTACGTTGAGGCGCCAAAAACGCATTTATATGGGCGAAGTGGCACCTATATTTACGTTGTTGCACCATTGCAAGGTGCCAGATCGTTTTAATGCATATTTGGTCGTTTTAACTCCTTACTAACCCCTCTACCAAATTTCAGAAAGGTGCCATTTCGACCATTTTTCTATAAAAACACGATTTTAGTTGAACCGTATACTCCCCAGAGGTCAGGCCAGTCGCTAACAACGCTCAGACTTTTACGACGTAGTGGCACCTCGCATGTAAAAATGCTTTCTTACTTTGTGGCACCTCACTTTGTATACATTTTCTTACTTTGTGGCACCCCAGTTTGTTCTCGTAAGTGAACGTAAGAGCACCTTAGGTCCTTTGGTGAAAATATCCCAAATACCGGCTAAAATATATGTCGACGAACAAAAGAATATTATAATATGTATGATTCAATTCCAAATTTGACAATATAAATTTACTTTTCGAGTGATAAAATTAATTAATATAAATAAATTAAAATAAATTAAAATAAATTAAAATAAATTAAAATAAATTAAAATAAATTAAAATAAATTAAAATAAATTAAAATAAATTAAAATAAATTAAAATAAATTAAAATAAATTAAAATAAATTAAAATAAATTAAAATAAATTAAAATAAATTAAAATAAATTAAAATAAATTAAAATAAATTAAAATAAATTAAAATAAATTAAAATAAATTAAAATAAATTAAAATAAATTAAAATAAATTAAAATAAATTAAAATAAATTAAAATAAATTAAAATAAATTAAAATAAATTAAAATAAATTAAAATAAATTAAAATAAATTAAAATAAATTAAAATAAATTAAAATAAATTAAAATAAATTAAAATAAATTAAAATAAATTAAAATAAATTAAAATAAATTAAAATAAATTAAAATAAATTAAAATAAATTAAAATAAATTAAAATAAATTAAAATAAATTAAAATAAATTAAAATAAATTAAAATAAATTAAAATAAATTAAAATAAATTAAAATAAATTAAAATAAATTAAAATAAATTAAAATAAATTAAAATAAATTAAAATAAATTAAAATAAATTAAAATAAATTAAAATAAATTAAAATAAATTAAAATAAATTAAAATAAATTAAAATAAATTAAAATAAATTAAAATAAATTAAAATAAATTAAAATAAATTAAAATAAATTAAAATAAATTAAAATAAATTAAAATAAATTAAAATAAATTAAAATAAATTAAAATAAATTAAAATAAATTAAAATAAATTAAAATAAATTAAAATAAATTAAAATAAATTAAAATAAATTAAAATAAATTAAAATAAATTAAAATAAATTAAAATAAATTAAAATAAATTAAAATAAATTAAAATAAATTAAAATAAATTAAAATAAATTAAAATAAATTAAAATAAATTAAAATAAATTAAAATAAATTAAAATAAATTAAAATAAATTAAAATAAATTAAAATAAATTAAAATAAATTAAAATAAATTAAAATAAATTAAAATAAATTAAAATAAATTAAAATAAATTAAAATAAATTAAAATAAATTAAAATAAATTAAAATAAATTAAAATAAATTAAAATAAATTAAAATAAATTAAAATAAATTAAAATAAATTAAAATAAATTAAAATAAATTAAAATAAATTAAAATAAATTAAAATAAATTAAAATAAATGAAAATAAATTAAAATAAATTAAAATAAATTAAAATAAATTAAAATAAATTAAAATAAATTAAAATAAATTAAAATAAATTAAAATAAATGAAAATAAATTAAAATAAATTAAAATAAATTAAAATAAATTAAAATAAATTAAAATAAATTAAAATAAATTAAAATAAATTAAAATAAATTAAAATAAATTAAAATAAATTAAAATAAATTAAAATAAATTAAAATAAATTAAAATAAATTAAAATAAATTAAAATAAATTAAAATAAATTAAAATAAATTAAAATAAATTAAAATAAATTAAAATAAATTAAAATAAATTAAAATAAATTAAAATAAATTAAAATAAATTAAAATAAATTAAAATAAATTAAAATAAATTAAAATAAATTAAAATAAATTAAAATAAATTAAAATAAATTAAAATAAATTAAAATAAATTAAAATAAATTAAAATAAATTAAAATAAATTAAAATAAATTAAAATAAATTAAAATAAATTAAAATAAATTAAAATAAATTAAAATAAATTAAAATAAATTAAAATAAATTAAAATGTAAAAAATAAAATAAATTATTTTTATGTTTTGCAATAAAGTAAAATGAAAACTAGTGATCATTTTTTTAATATTTATTTTGTTTAATTATCTTAGAATTAACAAGTATTATAATAATACTTTCCCTAATTCAATCTCGCGAGTATCATCATCTGAATTAGGGAGTGGTTCAAAGCTCACTTGTACTGAAGCTCTAGGCTTATTGTACCCCTCACAGTTTCTATCCCATCAGATTGATTTTCTTGATGAATTCAAGAATATGTCTGATGGGCGCTTTCGCGATTTCTTCAGGTTCCGGATATTGTACCCCGAAGTACCATTCCCGTTCCCATTTAAGGTTCCGGCAGTGGCATAGTATGTGAATAGGAGTTTCGTCCTCCTCTTCACATATTCTGCATAGGGAGTCATCAGATATCCCTAAGAGATTTAGGTGTCTTCTAAGGCCGCAGTGTCCCGTAAGGAGTCCTATTACGGCCTTGAGTTCGCTTCTGCTAAGGTTTAGCAGTTGATGTTGTCTGCTCGTGGATGGCCCCTCTATGAATCTTTTGATCTCGCGAGTAAATTTCCTAAAGCCGACTAAGCCTGTGTGGGGAAGGGACGACTATTATTTTTATGGCGCTCAGTGACTCAGTGACTTAAAGATGATTTATAGAGCTATTTGACTTAAAGGTGAAGAAAACCCGAAAAACCTCAAGCATTATCATCAAAGCGGTAAAGCATGGCGAATTTGTAATATGGATGTCATATTAATAGAAATTAAATTACTGCAAATACGGCACACACCAAATTCTATAACGAACCATGCAAATTAATTAAAAATTCACTTGGTTTGCCGTAGGATTCTAAGCCGTTTGTCTCTCAACCACAAAATTGCCTACAAGTGAATATAAACGCCTTAGACAACTACGCTACCGAGCCAACTATGTTGTTTTTGTATTACTTAAACTGATATAGCGTATTAAATTACAAGTATGAAAATTGAAATTTTTTATTTGAGTGGGACACAAGTGTATAAAATCACTTTTACACAAGGGATGTACAATATTTTTCCTACGACTAAAAATTCATTTTATAAAAAAAGAGTTTAAAATCAGAAAATCTGGCTATAAAGTTCAATCAAAATGTGGCTGGTTTTTTTTATATGCCTTAATAAATAATTTTTATAGCGTTTTACCTATTGTGTTTTGTCGTAATTAAAAACTTAATTTCATTTATAATCACTTTAATAGGATAATAACGGTGAAATCACATTAGGTATAAATAATAATAATAATACTCTCCCTAATTCACCCCCTTACGAGTGAATTTTAAACCCAAAAGCTAGCTTGTGCGGGGAAAGGGACGGCTATTATTGTTATTTGCCCTGGCGTTTCGAGGCAACTTAAAGATGATTGATAGTGCCATTTGACTTACATGTAAGAAAAAATAATATATCAGTTCATTTTTTTTTTTTTCAAAAACAATATATAATAAGATGAACAATCGTGAACAAGAACTTTCTTGTAATTCTACTTTAAATTTTTTGCTGAACAATAATCAAAATAGTACAAAATAAATAGCGAAAAGAAAAGCTCGGACATAAGATTAATAAAAAGCACCTATTTAAAATAAATAACAAAACTCGTATTTTTAATTTTCATATTTTAAAAAAAAGACGTTGCTTCCATTTCGTCGCGATATGGTCGAAACATGCAAAGTTGATAAAATTGAGCGCTCTGTGAACTGAGCTAACAAGCTTGTCGCATAAATTATCCAATCAAATATATAAACAAAAAAAAAATAAAAATAATATTACCTTAAAATTGTTTTAATAATTTGTAAAAAATAATTATCTAGAATCTAGGTATAGAAATAAATATTCACGATTTAAATTTACTATCTTGTGGCATAATAAAAACTGCATATTATGCGTTAGTTGACTCTCATTTACGTTATGCTGTTCAGTTTTGGGGAGTCTGTTCTGCCGAATTATTTGGTAGAGTCCTTATAATGCAGAAACGGGCAATAAGGTTCTTATGTGGAGCACACAGATTAGTTTCATGTAGACCGCTGTTCTTAAAACAAGAAATATTAACATTACCTTCTTTATTTTTCTTAGAAACTTATTGCATGATCCATAAGAACAAGTCGAAATATAAATAGAATATATCCCGTGTAACTCGCCAAACGGGTAACTTGAAGTTGCCTATTCCCAAAACTGAACTCTTTGCCAATTACGGAAGCATCTCCATATCATGGGGCTGTCAGGATCCGTACTCTGCAGAGGGCGCGAGCAAGAAGATGAGACCATCGAGCATATTCTTTACGATTGCTTGACGCTCTCATTTATTAGAAGATTTGTGTTCGGCGAGTATCGGCTAACCCGGCCGATATAACAGAAGCACCTCTTGGCGAAGTTGTCAACTATATTAAATCTGTAGGCTGCCTTACGAGCTAGGAGGTGCCTATCATCTTAGGAGGATGCACAATGGGCCTAATAAGGCCTTAGTGCTGTGGAGGTAACCCACCCTCCACACGTTACAGATTACAGATGCCCTTAACGTTTGTACATTGTATTTGTTTTGTTAAAATAAATGTATAAATATAACAGTAACTATCATTAATTCATATCAAACTAAACCACGATTTTTAAAAGTTTACATACTTATGTATATCACTGGCAATTTCCACTATTCCAGTATCGGTTCTTTAGTTTAAATTTCTTTAAATTGAAACTATACATTTTTAAATTTGATTGCAAAAAAATGCTCAATATCAACGGTGACACACGGTATAGAAGTCACCCAAACCAAACTTATCACATACCAAAATCCTGAAATTTGGCTTGGAAGCCAACGTGTTAAAAGCAAACGTCACACCATCAAGTTCTACTCATTCTCAAGCTAACAAATTTGTTTTTCGTCAACTTTTATTTAATATGATATATATGGAGCTAGAAGGTATATATGTACTAATTATATATACATATATAGGGTGCTAGAATGTATATATGTATAAACCATATATAAGGAGCCATTTAGTCAAATTAAGTGCGAAAAATTCCGGGTGCGAGAACGATTAAATAGTTTTTGGTGTTACTTCGTCGTTTTACCTGTATATATATATATATATATATATATATATATATATATATATTTTAGATAATATTTTATATAGGAGACAAACACAATCAAAATACCTACATTTAATTAAAAAGATATCGAAACGGTCATCATACAAAACGCAAATATCAGTTATTTGAAAGAATATTATTTATTACGTCCATTTTCTCATTTTTTACAAATTTTTTAAAATTACTTTTAAATATAGACAAAGCATTACATTTTATGTCTACTGGGAGGGTATTCTATAATTTTGGACCTAGATAAAAATACAATCGTTGTCCTACCTACTGTTTTTTGTGTACGAGGCACATTATGTTTATTTGAATGATATTTAATATTAATATTATAATAAAAAATTTGTTTCAGATACATAATAATATTTGCCTCTACAAACAATATGTTTGAAGGATACCTGTAGGGCCTTTTAAGCATTATTTTTAAGAATATTTTTTGCAGAACTTTAAGTGGTTGTAAATGTGTAAAGTACAACCCCTTTCAATGATGGCATATTTAAAATGACTTTCTATTAAGCTATGATACAAGATTTTAAGCTGTAGATAATCTATTATATTTTTAAATTTATATATTATCATTCTTAATTTTTGGCATATAACAGTTATGTTTTCTCTCCATTTGAGATATGTATCCATGTAAACCACTAGATATTTTATCTTGTTTTTAGGGAGAATGGTGTTTGGTGGGAAGCAGTAAAAGTTAATTTTTTAAAAGGAGGTCTTGTTATAATATTATTACTGAATGGTAAGTAGTGGGTTTTATCTACATTTAGTGTCAGTAACTTACCGTCAAACCAGTTTTTTAGATTTGGAAGGACCTCTTTAACTTTTTCCTTCAGTTTTAACCATGAGTTAGCTTTATAAAATATTGAATCTCAAAACTTCCCCTGAACTCTCAATAAAAAATAATCCGTTGATATAAAGATTAAATAGAATAGGACCGAATATCGTACCTTGTGGGATACCGTAAGTTATGGATCCGTAATCACTGTAGACACCATCTACTCTTGTAACTTGTCGGTTTGTAAGATAACTTTCAAATAATTTGAGTGATGTGTCCCTTATACCTGCTTCTTCTTAGGTATCCAAAAGTAAACGATGGCTGACAGTATCAAATGCTTTCGAGAGGTCTAGATATACACAGAGACATGGACTGCTTTCATCTAGAGCAGTTAGTATTTTGGTAGATAGTGTTATAATAGCATTTTCTGTAGATACATGTTTTTTAAAATCATATTGTTTATCAGATATACTATATTTTGATGTAAAATGTACTAATCTGTTTTTAAGAGCTTTTTCAAAAATCTTTAAAAAATGTGTTACTAATGAAATTGGTGTATAATTTGTTAATACTGTGTCATCTCCTTTTTTATATATATTAGGCCCACGATACTACTAACGGTATGCTGACTTTCGATTCTAATTTCGTTCAAACCGCGCAATGACGTAATGCGGGACGAACTTTCAAGTTATTTTGTCACTTTTCGATTGAATTGTGTAAAATAATTATATTAATTTATTTGTTTTTGTGATAGTAGTGACTATATTTTCCTATATATAATAGGGAAGAACTGAATTAAGGTTTAAAATGCCGGGCTGCGTGGTGGCGACTTCCAAAAACCATAATACGAAATCCAAAAATAGTGTAATGTAAGATATTTCTAAATGCCACAAAATGTGGATAAATTCTTATCGAAGAAAGGACAAACTTAATTTAAATAATATTAAGTAAAATGCACAAGTATAATAGGTTTAGAGACAGTGAAAAGTTGTCCTATCCACTTTAAGGAAAGTAGTAAACATAGACGCAAGAAAAGGAAACAGAATTCCACCAGGTGCATGGGGTTTATTAAGCAAAAAAAATAGTTATTTTAAAATTTTATCAGTTAAAACAGTAGTTTCCTATCCCAATACAACGGTCCCTTTTGAAATAATACTATGTATGAGCAGGACACAAATATATGTCGGTATATTTCAATAATATAAGTTGTAAGCTTCTACTTGGTTTTTATAAGTGATGACTTAACAAAATGATGCACACTTGCCTTTCATAGTGAGGGGCAAGGAGGGCGGAACGGAGCCAGCAGGATGTTGATAGAAAAGAAGGAATGAGAACAGAGATCAGAGAAATGTGATCGATTGGGCTGTGATAAGCTGGCTCCGGATCGCTAGTATCATTTCTTTAATTGATTATTAATTGATATCGTATTATTATCCGTACTTCTTTAATAATTATTTGTGTAACGTCGTTTAAAGTGTTGTCAACATTGTTTATTGTTCTATATTACATTAACAAGTTTAACAAGTGTTAAATGTAGTGTTTTGTCATAACAATGTCTGACGGTGCCGCCCTAAATATCTGATATCCGACATATATACTTAAGTTGGAACTATATGAAAAAATAATTTATTATTGATTTTAGGAAAAAAGTTATTCTTGATAAAAAGTCCTGCATGACCCAAAACTTAAAATACAGTCATCAGATGTTAAATTTTTCAAGCCATATACGAGGTTTGTCAAAAAATATGAATTTTGCTCAAGAGTAAAGTACGTTTATTTTTGACAAAATCAAAAATTTTCATTAAGAAAAGTTGATTAGAATTGAAAATTACATTTAAATATGCAATTACACCGATCTATCTGAAAAATCAGATTTTTTCTAGATTTTGCATTGATCCACCTAATTACGGTAATTCATAATTGTTTCTCTCTCTTCTCTACTATAAACATGATACGCTTTCCTTTTCTTAATGTTTGTGAAGAATTTAGCAATTTTCTTAATGAAAATTTTCGATTTTGTCAAAAATAAACGTACTTTACACTTGAGCAAAATTCATATTTTTTGACAAACCTCGTATAGCTTGAAAAATTTAATATCTGATGACTGTATTTTAAGTTTTGCGTCATGCAGGACTTTTTATCAAGAATAACTTTTTTTTTTCTAAAATCAATAATAATAATAATAATTTTTTCCATATGGTTCCAACTTAAGTAGAACAGAAAAATTGGTTTAGAGTATTTTCAAAGTAAAAAAAAACAATGTTTAAATTTACCAAATAAAAGTATTTTTTTGTGTATTTACTTTTTATAAATAAATGGTTTCTACATACTTATTTTTATTTCACATAATATGAAAAGGGATTTTAAGAGAACTACTATGCCCAGAAAGTACAAATTTAAGTCAAACTTGTATTTTTAGTCTATATTTTTTATTTATCTTATGGCCAGCAGAGATAATGGAGATAAAGATAGGAAACGCTTATAAGAAGCCAATGATTAATAACGACCAGCTTTAACGCAGTTAACATCTGACCCACTATGTGACGCTATCATCGATATCAAACAAATATTGCAGCGGGAAATTTAAAAATCTGATAATTAAGGTTGTATAAATATCGACTGCACTCTCACGTTCTGGTAAATAAATTTAAACAATATTAATTACGGTAAATTATTTATTAAAAAGAATACTACACTTACAGTCTATTATCGATCAATTATTGTAAATCTATTCATGATAAATATTTTTTAATTTTTGATCGTTATTGGTAACATTAACATTTTTGTTATTTTCCAAACGAATGGCCAATGGTGTCTTTATATTAAATCTTCTTTCTAACGTTTTGAAGCCGTTTTCTTGCTCTAAAACAATAAATAGTAAATAAATACCTACTTTGTGACAAAAGTTGGCTACTACTTGTGTAATCTCAAACGACCTTGGAATCGCGATGGTATCTAATTTTGACAGTGAACTAGGCGAATATGGAGACAAGTGTTTCCGGTCTACCAGTGATGTACTGTCATAAAGGTGATAGAAAAGAAAATAATAAATTCTCATTTGCATATTACGTAAATTTACCGATTTCTCTCATTTTAACGAATTGCTATTTTCTTGCGAGAAGTTTGCATTTTTTTTATTAACCTTCATTATGTTAATAAATTTTACTTTAAAATTGCATGTTGGGTGGGATAAATATAGGAACATATTTTTGAGATAATTTATAGAGGGATTTCATTTGAAAAATTAAAGCAATAATGTATTAAAAAAAATATTTACTTTTTACGTCTTTATTATGACAATGTCTTTATTAATCTACATTTTACAAATTATTAAGGTTTAAAAATATACGCTCGATAAAAGTTTAAATTAATACATGAAACATCCAAATTATTAACAAATTTTAATCACTAAAATTATAAACCAATTTTAGAAACCATTTATCATATGATTATGAGTCATCCATAGTACAACATGGCTAACACTTCCATCAGATCGATTAGATTAACGCGGAGATGGCATGCTCCTTCCTGACTATATATGTTCTAAGCAAAATACCTATAATTTATGAAAACAATTAATATTTTTATTAGTATTTTTTACCTTAAACCTTCATATTTGCAAACGAATATATTACAAAATAACCAACAAAGCTAAAGTAACTGCATAAGATCTAAAACCGGCGAAATATCGAATTTCAAACACTATCTTCTATTTAATTCTAATAATTCCCACGTGACGTCACAGTCAGTCAGCTGTATGCGCAGGAACATACTGTTAGTCTGTGTATCGTGATTAGCGCATACACCAGTATCAAAAGTCAAGTTTATCAAATTATTTAAAGGTGTTACAATAAATTTAGATATATCTTTTAGTATTTCGGTCTTAATATTGTCAATACCAGGACTTTTATTAAATTTTAACTTGTTAATAATAGTTTCCAGTTCTCGTTCGGAAGTTGGAAATAGAACGAAAGAATTGAAGAGAATATTACGAGGTGCTCGATAGGTTTGATCTGGCTCATTATTTTTAGCCAGTTCTTTACGAACATTTATAAAGGTTTTATTAAAAATATTTTCAATTTCTTTGAATGTGTTTCGAGTTTTTTATTGAATATATAAATTCTTTTGTTTCTCTATTGGGATTAATTTCGTTTATTACTTTCCAAATTTGTTGGGGGCTACAGGAGTTATTTTCAATATTTTTGTTAATTAAACTTTTATAATAGTTATTTTTCAAGGTTTTTATATAATTGGTTACTTTGGTTTTATATGTTTTATATTGTTGTTTAATTTCTAGGTTATTTGGGTTTTTTAATGTTTATTGAAAAAGTGCAATCTTCTTATTTATCTTTTTCATCAGCTGGTTTGTAATCCAGGGACAGATTTTATGTGTTTTTTTTCTTAAATTTTTTTTTGCGTTATCTTTTACAAAATTAGATAATAAACTAACGAATGTATTTGTTGCAGAATCGACTTCCCTAGTAGTCAATAGATCATCACAAGATACACTATTTAAAAGATCTTTAATATTTTCTGATCAACGAATTCTTTAAATCTTGCCTTTTTTTTAGATTTTATTATAGGTTTAATAATAAATTGTAAAGCTGTTATATAGTTCGTACAACAAAAGGCATTATTTTATTAGTAGTTTTGTAATTAGATTTACTTTAAATAGGATCAATACAAGATTATCTGTTTTCTGTCCTTTATAAAACTCAAAACGAATTCAAAAAGATCTGTAGAAAGTCTAAAATACTCCCTAAATTTGGTTTTATTTCCAAAAAGCCTCCGCTGCACAGTGATATTAAAGGCACCTTCTGTATCGCGACACAAAAACAACTTATCTACTGGCTTATTGGAAACTTTGACGGTTGCAATTGCCAGTTCCTCTTGTTCTTCCTCTTCCAACAATAATAACAACGCAAACAATTTATTTGCATCCATTTTAGTACCTTTCGTTTACATTCATAATACATAAACAGCACGTACAGACATAAAGAAAGTATCATTTTCTATATTTTTTAACAAACCACCTCAGGCGAAAATTGCTGTCCTCAGCGGTCGACGGACTGTCCGCTCACCGCGACGGAGTGTTCAAAGAAACCAAGGCTATAGCAGACTCAAAAATATATCTCCGAGAGAAATTTTTGTGTGTTTACACTGGACTAAACAACTGTCAGACATAAATATCATGCAATAAATGTCAGATGTAAATGTACCAAGACTTTTAAGATTGATTCGTTCACATACAAATCAATTGAGGCCCAGGTTAGCTCCTACAAATAATTCAGTTTCAAACTCTTGTTGCCTTTGATTCTTATGGATAAATTTACTACATTTTCCAATGATCATTCAAAAGAAACTGAATCAGAAGAGAATTGTGAAACCTCAGATATTAAATATGTACGACCACCCATGAATCAAACTGTCGAACAGGAAAATACGATAGATTCAACACCGCCTCCAACACCTTGTATACAGTAAGCTACCAGGCAGTCTCAGTAGTGACAAACGAAACTTCGAAAACGACTGGATGATTATGTGTTGAATTAAAAAAAAGGGAGAAACACGCTGTACACATGGGCGGCAGTTGCCCCCCCCTGGATTTTAACGACTTAATCAACAACGCGTAACATATGCATTACGAATAACAATATCATAGAAATAATAATATTCAGGCTAATATAATTGAAGAATATTATAGGTTGAATATATTTATTGTAAATCTGGATTCCCTTATTACGTCGCTTACATCACGCTTTTCCGAAGACTCTGTTAGTATTTCCTTAAGCCTGTTACATCCCAAAAGCATAAAAACATAATACTTTTTTCACTACCGAATAGAAAATGAAAGTAGTGGAAAATTTGGAATCGACAATTTTGAAGCTGAATACCAAACTGGAGTACAAAAGAGCTTTCTACACACAATGAGCTCTCCATTAATGATATAGCATCCAAACATTGTGAGTTTTATCCAGACATACAAAGTGGTTTAAAAAATATGTATGGCTCTTCCACCAACGACAGAGTTAATCGGAAGAACGTTTAGCACGCTAAGGCATGTTAAAACATGGCTGTGGTCTATTCGATCAGTGCGAACTCATGGTAGGGGAAGCAAAAACGATACTAGCGCAAGCTGCAGATAATTCGAGTACTTTAGGACGATATTTTGTAATTTTGGCGTATCAAATACACGTATACATTTTACTTTTTACTAAAAAAATAGGTTAAAAACAATAAAATGAGTAACCAGAGTTGCTATGTTGCAGATTATACTAGCAAAAAACTGTAGGTATATTATATAAATTTTTAGTAGCAAAATCTAAATTAAATCAAAAACATAAATAGACAGCTGTATAATAAAAAGAAAAAAACCTTTATTTTTGTAATAATTACAGTAATATTGGAAATAATAGATATCAGAAAAGATTTTAAATAAATAATAAATTAGTTTACGATATTCTCTAACAGCCCTTAAGTCTTAAATGTTTAGCTAATAATAAGAGTTCTGCCTTTAATTATTTTATATGGTTGAAATGCAATCTTGTGACTTATTGATAGGAAACCAGTTTTAATCATTAATTTATATGGGTTCTTTCGAACTAAAATTGAAGAAAATATAAATTATAATCGCAAATATACCAATTATTATTGTTATTACGTTTTAATTCTACGTTATTATATAATGGTAATGTTTTTATTTTGACATTATTTAACCTATTCTTCAATGACAACCTATTAGGTTTAGGCAAGATCTTATACATTTTCTCGTAAATACCTACTTATTTTTTATTATTGATTTTTATTGATTATACTACTTTTTTAGCTGAAGTAATAAAAATAAATATTAATAATAATAATAATTAATAATAATAATAATAATATTAATATTAATAATTTTTTCACTTGTTTTATAAATCCATATACTTTTATTTTGTCTTTTTTGTTGGGTTATTTTATTTATTAGAGACTTGTTATGACAACTTAAGCACAGGCCTGTCACTCCCTATACTCCCATGTAAAATTCTGGCTCAAATCTCAATGATCTCGGTACCTCTTCCCTATTGGTCTGGGGTATTTTTGACAAGTCTGGGGTCACCAATCAGCACGTTGGTTGCTGTCACATGAGAAAAATGACATCTAAGAAAATTGATTAGTATTTTTGCAGTTTTTCACTGTACAGACCTTCATGATGCAATTTGGATTAAAAAATACAGATCTATAGCAAATTTTGATCATAAATAAATTAATGTTTGCATCAAAAAGAGAAATGATCAGAAAGCTAGGTTAGATGAGATACGCGTAAAATATTTAAATTTTGAAGGTCACAGACTTTCAGATCGATTGACATTTTAGTGCGATCTCTTGTGTTAACTATACTCTTTTAAGTATCAGTTCTGTCAAATAGGTCAGTGACATTGTTAGGGTTACTACTAAAGTTCCACTCCCCTTTAGCTTGGCTATTCAATGAGATATCGGAATAATTTTGTTCTGTTTAAAAGACTTTCTTATGATGGATTTAATTGTTCTGTGACGTCATGACTTCCGATTTTTCCGAAAATAACAGTTTTTTTTTTATTTTTAAAAGGAAGCCCTCTTTTTTATTGTAAATTTAAATTTCTGGGATATTTTTGAATAATAATCGTGTATTGACAATTTTCTGTCAGCTGTCAAAATGGCTGTCATATTGGATAATATTTTTTCTAAATATGTTACTATTAATTCGTTCATGGAAAAACATATAGGAATGTATGAACTTAATCTTTTTAGGCTTTAAAATTCCCTTTGAGACCCATTTACCGTATACCAGTGGCGTATCTAAGCATTTTTATTATTAGCAAACCGTTTAATAATTCTATCCGCTTTTATCTTCGTCGTTAATTGAGATATTGGAATAAAAACTTATTTGTTTAAAAGCTTGGGACACATACTTTCATATACCTACTGGATTCAATTGGTGTGTGACTTCATAGTTTACTTCTGTTTTATCGGAAATATACAGAAAATCTCAATTTATTTTTAATTTTTAAATAGAAAACCCCGTTTTTATGGAACATTTGAATTTTAGGGACATTTATGGATAAGAATCATGTGTTGAAAATTTTCTGTCAGCTGTCAAAATGATCATTATATTGAAACATATTTTTGTTTAATATGTTACTGAAAAAATTTTCAATACACGCTTCTTATACAAAAATGTCCCAGATATTCAAATTTTCAATAAGAAAAATGGTTTTTATTTAAAATTAAAAAATAAATCGCGATTTTCTGTTATTTCTGGAAAAACCGGAAGTGAGCCATGACGTCACAGGATAATTAAATCCATCATAAGAAAATTCTCTTTTATGTTTCATTTTATTTGTTATCCAATAAATAAACATACTAAATTTTGACCACCCCTATAGAATTGTGTAACGACGCCCATGGCTGTACATATTTTTTAGTTTTGTAATACTGATAGATTTTATTGATTCATTGTTATTGTCATGTTTTGGAATTAAATGTTAAACATTTTATTAGTATTTTTATGTTGTTGTTAGTGGAAATACAACAAAAATATTACTGGTTTCCGAAATACATGGTGTTAAAGTCAAAAATTCAAGAATTATTAATGGATACAATTTTTTTATTTTTCAGTACGATTTTAGCGGCAGTGGCGTACACCTTCTAAATTTTACGCCACTCTCAAAAAATTTATATAAACTATAATTTTAAATGTTTTGATTTTTTTTTTAAATAATTGATGTATTCTTGTTGAGAATTTTTAATAAAATCCGAAATTACAAAATTATAAAATAAATTAAACTGAAGAATTTTTATCTTTCAGGGTGAAAAGTTTTTGGACGGTGGCGTAAAAATTAGAGGGGACAAAGGTGTTATTTATCGAAGCCGTTAGTCACTGGCAAAGTTTATTTAACTGTTTCCTTTGCTGATAGATTTACCTTATGAAACCAATATTTTTGGTCGAATTCAGTTAAATTATACTAAGAAATAAAAATAATTATAGCCATTATTAATTTTTAAATTTTCAACTTTAACGGGTAATATTTTATTCAAGTATGTTTTGTTTAACCATTTTATTTTTAGTTAAAAAAACCTCAGTTGTTATGTATCAAATTTTTAATCTTATGGTAAATTATTTTATACTGCAATAAATACCCTGTCTTTTTAAAACATAAAAAATACAAAATAAACAATAAATATCGTATATAACATCATATAAAACAATGAAAAAGGACCAGAATAAAGAAATTTAAAATACATTATTTTTTGTTTATTTTAAATATTATAAATCTGCAAATATTTAAACTTTTAATAGATTTGGCAAGTCTGGTATTGATATTTCACACATCAAATGATGAGCTTAATCAAAGCCATTCGAATTTATTTTGATGAACCGTTTGAGCAGAAATTTTGTTGATCGCCTGATATGTTCAATCACGAATTCACACGTGATTCGATTTAATTTTACCACGGATGATATTACGTGGACGATTCGGAAATAGTTAAATCATGTACATGATGTTTCACGTGTAACTGTAAGATCTCATCTTATCTTTTATTATTTTTTTATTTCATCACAATTTAATTTATATTGGAATGTAAAATTTCAGATTTACAACTTCCAATATGAAATGAGCATGCCTTATCTTATCTGCCAAACAACTTAGCTCTATCAATAGGGGAGCTACAATAAATTTGGAAAAGAAACCAAAAGAAATCAAATAATAACAAGAAGCAAATAAAATGGGCTAGATCTATTTAATTCTCATGTACCTAACACAAAGACGGTAAAAATAACATAAAGGCTTGCGAGAGAATACTGTGCATTCACATTCTTGCAACAGTTAAGCAGTTATCTCTTCGGTCTGGTTGTGAATAAGTGACGGCTGGGACGTTCTACCATGAGCCGTGCGTAGAGTTCGCGCGCTTGAAAAACTCGTCTAGAAATCATGTTCGCCGTACAATGAAAGGTAAAAATATATCGAGTGCATTTTTTGATGCTATTTTGGGTGTATAACGACCCCCTAAATTCGTCTGGCGATATCGGTGTCCAACACACTCCCAGGGGGTAAAAACTGAAAAAACAAGGGATTTAGAACATTTAATTTTCTATCTAGCCGTAAAAAAATTTTTCTGTTCCGTCATGTACTAAGCGAGTTATAACTAATTTTCTTCCAAAGTTTAACGTTAAATAAACGGAAGAATATTTACGAAAATCACTTTTAGCTCTGTTATTATTCGTATTTCGTTTTCTGACCAAACTGAAAAATGTTTACACCGCAAAACCTTTTGAACGACACAAGATATCGAAAAAACTTAAAAAATAAATGTTGTAGTTTGTTATTTTTGCATAGCAGCGGTTTTTGAAATTTTGAAATCGAACAATAAATAAGGAAGATATTGCCAATTTTCTTCAGGAATGTACAAGTCACCGCCGCGAAGCGACGCGCTCTGTCTCTACTTTTGCCCGTTTCCCATATCACTCTGACGACGGGCCCATGCCCACAAACCTCCTATAGCTGTAGTATCGTACGAGGCGGCGCGTGCCGGCATTGTTTGTTTTAGAGAATGGCGATGATTAATTTGTTATTAATTATTTTCGTGTTGTTTTCGTGAATTTAGCATCAAAATGGAGTGTTCTTCAAGTGATACAACAGACAATGAGCTATTACATAAATTTAAGTTAAAGACAAAACAATTAACGAGTGAATATAAAAAATGTGTAATATGCAAAAAAGGCGCGAAACTGGAGGAATCTACTCTAATAACTATGGAAACCATTAAAAGGTCAGTGAAAATGAGACTTGATATGCAAACTTACAATAAGGTCCTGAGAGCGCTTAGTGATAAAATAAATAATTCGTGTAAGTTAAGGTGGCACAGAAACTGTTACTCCTCATTTACAAGCCTTAAAAGCATTTCCAAGGCAAGGAAATTAAAAGCACAAAGTAGTCAATGCATAGAAAATCAAGATCTAACCGAAAAGAACGACAGACAGAAAGCCGATAAGTTGCGATACCACAAGCCGAATTTTAATATCAATTTATGTGTTTTTTGTCAAAAACTAAAGAAGGGTAAATCTGTGAGCCAGGTGTTGACAACAAATTTCACTAAGAAACTTCACGACATAGCTAACGTTAATTATAACCTTTTTAAAAAAATTAACACATTAGATTTAATTGCGGCTGAAGTCAAATACCATAGTAATTGTTTCGCGGTAGAGTGGAAAAAATATAGTAGCAAATCTGAGTCTAATGAAGTAGCTTCTATGGATGACTGTGCAAGTCAAAACGATAAAGGGAGTGACACCTGGCAAAAAATTATTGCGGAAATAAAGCATGGCATATCCAGAGGAAAAGTATATACTTCCGCTGCAGTTTACGACCGATATGCGCTAATGGGTGGTAGCTTGAATCCGCAGTATTTTCTAAGGAAACTTAAAATTTATTTTAAGGATGATGTCGATTTTGTCAAATCTTATAAAAGTAATAAAGCTACTTTAATGTACCCAAAGTTACAAAATAATGTTTACAACGAGGTTGAAATGCTTAAGGAATCGGACTTTACATATCGACCTGTTCTGAAAAATGATACATTTCTAAGTGCACTTCACCTAGTAGCCTCAGAAATTAAAAAGGACCTTCGAGAGATGGAAGACACTGACATTCTAACAGTTCCCAATATCGATAATATGAAAAAGAGTGTTCCACTATCGCTACTGAATTTGCTGGGTTTGCTTTTGTGTGATTATGCAGACGATGATAAAGAAGTTAGAATTTTAAGTATTGCTCAAGATATTATGTTTAGTTACAAGAAGAAAAGGCCCCCAAAACAAGTAATGGTAGGACTAAGTGTACATCAATCCACCAGGTCCAAAAAGCTTGTGGACATGTTACATCGTTGTGGACACAGCATTAGTTATGCTGACGTTCTAGCCATCAGAAATACAATAGCCCAAAATGAAATAGACAAGTATATTGCAAACGCCAGCGTTTTCGTACCACAGAACCTTAGCAGGAATCGTTTCGTACAATCCGCGGATGACAATATAGATGTATTAGAAGAAACTATCGACGGAAGCAATACGTTTCACGCAACTCAAATAGTAGCTTTTCAGCAATGCCCAGAAAACAAATCATCGTTCAGTATTCCACCTGTAAAGATGACGAAGCGACTTATTATTCCTCAAAATTTCCATTCTTTGATAAATGCGCAATACATTAAGACCAAAAGACCATCGCCACATTGCGAACAAAACGAAAAATATGTTCAGGTGTCTGCCGAAAAGTCGAAAACATGCAACATTAGCCCTAATAATTTAGTGTGGATTTTGAGTAGAACTCAAAACTGTGATTCACAAATCATACCTCAGTGGACTGGGTTTAACAAAATAAGTGACAATTTAGATGGCATTCCCACCTTTAAAGGATATTTTCCTATTCTCCCATATGTTGCTTCCGAATATGATATTTTGTGGACAGTCATGCTTAGGTGTCGAGATCTTACTTCACATCTAAATATAGAAAATACAGTAATTACGTTTGACCAAGCATTGTACTGTAAAGCGAAGGAGTTGCAGTGGTTGCACCAGGACGAATGCAAGAGATTCGTTCTGAGATTAGGAGGTTTCCACATTATGCTAAATTTTGTCAGAGTTATCGGTCAAAGGGTGGAAGATAGTGGGTTTTCAGATATTATTGTGGAATCAGGTGTGTATTCCAAGACAACATGTGAGAATATACTGAAAGGTAAAATGTGGAACAGAGCCATAAGATGCCATAAATTAGTTTACGAATCTTTATGGAGAATTCTGATGGATGAATATGCAGATTGGCTCAGGACGTCTTTTAATGAGGACACTGCTGATTTTCAGGAGTTAATGGACATGGTCACGGAATTGTCAACAACCATCCAAGATAGAGATTCCAGTGACATTTCCGAAATTACCCAAAAAGCGATAAATAAAATAAGACAGATGCAATCATTTTCCGATTTTCTCAATCGCATTCAAAATGAAACCGCCCAGTTTTGGATGTCGTATTTAGATATGGTTAATACGCTTCTCACATTCATACACGCTTAGAGGACTGGAAATTGGAATGAATATTTGACGGCCTTTTACAACATGCTTCCCTGGTTCGCAATATATGATCATCACAATTACACACGATGGGGCACCGTATACTTCTTAGATATGATTAATCTGAAAAACTTAGCTCCTGACGTATTTAATGAATATGCAAACAACAAGTGCTTTTCTGTGAAAACTACAGCTAACAGCTTCAATCGTATAGCCATTGATCAAGCTTTAGAGCATGTTACCAGAGTGAGTAAAGTAGCTGGGGGAATTGTGGGAATAACGAAGAATGACGGACGTCGAGATGAATAGTGTTTAAGTTTTAATATAATCGGAAAATTTGTTGAGGATTTTAATTATTCTATTAATAAGAGTTCAACATGTGCTTCAAACAAAAATATTGAATTAGGAATGAAGCGCTTAGCAAAGGACGAAACAGATGTCTGTTACCTGAAAGAACAGTTCTGTAGATTTACAGTTTTTTCAAGAGACACATCATCTCTTGTTTGTATTACAACAAATGATGTGGTCGAAAATAATCTAAAGCAACAAGTTTTAAATGCCAAAGAAAATGGATTTGCCATTATTGATGATGTTGTGTTAAAAATGGGCAGCGAAGACTTTTACAAGCCCTTAAAAAAATCAGGCATAAAGTCATTTCCTAAAAATGTCTCCCAAAAAATCACGCCTCATGGTAAATGGAATTCTATGAAGAAAGGTCAGCAATTAATTCAAAGACTGTTGGCGGTATCAAAGCGCAGAAAAATTTCATTAGAAGAAGTATATTCGCATGAATTAACAGATTATCCAATGTCTTTATCTGCAAACGGACTATTATCTATACCTACAACTAAAAGTACGCTAGGGGAAATTCTACAAGGATATGGAAAGGTATATACCAAATACCATCCTGAAAAAGAAAAGTCTTGTGTAATACTAGACGCAATGTCCATTGTTCAAGGCATCGGGAACCAAAGAACACAAAAACATTCGGAGAATATGCAACGTTGTTCTACAACATAGTTAGTAGATATTTTGTGAAGTACAAACGTGTAGATTTGGTTTTCGACCAATACAAACAAAATTCCTTGAAGAATGGCACAAGACAGAAAAGAGCAGGACAACATCGGCCAATTCGGAAAATAGTTGACGGTGACGATGTGCGCCTACCTGTGAAATAGGAAAATTTTATTCATTCGTGGGAAAACAAATTGGATTTCACTCACTATTTGTCGACATATACAATGACAAGGGCTAGACGCGACGGCTTACATCTAGTAACATCTGGAGGTTTTCGTGACTTCCTTCGCTTTGATGCAGTAAATGAACTGTTACCTCAGTCGTCAGAACTCATATCTTCGAATCACGAGGAAGCGGACACCAGAATGCTACTGCATATTTTGACAGCTAAAGAGGAAGGCTATACAGATTGTGTTATTTCCTGCAAAGACACTGATGTACTAGTTTTATTAGTACACTTTTTCAACGAACTAAATATTAATTTGTACATGCAATGTACATGTAAATAAGATAATAGACATAAAATCTATCCAATTACATGAAGACATAAAAGGAAACTTACTGCTGTTCCACGCTTTAACTGGGTGCGATGTAACTAGCCAATTCAGAGGAATAGGAAAAAAGACCGCGTGGAAAACTTACGAGATCAATTATCATCTCCTTTCATCAACACGCTCCGAGCCTTTTGATGAAAACAAATTTGAGGATTTACAGAAGTTCGTCATGTTACTCTATTCAAATGCATCAACTGAAGTATGCAATACGATTGACTGTTTGAGAGCTAAAATGTCCACGAAGGTTGCTATTGATAAATTGCCTCCTACGTCAGACACACTCAGACAACACTGCTTAAGATCAGTCTATCAGATGATAATTTGGAAAGGTGCCTTAAAGCTAGTTATGGCTATACCTGATCATAATAATTATGGGTGGACAACAAATGAAAACGGAGAAATGTCTCCTATATTTACAACAAAACCGGCACTACCAATCTTGACTGCAGAAATGTCGTTTTGTGCATGTAAAACGGGTAAATACTGTTTACTTATATCGTAATCTGATTATTTTCTTATTTTTATTTTTTTCAGGATGCAGAAGCCTTAGGTGTCAGTGCAAAAATAATAAATTACCATGTCTCACGACATGCCAATGTTCTGGATCAAGGTCTTGCCTAAATGAATTTACAGAATACCGCTCAGATTCTTCCGACGGAGAAGACGATGTGGATATAAATGACTGAATTATTTACATTAATCATTAAGTTGCCACTATGTAGGATCTAATACGTAATACACGATTCCAAAACATTATATGATTCTATTTTTCCACAAGTTATTAACCAAGTAAAATGGGTCATCTAAAAACTGTACCCAGTGTACTAATTAATCGTAATTAATAAATACCTGTTAAATTACAAAAGCAATATTAAATATAATAAATTATAATAGAGCACTGTGTACATGCTGTAGTCAGTAGATAGAGGCAGTAGAGTAGACGCTTGCGGGTCATGGTGGGGCACGGAGGAGCCCGTTAGAATGAGATGGAAAACGGGCGAAAGTAGAAGCACAGCATCGCTTCGCGGCGGAATCTTTTACATCCCAAGAGAATATGGCAATATCTTCCTTATTTATTGATCGATTTAAAAATTTCAAAAACTGTTGGTTTGCAAAAATAACAGACTACAACATTTTTTTTTCGAGTTTTTTCAATATCTTGTGTCGTTCAAAAGTTTTTGCAGTGTAAACATTTTTCAGTTTTGTCAGAAAACGAAATACGAATAATAACGGAGCTACAAGCGATTTTCGTAAATATTCTTCCATTTATTTAACGTTAATTAGTTATAACTCGCTTAGTACATGACGGAACAGAAAAACTTTTTTACGGCCGGATAGCAAATTAAATGTTCTAAATCCCTCGTTTTTTCAGTTTTTACCCCCTGGGGGTGTGTTGGACACCGATATCGCCAGACGAATTTAGGGGGTCGTTGTGTACCCCAAATAGCATCGAGAAACAAACTCGATACATTTTTACCTTTCAATGTACAGCGAACATCAAGATAAACTATCACGCTGACTCTACATTAAGGCAGAAGCACTGAACGTTGAGTGATTATGTCGGTATTAATTTGAGATTGATTTGGACGCACTCGTTCAGCTGAGCATACAATAGGCTGTCAAGTGAAATGAGGTTCGGATAATTAGTGTTATAATTAAAGGTATAAAATGTCCTCTAAATTTTGTTCTGAATAGGATGAAATAATAATTGGTATGGAACATCCCGCATTTTACAAACTGAAGAGCAGAAGTTGCAAAGACAATATAGTTAAAAATAATGCTTTATTTTGATCATTACTACTTAAAAAGTAACAATTTTTCTGCTGACACATTATTTAATTCATAGTAACTTATTTCAACCAGCATGTATCAACATAACAAGTTAAACTGCTTTGTGTTCTAACAGACCATTTCTACTAAACGTTGAATACGACATATTCTGCTATACGCGTACATCGACCGTAGCTTTAGCCGACTATTGTTTAATCATTGACGACGTGGAATGAATGACTGTGAATGAGGGAGTGAATCTAATCAAAAAGAAACGAGACTTTTAAATTGTGGTACAATAGGCCACAGGTGATAGCACACGGAGTCCTAAGGGTGTAAAATTATAAAAAATAATACATTTTGAATATTTAAAAATATAAAATATCTGGTGCGTCCAACACGGACTCGTCTGTGAAGTTATCAAACATATTGAGTTCATCTCATCTAATAAAAATATGATGTGTCCAACACATGGCTTACCTATTTAGTTATTACAAGCTTTTTCCGGTTATTTTGTACAACCTATTGTATCACCTCTGAAATGTTTAGAAGATAAACTAAATATAAACATGTTCAACATACATCTTACTCGAAACATTTTTTTTGCATATCGTCGGCTTGCTGCCAAAAGTAAAAAAAATCTCATTTTTAACCGACTTCAAAAAAGGAGGAGGTTATCAATTCGTCGCGATATTTTTTTTTATGTATGTTCAGCGATAATTCTTTAACACGGTGTCCGATTTCAATAATTCTTTTTGTTAGAAAGGGGCTACTTCAGGGGTGGTCCCTTATAAATTTGGTCAAAATCTAATAATTGGATCCATGAGAAAATCCTCAAACTCTTTATTTTTTATGTATGTTTAGCGATAATGCTTTACCACCTTGTCCGATTTATATGATTCTTTTTTTGTTAGTACCTCAGAGGTGGTCCCATATAAATTTTGTTAAGATGTGGTGATGGCATCTGCACGTTTTTGAAGTCGGTTTTATTAAATTTTTATTTTTTTTTGTTTTTATCGACAAAATCACTAAAACTATTTACTCTATACCTGGAAAAATTTACTAAGTTAATAACTAATATAAAAAAAATTGGTATTTATAACATTTGATTTTAGGTCACTAGTTTAATATTTAAAACTGTTTATCTTAAAAGTTTGTTTATCATTGCCAACGAAAATACGAATAATTTAAATTTTACACTTTTTCTTCAATTTTTCCATTATGGTCTGTAATCGGTGATTATTAAATATATTTCAAATTATTTAAAATAAATAAATGTTATTGAGTCACTCAGTATAACCAAAATCATAATTTTCCAAGTAAACATTTCATAGATAAATGTGAAATTTTGCAAATAAAATAATATATTATAGTTTATTTAATAATTCAACCGGACGTGGTTATAAAAATAAAGTTGTAATTTAAAACAAAGGTTTCTTGACATAAAAAAAACATCATGGAATTGTTGATACAGTTTTTTTTTGCGAAACTGGGCAATGTACTTAGTTTTGCAAGCTATGGGAAATAACAGAACTATGTGGGCTATGAAACTGCACGTGTTGCTGATACAACAGTGAAGCTACATTGTTCAACGGGGGTTGGATTAAAAAAAGAAGAGAGTTGATGCCAGGGTGTACCAAAGAGCACTTCGTGCCTTTGACGCGCTCCTGGTGTCGCCTCGTTTTGAGGCTCAAAAGTCGGGGTTAGCTCATTGCGGGGGAACGACTCAAAAAACAGGTCTCACTGGGCCATCTAATTATTTTATTTTTTATGGGGACTTAAAAAAAATTCGCGGCGCGAACAGTGTTGTGTAGTTTTGCACTGGTTATTTAGTAGTGTTCACCGATAAGGCGAACCCGGGGACTATCACCTAATACAGGTGTGATTAACAGTCAACCCTCAAGATAATAGGGGTAAGTCCAATGAGATAATAATTAACTTGATCTTTTGAGTTATATGGTATCAACTTGTAGCTTGATAAATTTGTTTAAGCTATTATAGTACTCTCTTCTTATATAATTTATAAGTAACAAAAAAAAACGGAAATTCACTGGGTTTACGACCTGCTCTAAACTGAATTGAGTAGCCTCTAAATTTTGTGACAGTGGAAAAACTATTTCATATTGTATTTATTTTTTTTAATATTACCTGTACCGATTCTGCCCAAAATCTAATCAGTTCACCTCAGGCCGGAATAAAGCTTAATTTTTAAATTTGATGTTGTTTACTGTATCCGTTTTTAATTTTTCTTAAAAATTATAAATTTGTACTTTTCTCAAATATCTCGAATATGGTCCACTTTAGAGAAGTTATGTATAAAACAAGAATTATACAGAATAATATTACAAACAACTTCTATTTAAACAATTTTCTTAAAAATTGGAGATTTTTACATTTTGTTAAATTTCTCAAATACGGACCATTTTAAGAAAAATTTGTATAGAAAAAAACATTATAGAGAATAATATTAGAAGTAACATTTATTTGAAGAATTTGCTTCTCCAAACGTAAATACCAGGTATATTGCATAAAATATAAAAATTACCCCTTTAAAGAACCTCCCCAGATGTTCCGATTTGGCCTAAAATCTAATCAGTTCACCGCAGGCCGGAACAAAGATTAAGTTTAAAATTTGGTGATTTTCTCTGTATTCGTTCATAAGCACACGCACACACACACACACACACACACGCGCGCGCGCGCGCGCGCGCGCGCGCACGCACGCACGCACGCACGGACGCCCGCCCCACGAAATCACGACGTCATCGCAAAAATATTCAAAACGGATAAGGGGACTCCAAAATGTAAAATCTATCAAAAACTCTAGATCGAAAAATTCATGATTTTTATACTTTCCTTATTTGTAACATATAGGAATGTAAAAAAGCGTTTCAATATAAGCTTGTTTTAATTTCTTTATCCGTTTTAGGGTTACCGTGGATTCAGAAAGATCCGTCGAGAACTCGAGTTCGGTCAATATCATGATGATGCATATTAATATTGTAGTGGGTACAGTGGAATGTTTCATTTTGCCCAACCTAAAATGTATGAGAGGGCTATTTTAAAAATTGATATTAGGGTGTGATTACTGGATCAAGGATTATACTATAACAAGATAGATTACTTTCAGTTGCCTTATATTTTTTAAACAACAGACTCTTAATACAGAAATTGCGCCATGCTTGAGAAATCACCTTAAAACTTAAACAAGTTGTCCGTCTAGAAATCTTTTCTTTTTTATTTGTGTGTTAACAGTTTGTTATATGATAAGAGAATAAGTACACTTTAACATTACATTAATTAAAATGCCGAAAGTTAAAAAGCGTAGACAAATAAATCATTTATTTTAACCTAACCTTACCAAATAATTATTTTTCGACACTTGTATTATAATAATGCACTTATATGTCCATAATCCATTTCATAATGATACCCATTACGATACAGATTTTTCATAACGATACAGATTTTTAATTAATAGAAACCCATAATTTTTCAATCAAACATGCTGTGCATTTTTGAGGTTTGTCCTAGGTTCCTATGTAATTGTTTTAGTTGTCAAAATCAGAACGTATTAAATTTTCGTAGATAGCTAAATTTCGATAATTATATTATCAAAATGTCTGATATCAGCGATATAGAAGACTTACCATCGACTCCTCCAAACATATCGGAGAAAGCAGAAAATGCAGTACAAAATATTTTGCCCCAAAAATCTATGATAATACCAATATTCGACATAATACCATTAATTGCAATTTTGTAGAATTTTTTGTGGAAATACGAGTAATTACTGTTATTGTGTTCAATACAAATATAAATATAATATTTATAGTTCTTGATTATTTATCGCATGTAGAAAAAATAGCGTATGCAACTCTCATGTAATGGATATTACATGATCGTTGCATAATATACTATTATAGTGAAAGTAAATGATCATTATGTCATATTTAAAACTACTTATAAATTAATTATTTATTATTTTACCTGCGAATTGCTGTCAATATTAAAGTTTTTATCATTATCAAATACTAATATTAGGTTTGTTCCAAACAGCTCCTTTCTGATGCGTCTCTGACTCGTGCATAAATGCATTCGTAATCACTGTGTATGTCAGTCTGTTTATTCGTCTGTTGTTTAATCAGCGACTTGTACTTGTTGAAACGCAAAATGCAATGGAATTGAACAAACAAAACACATGTTTGGTGAACTGGTATTTTAAAGATGATTTAAAATAAAACAACGCTCGAACGCTCTATGTGAATTTATAATTTTAAAACTTTAAGATGTTTATTTTACTAATAAAAAACAGTAGGTACACAAGATAAAAACAAAGATTATTTATTTTAATTGAAAGAATTAGAAACCCATGCCGCTCCAAGCTAACTTATAATCCCAACAATCACAAACAAACAGCACGAACGAGAAGAGCCGTTCAAATGCGCATGTGCTGATAAATTGTACAAGCAATGAAGCTCTGCATTGGGATTCTCATCTTTCAATACGTCACGTGTTGAGACGACTATCTTCGTTCCACAGAATTCGATTTGTATGTAATGTCTCTTATTTGATTCGTTACGTGTTGAGTAGGCACATAAGAATCCCATATCGTTTCGACAATCAATAAACATGTACGAATCCGAAAATACGTTGGAACGTTTTACTGACAGTTCATCGGATTATCCGTGGCTTTGTAGGAACGGACCCGAGAATACCGATCAAGGAGAAGCGACAGCTTGGTGTTTTCCAGTGTACCATTTTGTAACGCGCATGTGCGAAACTAAGTTGTGTATCACTCAAAATTATGTTATCTGTCAAAGTCAGTCCAAGTTGTGTTTAGTACGTGAGCAATGTTAAGTGATATTCTTTGGTGTTTGTTTTATGTAGTAATAAGATGAAGATTTTTACACACTTAGGTATTCTAATACAGATAAAAAATGTGCCAAAAAAGTTATTAGGAAACTAAGAATTTTATCACATGCATACATATTAAATATAATGATTTAATCATTTTTGACATTTTATTTTTCAAATGTAGGTATTGTATTTTGTGAAATATATGTTTTTCTTCTTATAAATAAATTTAATAAACAATGAACTGCATATTTGGTTTATTTTATTTTGAAATTATATTTAAAAAAATATAATAAATTCGCGTGGTTCAATTAGGATTGGTCAAAGTGGGCGAAATCCTTTTATTATGGCTAAATTGTAAGTTACAATTATGTCAATATAAAGATGTTTTGCCCATTTATATTTACATTTATTGAATGAATCATACTGGAGTTGATTTTGGAAATATTGGTGCATACTTAAATAAGTACTATTTCTAAAAATTCGACTATGCACACATAGTCCAATGGACGTCCACTTTAGATCTATTTGAGGGTCAGGACGTCCATATCCGGGCATCCAGTGTACGTCCGTTTATGCTAATTAAATTGACAGCTGAATATCGATACCCAGAGAGCGTCTCTTTTTGGACTTAATTTTAAGTTTAGTAGTATTTTGACGTCCATCTTAGGTCATTATTTATTAAGCCTACCAGATAATACCCATCTATATATACTTCTTTTTTTTAATATAACTGGTCATTAAAAATTGACAAATTGAATCTATGATCGGGACGGTGGTGTATCGGTCTATCGCGCTTATATTCATTTATAGGCAAGTTTATGAGTCTGAGACTGCTGGGTTTCGAATCCCAGACCAGACCATGTGGATTTTTAAATAAATTGCATGGTTCGGTTTAGGATTTGATGTGTGGCGTATTAATAGAAATTCAATTTCTGTTGATATGACATGCAGATTAAAAAAATTCGCCATACATTACCGTCTCGATGATGGTGGGTGAGGTTTTCCGGGTTTTCCTCACCTGTAAGTCAAATGGCACCATCAATCATCTTTAAGTCGCCCCGGAGCGCCACGGCAAATAATAATAATTACCGTCCCTTCCCCTACGCAAGTCGTTCAGTCGATTTCAGGGGTTGAAATTCACTCGTAAGGGGGTGAATTAGGGAGAGTTTTATTATTATTATTATTATTATTATTATTGCATTTCATTCTATCAGCGGAAGTTTGAAATCTTATTCAATTATAACTGTATCTAGTAAACAGTTTTCAAGTGGTTCCTTGGTCAAGCTCGTCTAGCTATTGAAAGCGAAAACGATAATGGATGTGTCGTGAGTTCGATCCCTGCTCAGGTCAAGCAATTTTTAATAAAAAATAAATAAATGGTGTATATCGGTTTGCGAAAATAATAAACAAATTATTAATAATATAAAATAGTGTTTGGTGAGTTGCAGTTCTGTAAAAAAAATGGAGATGTGGTCTCAATGGAAATATAATCCTGGACGTTTTTTGAATGTCCAGTATTCGACGTCCAAATATATTCCACGTCTAGACATCCAAAAGTGTATATCGAATGGACGTCCAATGGACATATTTGTATTGTCTGGGTGATAGCCAGGCCAGGTATTTAACTCTAAATACATAAACCTTAAATGACATCTCGTTTAACTTGGCGAGAAAACATTTGTTTCTACAGAAATGAGTGATAAACTTGAAAGTCCTTTTAATATAATATAAATCTAGAAATTCTAAAAATATGTAAGTACTTTTTAAACCTAAAAGCTTTGAAAATATATGCAGATTGCAAATATTTAGTTAAACCTCTCAAACTTAATGTCTTTTTAATTGTTACCTAATTTTTTTTGGCACCCTTAATTTTATTTACCTTATTTTTACTTAAGGAAAAGGGGCTTTTATTACATTTTTAACTATAAATAAACCAAATATTGAATAAATTTTATAGATAAATTATAAAATAATAAATGTCTTTTACTTTTATAGCAAATAATTAATTATTACATAATGAATTATATTTTGGTGCCGAAATTTTACCATTGCTATTAACCAAAACTACTTCAATGTAAATAAATCACATTGCAACATTTGCGCATGGACTATACCAATAATTTCAGATAATTTGCCAAACTATTTCGCTCAGTGTAGAAAATAAGCATGTTTTCTCAGCGTGCTAAGTTGTGTATCAATCAAAGTCATGCTGTGAAAAAGGTACATCCGAAATCAAAGGCACCGACAGCTACTGTCGCTTCTCCTTGATCGGTATTCTCGGAACGGACTATTTTTAATGCGCTTGTATCTGACGTCCTTCTGATGATCAGATTCACTGTTGGAACAAACCATTGAGGTAGTATTATAAGGAGACGCGATCACGTGGCCAAAAGCGGTATCAGTCCGCCATATTGATGCGACACTTGCGTCAAACAGCTGTTGCATTGTTGTGATTTCATTCACGTAATTTGTATGATCAATTTTTCATGTTTTTGTTTCCTCTTTGAGTGACATTTAAATAATATTGTGAAAGCAAATAATGATTTCATGTGCTCTTCGTAATTGCAATAGCCGGAAGGCATTTGATAAAAAGAAATCAACATTTCATAGTATAGTCACAGTTTATAGCAAAAGAATCAGTTTGCTCACTCTGCTTCGACACTTTTGAGCTCAATGTTCCAGTTTGTACATTCCGCAACTCGAATTTGTATCCCTGGCGCATACAGAATCAAATCATAATAGCCCAAGAGCCCACTACAAATTTGTACCGTCATCTGATAACTAAATGAAATTTGCCCCAAACATTGTACTTTACCCAATGGCACCTGTGCCAATCCCAATCCTGAGCAAAGCGGTTAAAAATAAATTATTTTATATTAAAAAAATTACATAAGGCATGACAGCACTGATTTTGTTTGCCCTTAAAGTTTCCAGAAAATAACATATTCAAACATATCTTGATATACATATATCGTTAAAGGGAAACATTTTCTTCCTCTTAACATCGCACAAAAACGTCTATCTACAATTAGTAGGTAAAAATGATTAAAAATATGAATCAATTTTTGCTGATTTAAAAATTTATTTGTATGCCTATTGTTGAGATTCATTTTTACAGGTTGCCATAGAAACGATAAACCTTTCACACATACACATGGTTTAAGAGGTAGGTAATAGTAGAGCATTTAATGATAGCTGTTAAGACACGAGTATAAACATAGAAAACAGATATTTAACGTCTGGGGCTACTGCAATAATTGCTTTGTTTCATTTGTATTAAATGTTTTTGATTTTCTTTTCAACAAGGCATGTAATTTTAAATATTTGGATTTGGTTTTAATTTTCTTGATAAGTCATCAAAATAACAATTATTACGTTTTCTAAAACTGTGTTTGCATTTTTCTTGTCCCTCCAATCCATGAATAATTGACTATAAAATGTTTCATATACTTTTGTGGATTTAGATGGTAATAAATTATTTGTGGCTCTTCTGGCCTGTTCCACAATTTCTGGTAGAATTAGATTATCTAGTTCATTATTATCACTATACATTTTTGCCGATTTTATAATTTTAGAATTTTTACTAACTAAAATCTTACAATAAAGTGTCAAATTGATAAATTTTAGATATGTCAGATGTTCATGGTATATATGATTTTTACCAAATTTTGCTGTGTTATTGCATTTCTATTGGCTTTAAACTTGTATCTTAATGAAAATCTGTATCCTAATGGATGTACAGGTAATAAATGTCTAATAAATAAATTAAAGAATAGGAGTAGAAAAAAAAAATAATAATTTAGGTTTAAAAGCTAGGTTCACAATGAATTAGGATTGCAATTTTCAGGGAAAACACAATTGTCGCTGTCATGTCTTGTGTGATTATTTAATACAAAATAATTTTTTTAACCACTTTGCTCAGGATAGGGATTGGTACAGGTGCAATTTGGTTGGAGCATATTCCATTTCGTTATCAGATGACGGTCGAAATTTGCAGTGGGCTCTCTTACTGTAACCAATACAATACGACAACCGCCTATATTCAAACAGCATTCTTCTACGCATCCTGAATTTGTATCCCTGGAGTGAATTTTATTTTGGAACATCAAATTGGTCCGAGTGAGCTAACTGATTCTTTAACTATAAACTGTGGTATAGTATACAAAATGATATCAATAAACAGGGGTATTTCCATTTTTTAAATAGTTTCTAGGTGAAAACATTTTACGGTAATCGTTTCATATACTTACGGTTTTCTGATATTTTATTATTGTTTAGAAATTCCATTTTATGCTGTGCAAGAGATTAATTTGTCCCATATAACCCAAAAATGGCAGGAAACCATATTATATAAAACTATTATTTATTTTAACTAACAAATAAAGTCCAAATAACGAAAATGTTTTCCTTTCAGTTTTCCCAAGAAAGAAAATTCTGATAGTGAGTTAAATGAATTAGTTAACAGGAATCATCATTATTTGTCAGACCGTCTGTCACAATTTTCCAAATATATTATTGCCCATATAGGAGGATATATTGCCCATTTTTTTTTTTTTTAATATTTTGTTTTAAATGTAAATCTGCTTTAACAAGTGATACGAGGGATTTGTATCTATTCTCTTTTGTAGATAAAAATAAAAGTAAATTATAATATCCCTCAACAGATGTATTCAATGGGAAAAAATTGTATGAAACCAATCATTATGAGCAAATATCAGCAGCATCTGTAGTCAATATAATCCATACATAATTTGTAAATAGAAATATTTTTCAAATTTATTAGTTCATAGTCATGATCAATCAACATTGGATAACCATCGGTTATTTTTATTAAAAACTATTGCAGAAAAGTACGTAAATGGCTGCCAAACAAAAATCAAATAAATTTGAAAGCATAGAACATCACAGGCATAAGACAGTTTTTCTTCTTCAAGAACGTGTTTTATCTTCCCATTTCATTATTTCGATCTTTAAAAAATGCATTACCTATTCATATGACACTAGTTAAAATAAAAAATATTATTCAATACATAATATTAACATTTTAGAGAGTAAGGACCTCTGGCGAGGCAGCTATATTGTTATGACTCTAAGCCACGCCCAGTGCGACGTTTTATCTCTATGCGAAATAATGTTTATAGCGCCTCTTTTTAATATTACCTCAATGGAACAAACCTATTGTTTCAGAAACAAGAACACCTCAAAAACACTGCAGTTGCAGAGAAGTAAAACAAGTGATATTAAGCGAGTT
This sequence comes from Psylliodes chrysocephalus, assembly GCA_927349885.1. Lineage (NCBI taxonomy): Eukaryota > Metazoa > Arthropoda > Insecta > Coleoptera > Chrysomelidae > Psylliodes > Psylliodes chrysocephalus. The sequence goes on from OV651813.1 coordinate 88,826,593, forward strand.
CAACATTAGACAGGTTGTCAAATGATATATATAAGAAAATGACTTTATTAAAAGCAAATATGTTGCAAATTCAAGATGATGTCAACACAAGTATTGTGAATAATAAAGGTAATCCCAACCCCAGAAGAACTATTCAAGTTTCCATTAGTATTTACTGCATGAGATGTTAGCATAAATAAAAGGCTAATTAGAAGATACAACTAATTTGAAGCATTGAGTAAACGAATATAACAAGAGAAGCAACGCTTATGCACCGACCGTACTGCAATGGTTCTGAAAAATAGATGGCGAATACAGTCATTTGGTTCTCAAATTCTCAGTCGACTGCTTATCATCATTCGGTGAAGAGCTCTGGGCGATCGATTTTGGCGGTTATTTACAAGATTTTGTTAGTTTTGATTTTCATAATTTGTGACAATGAACGTTACGGCAACTCATAAGTGCGTTTTTGTTAATTGTTCTAATAGCAGTAGAACGAATGCTGCTTATTTTAGTAACTGGATAATGAAGGAATATTGTATTCGTAGCTGCGACAAAATAATTGTAACATGATACATACAATTAGATAGTTTATATTAACTGTAATACGATTCTCGGAGACGTGGGCAAAAAAATTGAAATATTGTAATATTAATATTTCGAATATTTAAATGAGACTTCATTTTCTAAAATATTCTCCTGCAGGTACCCCTGATCATGGGCTACAATTTAACAATGCGTTCATATACTTATACTCCTGGCCAAAATTAACGTAACAATGTGATTGTCTGGTTTAGTGAATTGTTGCCTTTTATATAGGTGCATATACAATAAGTTTCAAAAAAACCTTGCATAAATGATATAGCTGATAGAACTTTAAAAAATAAGTAGAACTTGCTTTATAAACATATCCGAAGATCCTCCATTTTGTATTACCGGGCGTAAAATAAAAAATTTAATTAAAACAACTGTACGACAATACTTAAATTTGAATTTTAATTGTATTTTTGAATTTAGCAATGTTTTTAGGTACACAAAGGATTATTGTCTCACTTCTTTAATGTGAATATTTTTCGAGATATTCCATGCCCATGTCCATACATAAAAACGCTATTTAATTAACGAAAATGAGATATAAAAATACGGAAAACCTGTACTCTGTACGAATATCTCTAAAAATATACATACAACCAAAATTGAAATTTAAGCAGTGTATTACAAAATAATAATGATTTAAGTTTTAATTTAAGCGTAACGTAAAAATCCTAGGTTTTATTGCATTATTTTTATACGTAGTTCCAAAAGTTTGGTTTTTTAAAAAGAACACAATTTATTTAACTTAAATAGAAAACCCAGTAGATGTTTATTTTAAGGAAGGAGGCAATGATGCGTAAGTATCTACTATTTAAAATATATTGTAAACTGTTTCATAATCCTAATAATGGACTTTAACAACGTATTGGAATTTTTAATCCTATTTAGGTAAAAATAATCAATAAAGATCTTTATTTTTCTAAGAAAACATTCATTTATTGTGTTTAGGCATTTAGAAGATAATTGTTAAAATACCATTATTGGTTGTTCTTCCCACTAAAAACAATTTAACTCCAGGTAAACATACTAATCGTATTTAATTACGGTCATATTTAAAAGAGATATATATATATTTTTTTTTCTTTATTTTCGTTTTAATTAGAACACTTATTCGCCTATCCAAGCAAAAAAATAATAGATTAGGATTATTTTATTATAGGTAGCTAATTATTGTTTATCACAAAAATTTTAAAATATTTACCTGCCACACAATTTCATGCATTGTCATTGTCATTTTTCTATTTAACTCTTCATTTTAAAATTTAATTTGAATATCCTGTATATCGAAAACTAAACTTTTTGTAGGTATTTATTTCTATTGGTTCTATTTATTATTGTTAAGGTCCTACTACAAAAAAATAATTGAACACTCAGTATTAATTTCTTTAATTTAACATTTCCTAATAGTTAAACAACTTCCTAATACTCCAGGGGAAATTGCAACGCAAACCTGTTTAGACTCATGGTAACAAAATCTATGAATTCATTATCATTTCCTTTTTTAAGAAATAGAAAAAATATATTTTTAAAAATATATCTGTTAATTTCGCGAATAAACTGTTCTTCCATTAAAAAAAATTTTATTTTCGTCACTTTTAATATACATTTAAATGTGCTGTTTCAAAAAATTCTTTAACTAAGCAACCTAGGCGCCTTTATGAAAGGAAGCGCAAAATTAGTGATGCCGCGAGACAAAACGAGACGAGAGAGTGACCTTTCTCGTCTCGTAGGGCGAGAGGAAACTGTTCTCTCGTCTGAGCGAGAAGGCGCTTGTCTCGCTCGAGAGAGCTTTTCTCTCGTCTCGGCGAGAAGGCGCTTCTCTCGCTCGAGAGAGACTTTCTCTCGTCTTGTCTCGTTTCTCTCGTGATAAAACAATGTCAAATTTAAATTTGAAAAAGACGAAACATGAAAAAACGGTAAAATTTGTAAGACAAAAACAAAGTAATTTGCATATTAGTACCTAAATTTGGCAATAAGAAACACTTATGACTCTCTGTCTGTCCGTCGGTCACAGTCGTTTTACAATTGAAATTTAAAGTAATAAGTGGCTCAGATTAAGTCAGTTGGGGAGGGGGGAAGAAGTTAAATTGGAGCAATCCTGCGATGTCAAATGAAAGCATTTTGTAGTATGTTTTTAAAATGCAAGAAGATAGACATAAAACAAAAACGATGTGAAATTAGAGAAACATTATGATATTTTTGTTATAATGAGATGCACTTTACTTGAGACGGAAAATAGAAGGTGTTACTATCTCTAAATTTTCTAATGGAAAGCTAAGTCATGTAATACCTCATTTGAAAGATATTTTGATTATATTTACGTCCAAGCAAACAAATTTATTTTTTTTTTGTTTTTACAAAAAAAATCATTCTTGATAATCTTCGTGTACCGCAATAATCCTAGAAATGTTAGATAATGTTAGAAGATAATTTTTTAATAAGCTTTTCTTGCCAAGAAATTATGAACAATTTAATACGTCAAATGGTTTTTAAATCACCTTTGATATTCTTGATTTATTTGTTTTAGTAAATACGAGAAGCGTTTTCTTAGTAATAAACAATAATTGTTAATACGAGAGTTATCAAGAATGTAACTTATTAGTAAAGGCACATGTCTGTATAAGAACAAAGTACCAGCTACAAAAAATTGATATTTGTGCAGTGTTAAATCCCTCTAACAGTAAAAAATTACTTAAATTTATAAAAGATACTGACATTTACTGTATACTAGCCAAAATGTTAATTTTCCATTGTATACTATTGTAAAAAACAGCATTTATAAGGTATTATACCTTCGGTAATGATCCTTTGAGGTTGAAGCGGTAAATAAAAAAAAAAATTTAACCTACTTTATGAATTTATTTAATATAATTTCTGTAACATCATAAAAACCTAAATCAGTTTATATAACGTAAATATATAGAAAATATGTTTCAAATGAGATATCACATGACCCTACTTTCCATTAGAAAATTTAAAGCTAGTTAACTCCTCTATCTTACTTATCTCAAGTAAAGTGCATCTCGTTATAACAAAAATATTATATCTCTTTTGTTTTGTCATTATCCTTTTTTATTAAGAAGTTAAAATAGAGTAGGGTATAATTTTTATCCTTACTGTATATAATAAATTCGTTTGTATTACCTTTTCTTTGACAGTTTTTCGAAAAACAGCTTAAAAATGTTCAACTTATCTTCAAAAGTAATCTCAGAAAAGCAGAATGGGTTAAATATAAGAAATTATTGTATACATTTTAAATAAATGAAAAGAGAAATATTTTTTCTTATAAATCACTATTTATAAAATCCTAATAACACAAGTATCATTTTTTAACATTTAATATATATGTTTCGACATTTAAAATGGGAAATGGCCAAACAAGATAAAAAACAATTATTGCTTCGGTCTGAGTTTCCAAAACCACATCGAAAAGTAATCATTTTGTCATCATCAAAATAAAAAAAATCAGTTCATATATACAATCTACTTCAGTTGGACTCATATGGAAAACTCTTTTATTATTGGTTTTGTGAAAAAAGTTATTGTTGATAAAAAGTTCTGCATGGTCCAAAACCTATAATACAATCATCAGATATCAATTTTTTTAAGACGTATAGGAGTTCGACAAAGAATATAAATTTTACTCCAGAGTAAAGTCCTTTATTTTTCACAATACGGAAAAATGTTATAAGGTAAAGTTATTTTGAATTAAAAGTTATATTCAAATATGCAATTACAGCCAGTTAGTATGAAAATTCAGGTTTGGTGTTTATTTACGTTTTACATTATAAATTAATTGTGGTTATAAATTTCAATACTGAATTTACCTCTCTTATCTGTAAAAATATGATATCTGATGATTATATTACATATTTTGGACCATGCAAAACTTTTTATCAAGAATAAATTTTTTTCACGAAACCAATTAAAAAAAGTTTTGCATATGAGTCCAACTTAAGTAGACACACTGTATACATATCTATTTTTTAAAGTTTTTAAAGAAATCCAGTACCCAACGATGTTTTGTTCTAAATTTTTAATATCCTTTTCTCCAATTTTTATTCTGATTAATTTGGGAATTTAGGAATGAAACACATTTTTGTTTTATTTTTGTTTATAAAAGAATTTTACAAATTGTTATTGTTTAATTTTCAGTTCAAAACATGAAGTTTCTTCTCATTTTGATAGGTTTACGTATACGACTGAAACACACTGTCTGTAAATTTAATTTTCTGCAGGTTTTTTCATTATAAATTAATTAAAAATTATAGTTGTTGTTTTTGTTTAATTTTTAGTTGTACTTTCTTTATAAACTAATATTTGGTATATATCTCCAGTTTCTTTTCAGTTTATGTTTACGTCTAAGAATAAAAGTCCCTGTAAATAATTTAATTTAAGTTTTTTTTTTTAATAAAATATTTGTTGGTAATATGTTTTTTTATTAAAAAGTGGATTTATTTTACATTTTAAAATTACCTATTACCTACCACATAAATAGTAGGTCCAATTTTTTGATAAATTATTTTAATGAAACTTGACATTTTTTTATATTGTTTTAGAAATAGTAAATAATTATATAATTTATTGCAGATCACTTCATATTTTAGATGCATTACTACAATTATTAGAAATAACATTGATGTTCTCCGTTTATTATTTACTTAGGTAGGTAATATAAAACTCTTTATTTAATCTAGTTATTTATTATTTAATTTTAAATTCTGAATAATAAAATTTAACAAAAGCATAAATATATAAACTGTGCGATAATTCAATATTTCTTAAAGAAATCACAATTTGCCTGTGTACCTACTGTGAAATAAAAATCTACAATCCAATAATTGTCGCCACTGTACGGACGCCGGGTTTGTAGGCAGATAGGTGCGGTATTCGCCATGAAAGAGACTTCCGATGAGAGAGCAATAGGGTACGCGTTTTAACATAACCATTGCTTCTCTTCTTTTACTCAATGTTTGAAGTTAAATGCAAGTTTTACGTTCATTAAATAAAAAATCTGATGTGTCCAACACATGACTTTCCTATCTAGTTATATAAATATTTAGAGGATAAACTAAATATATACATTGTCCACATACATCTACCTCGAAACATTTTTCTATATTCATGGAAAACGAAAATACTGAAAAATTTTAATTTCCTACAATTTTTTCATTACGGTCCATTTTAGAAAAATCATGTATAAACAAAAATTATAGAGATCGATATCGCAAACAACTTTTATTTCAAAAACTTTCATAATAAAAATCAGAATTTTGCACGTTTTGTCAAATTTCTCGAATACGGACCATTTCAGGAAATTTTTACATAAAACAAAAATTACAGATAATAATATTAGAAGTAACTTTTATTTGAACAATTTTCCTCTCCAAACATAAATAACAGATATATTCCATAAAATATAAAAACGGCCTCCCATAAAGTACCCCCCAGATGTTCCGACTTTGTCCAAAATCTAATCATTTCACGTCAGGCCGAAATAAACCTTAAGTTTAAAATTTAATGTTTTTTTCTTTATCCGTTTTTGAGTTTTTTTCAAAATTCGAAATTTACACATTTTCTTAAATATCTCGAATACGGTCCATTTTAGAGAAATTATGTAGAGAATAAAAATTATAGAGAATTATATTACAAACAACTTTTATTTGAAAAATTTTTATAAAAAAATATTTTTTTTACATTTTGTCAAATTTCTCGAATACGGACCATTTTAGGAAAATTTTGTATAAAACAAAAATTATAGATAATAATATTAGAAGTAACTTTTATTTAAAGAATTTTCTTCTCCAAACGTAAATAACAGATATATTCCATAAAATATAAAAATGACCACCTATAAAGTACCCCCCCAAATGTTCCGACTCTGCCCAAAATCTAATCAGCTCATTAGACGCTGAAACAAAGCTTAAGTTTAAAATTTGGCTTTTTTCTGTGTATCGGTTCATGAGTTATGCGTTATACAGACACACACACACACACACACACACACACACAGACACACACACAGACATCATCGCGAAAATAGTCAAAACGGATTCAGGGGACCTCAAAACGTAAAAATCCGTCGAAAACTCGAGGTCGAAAAAAATCATGATTCCTATACTTTCCTTATATCTGTATACAGATAGGAAAGTAAAAATCGTTCTGTAACATTTAAGAAATAATGCATTGAAAGTAAATATTTTTATTGCAGCAGTTATCGAAATTAGAGGACAAGGGCACATACAAATCTATTAAAAGATGTTTTGTTACCAATATTATATAAAAAAGCGCAAATATTATTAACCTTTTTTCTTTTTTTTTTTTGTTTATTTTATATTAAAAATTATGAAAAGTCATAAATTATTTTAAAATTATGTTGTCTTAATAAACTAAAATATTTTTTTTTATTTGTAAATTTTCATTAGTGGCTCGTAGAAAAAATATACTGTACAATTCAAGTAGATTGTCCATATCGCACTCAAATTTCGTCTTCGTGCGATATGGCCATCATATCCACTTTTGTTGCACAAACTACTATTTCTTTGCAATTGCATTTATCTACCTCCTGGATGATATATTTCATGAAAGTTTTATTAATAATCATTAAATGGTTATCAACTTATGTTTAATTAAATATATTTCTGTTCATGTTTTGGATAACCTAGAGCAAGAGGATGCTATTATCTATATATGAAGAGTTCTAAGGCTTTGGATATGGTTGATCATAGGAACACGGTCTCATAATTGTTTAGTTTAGGTTTTTCTAGTGGGGTTATTATTTTATATTAAGTTTACATATTTAGGTACCTGATGCATAATGTAATTTGTAAATTGTTATGGAGAAGGAAAATTGTTACCATCCCATCATCTAATGTCATTAAACAAAATGGATTTTTTATCACTCGGGTGAATGAATATTTGTTATGAATGTCACATATGTAATTATTAATTTAATTGGTGAAATAAAAATTGTTGACAATAAAATTATTATTAATATTACCACCCCATTTATCAGTTAAAGAACTATTTGAATGCATTAGTTTAGAAATTTAGTACGCTTTTGGACATATAGTGCCAAAGAAATGGTATAAAAATCATAATTTTTAAAAACCGTTGCGACAATTTATTCTACATCTTTTGGTCTGGTTTTTCTTTTAAATATTAGTTCCGTTCTAAATAGATACCTATTAGTTTGTATGCTTTATACTTTATTTTATTACATTTAATAACTGATAAGAAATATACTATAGTGAATAACTTGATTAAAGCAATATGTAACTAATAAGTTTCTCTAAAGATTAAATTGTTAGAACAATTTTCCATATCTTTTATTTATCTATTTGTTTTATTTAATTCTGGCTTATTGAGTTATTTCATATAAATATGCGATACTTGTAAAATGTATTATTCTTCTTTAAATAGGCTTATATTATGTTTGTATCAAATATTATTTGTTCAGAACCCTTTAAGTGTTGGTGGTTCCTAGATGGACCATGGTTCTTAAGGTAAAAAATTGCCTTTATAGTCACGCAATTTTGAGCCTAAGTGAAAACTAATACTTCACAAACGTTCAGTGGCTATGCTCGGGACCACTTGCCGCCCTGGTTATATAGGCAACAAATATTTCACCTATAAGTGGTCTTATAGGAGACCACCTTTACCTTAAAAGAAACATTTGTTGAACTTTTTTCAGAGGTTGGTTTTTTCTTGATTTTCCTGTTGGTATTACAAAAAAATAATAAAATCTGTGAATTGTGTCATCTAGTATACTTTGCGACGGGTAAGTTATATAATTTTAAAATAAAATTAGTGTTTATTTTAACCTATAGATGAAAAAAATATACTGGTTTAAATTCTAACCTAAAAAAAATTGTTTTTTGATTAATTTTTTTATTGAAATAAAATGACATTGGAAGATTTCTAACATGCAAATATACCACCGAAGACATTAGTTTTGCATATGATAATATAAATTTTGCTCTGAATTATACCGCTTTGAAAATATTATCAGTTGTTTTAGTCTGGGCGTATTTTCAACCCTAATTTTTAGTGCTGTTAAATAAGTATTTTCTTTTCAGAGCAAAATGAGTAAACACAAATGGTCTTATAAGCATTAGATATGAGGAATTCAACAAATTGGTTGCACTTGATGATAAACAAGCTGAAAACTCTAATAAATAAAAATAGAATTTTAAAAATTGATGATAGAAGCGTTACTGGTGAAAATACTGTCCGAAGTTCGAAAAGTAGATGTTGGAAATCACCTTCCAGTGCAAGGCACAAAACGTAGTTGTGCTTATTGCAGTGCAAAAAAAGTTAAACGTACAAAACTTGCTTGCTCTGAATGTTTTTCATGTTTTCAGCCGTTTCATAATAAGTAAATTATAATATATTTTGTGTTTTCTTTGTATAAAATTAGTTTATTGTTTATTAAATAAAATTTGGAAATATAAATAGTGGTTTCTATTGAGACCACCGAAATATAATATTCCTTCAGTCATCTTAAAAAGGCAGTGGTCCCAATAAGGACCACCCCTTAGAGAAACAATTTTGAAAAAAATTTGCAAAATTTCCTTGTCAAATAACCGATATAAACGGTTTTTTATTAAATTATAATAAAAAAATGGTAATAATAAAAAAAAGTTTTGCGACTTAAAGGGTTAATAAAAACAGATATTTTGTCTTTTATTCAAAAGAAGTTTGTAAATTATTCAAAATATAATTAACTAATAAAACCAGTTAGTCATATACACATTTTCTATATATTTATAGGTACTCTTTAAATAACTTTCAATACTTTCGAAATCTGTGCCTGTTATTAACCTCAATGCAACAAATAATAATAAGAGGTATTTTCAAAAATGTTTAAAAATAAAATCGAGACGGAACTATTGTATGATTCAGTGACTATTTGTCTATAGTTGGTGCGTTGCTGTATATCCCTGTGTTTTCTACATTTTACTACATTTGTTGTTTCTACTAGTTTTTACTAGATATAAGGAAAGTATAGGAATCATGATTTTTTCGACCTCCAGTTTTCGACGGATTTTTACGTTGACTATTTTCGGGATGATGTGTGTGTGTGTGTGTGTGCGTGCGTGCGTGCGTGTGTGTTTGTGTGTGTTTGTGTGTGTGAGTGTGTGTGTGCGTGCGTGCGTGGGTGCGTGCGTGCGTGCGTGCGTGCGTGTGTGTGTGTGTGTGTGTGTGTGTGTGTGTGTGTGTGTGTGTGTGTGTGTGTGTGTGTGTGTGTGTGTGTGTGTGTGTGTGTGTGTGGGTGGGTGGGTGTGTGAGGGTAGGTGGGTGTGTGCGTGCGTGTGTGTTTGTGTGTGTGTGTGTGTTTGTGTGTGTGTTTGTGTGTGTGTTTGTGTGTGTGTTTGTGTGCGTGTGTGTTTGTGTGTGTAAACTGATTAGATTTTGGGCAGAATCGGAACATCTGGGAGGGTACTTCATGGGTGGTCATGTTTATATTTTATGGAATATATCTGTTATTTACGTTTGGAGAAGAAAATTCTTTAAATAAAATTTACTAACAACATAATTATCTATCTATTTTTGTATTGTACAAAATTTTCTTAAAATGGTCCGTATTCGAGAATTTTGACAAAATGTAAAAAAATATATATTTTTTAAAATTGTTCAAATAAAAGTTGTTTTTAATATATTTCTCTATAATTTTTATACTATACATAATTTCTCTAAAATGGACCGTATTCGAGATATTTGAGAAAATGTGCAAATTTCGAATTTTGAAGAAGACTCAAAAAAAGGAAAAAACATTAAATTTTAAACTTTAGTTTTATTTCGGCCTGAGGTGAAATGATTAGATTTTAGACAAAGTCGGAACATTTGAGGGGATACTTTATGGGAGCGCGTTTTTATATTTTATGGAATACATCTGATATTTACGTTTGGAAAAGAAAATTCTTTTGATAAAAGTTACTTATAATATTATCTGTAAGTTTTGTTCCTTGCCAAATCCTAAAATAATTCGTATTCGAGAAATTTGACAAAATGTAAAAAAAAATATTTTTTTATAAAAATTAGTTAAATAAAAGTTGTTTGCAATATAGTTCTCTTTAATTTTCATTCTATACATAATTTCTCTAAAATGGACTGTATTCGAGATATTTAAGAAAATGTTTAAATTACGAATTTTGAAAAAAACCCAAAAACGGATGAAGGAAAAAAACATTAAATTTTAAACTTAAGTTTTATTTCGGCCTGAGGTGAAATAATTAGATTTTAGACAAAGTCGGAACATCTGGGGGGTACTTTATAGGAGGTCGTTTTTATATTTTATGGAATATATGTTATTTATGTTTGGAGAAGAAAATTGTTCAAATAAAAGTTACTTTTTATATTATCTATAATTTTTTATTTTTGCCAAATTTTCCTAAAATGGTCCGTATTCGAAAAATTTGACAAAATGTGCAAAATTTTCATTTTTAAGAAAATTGTTAAACTAAAAGTTGTTTACAATATCGATCTCTATAATTTTTGTTTTTAACATGATTTTTTTAAAATGGATCGTAATGGAAAAATTGGAGGTAAAGTGCTAAATTTAAATTTTTTAGTATTTTCGTTTTCAGTAAATATCTATAGAAAAATGTTCCGAGTTAGATGTATATGGAAAATGTATATATTTAGTTTATCCTCTAAACATTTATAGAGGTGCTGCAATAGGTTGTACAAAATAACCTATAATAACTAGATAGAAAAGTCATGTGTTGGACACATCAGATTTTTAATTTAGTGGTGATTTTTTTCGTTCACTTACGGTCACAAAAATACTACTGGATTCAGAGATCCACAAACATACGATGGGTACGTACGTCCAAAAGAGGAAAGAGGTTGCCGATAGGGGGCACTTGCCTCACGTGTTCAACTGTTTATGTGTAATAAACTCATTGAAATAAATATTAGTAAATACAATAATTAAAATACTCACAAATATTTATTATATTCGACTTTTTCTCTTGCTTCTTCCTAAAAATATTCGTAGGCGCACCTGACGGAGAGAAGGGGGTGGAGAATTTATGTCAGAACCCAACAGATAAATGAGAGAAGTCATAATAAAAACAAATATCCTTACTGATATATTTTATTTAGCATATATATTTTACCACTATTGGGACATGGAGCAAAACTGGCCATTCGCCTTTGAAACAACTATTTATTACCTGTATCTAGGGCTCGTTGAATAATATTAGTATGTTTCAAACTTTTTTTAATACATCAAAGATATACCTCGGTTTACTTTTCCCCGGCAATAAATATTTTTCGACATATTCTCCAATCTACCTCAAATCAAAAAGAGTGCATTTCGCACTTATTCAGACTCAGCGAATATTGTGGTCACATATCGTACATTATGTTTTATTGCCAGATTTTGTCTTATACTTTACTACTTTTTTTATATTATCACAATTCAATTTCAAAAGGACTGTAAAGTTCCCGATTTATTACTTCCGATTTGAAATATGACTGGTCCGTCGTGAAAGGAAATTCTAAAATCCTAATATCAATAAAGTTGCCGAAATGAATTTGGGATAGAAATCTAATATTTTGTTTGAAAGTAAAGATTTTTATACCCGTTTTAGGATGAGAGAAGATTTTACTTTTCTCGTGGAGTATTAGTTTCGCTTTCCTTTAGTCGTCTCGAATGTAGTGTTAGTGAATTAACTTTACACCGATCCGTTGAAAAGAAAAAGAAAGTATGATGCGGACAGAGAATAGAAGTCGTAAAAGTAAGTCTAAGAGCCACTTAACAGTTCGCAATTTTCCTTGTTGCAAATAAAATTGCTGCTAGTGAAATTATTGTTCGTATAACTTTTAACCTAAGATCATATAAATCGTAGATAAAACATAATATATTGCGTATGATTCCACGTTGTAACTATTCACACCGATTAATCTCAGTTAAGTACGTCAAATGTCAGAGTATTGTTAGTCCAAATTTAATTCAAATCTATTTTGTCAACGAGAATTCATTTGATACTTTAGTGACTTAAATTTTGAAAATTGAAAATGCCAAGGTGTTTTGTAAGAAGCTGTATTTATAATAAAAGTGCGAAGTGTGCCGCCGATAAAGGAAACTTACATTTATTTCGGTGTTATTTAATTTTTAGAGATTCTATCGACGGCCATATTTGTTTATTTTAAAATAAACAGAACCGAATTTCGTCATTGGTACATATTATAAGTTGAACATTGGATAAAGGTTTTTATTGTAAGCTGTTTACTATTTCTGGTTTTATGGGGAATCTTTTCTTAGGAAGTGGAAGAAGTAATATACAATCAAATAGAAAAATATTAGTGTAGTACCAGTCAATCGGATTTGTGCTTTTTCTGGGGGACTGAGTGTCATAAATTGTTAATTTATTAAAAACTAATGTTTTGGAAATTCTAAAACCGAAGGTAATCTAAAATTAGGCTGCATAGAATGAAACTTGTACTATAATATGACCCGCAAAATCCAAGAAGTCCCTTTACAAGTTATGTAAATGTATTATGTTAAACATTTGAAAAATCATTGGGCTTACGGATCAAAAAAACTAAAAATGCAATTTCCTCGGTTATATCTTATAAAAAAAATTGCGAAAAATATTGTGCTTATTATGTTTACACTACGAAATTAGCTAAACAAGCTTTTAATACAAAAAAGTTAGTGTTTATAAAAGTTTTTAAAATGTGTTTAGATCATAACAAAACATCAACCATATTTGTATGTGTTATAATAATCAACTTATGTTAATTAATATAAAACAAATCAATTGAAACGGCTGCCGCGGGTGATCTACCGTCGGCTAACGGTGTCTTCGTCCGTATGGATTTGTATATTCCATCTTAGTTGCACCTTTGACTGTAAACATATATCTATCTCTATAAAGACTATAAGGACTACGACACTATAGTCTAGATAAAAGAAGAGTACAGTAAAAGTGGGGATCTAACGTTACATACGCGTAATTTGCAAAATAAGTTTCTATAATGTGGTCACGGCATATAAAATGGTATATACGCAATTCATAAATTAAATTTTGAATGAAAAAAGTTGCACTATTTACAAAAAATAAAAATAAAGCTTATACTTCTGACAAAATTGTTGCACTTTAACATTAAATGAATTAAATTTAACCAAAATAGAAGTCACTCGCGGCATTTACAAAGGAAATCACGCTTCAAATGTGGGCCGACAAGTCGACGTTTTTTCAAAGATTACAGAGCTAATTGGGCTATACCGGGGTTAAACGGTAAGACGCTGCGGAGATGATAGTGGAATGTAACGGCCAATACACAGCGAAATCTAACGTCTTACGCGTTGAACTACACCGGTATACTGCTGATCGAGAAAGGACTGTGAAGGACTGGCGGCTGATGGCGTTAGAAGGCGGTAATTGGGCGAGTGACTCCTCTTTTATAGTTATATTTTGTACTCTTTGATTTAACCAATAAATAACAAGGAAAATTAAAATATATGTTGTTAGTGGGATCAAACTCTCTTGGCATTAAAATAATACTTCAGTACCTAAAATCAAAGATTCAAAAAACAAAAAGTTACAGAACTATATTTAAAAGTATCTGTCTTCACTATAACTACTGGTATCATTATCATTATCTTTTCAAAGGTTTATTATTATAGGGCCTATTAAGTTTTCCATTAGTATATCCACTTTCCAAACTAAATTTTCCATCTTAACATGATCGATGCATTTTCCAATGTTCTCCTTCTATATCTGTAACTACCTTCAAAAACTAATTTAGCACGTTAGGTAATTTAAACGTTGTATTGTGACCAGATCAGTTCAATGGGATTTAACTCTGCGTGGTAAGGAGGCAATTTGAGAATTTCAATACCCTTTTATCGGGCTATCTCGTCTGTAATATATCTTTTGAATTTGGTTTTATGTTGCATAGCTGTTACGAGTAATTCTGCCTTCAAGGATTTAAGAGGATTGATAATATTTTTAGATTAAACCCATTTTGAAATATCTTCTTTTTTCCTCGAATCGACTGTAATAAGAGTTTTTTATAATGTTCTGAAACCAATTTTCAAACATAGGGCCATCCATTTCTTCATGATAGTTTTTTATTTTCTTTAAATTCAACATTTATAAACCATCTGGCATAAATCGATTGGTCAATAATTTTTTTTAAAATGATTAATTGAAATAGTTGATTATTTTCTATTTATCGATTATTTTTGATCAATTTTTAATTTTTGATTAAACGATTATTTTTAATTAATCGAATAGTTTTGATTAATCGATTATTTTCGATTAATCGATTGTTTTCGATGAATCGATATGGACAATCCACTTGAGTTGTACAGTACATTTTATCTACGACCCACTAACGAAAATCTACAAATTTAAAAAATTATATTAGGTTATTAAAACAAAATAACTAATTTTAAAATAAATTATGAGTTTTAATAAGTTATAAAATAAACATGAAAAAATAAAGATTTAATTTAATTAGTTCTCGGCGCAGATTTGATCCAGGGCTTTTTGTGTGGAAGGCAAAAGCTCCGTCCTCACCTCCACCACCACTTTTGGCATGTTAGCTTTATTAGTAGTAATTAAATTAATTCCATATTGTTTAATACAGTATTCATTTGATTACCGATGAGTACGGTCGTGTTAAATAGCCGAGCCAAGCTAAGTGTATCGCAAATCGCAAATCGGGATTCGCGAATTAAGATAAACAATGAAAACAATGACTATTTCTAGTTTAGTAATTTGTAACACTGCTTAGTTTTAAATCAGGTGATAAAATTAATTTAAAAATAATACCCCAGGAAAAGATGGAAAATCAGGTCACCGTGGTGTTTAATTCACCAAATACGTCGACATTAATAGAGAAAAATAATGACAAATCATAAACGCAAAAGGAACAAGCATATTATTTACCGCATTGAAAAAAATCAGAATTTGAGAAAGAATGCATGGCTAATCAACTAAATGAAATGCATCTTTAACTAGAAGAAATGCAAAAAGTATATAACGAACTGAATAACAAATATGGAGTAAGTGAAAAAAGTGTGGCACAAGGTTAATCAATAAAACATATTGAACTTAGGCTAGACGAATATTTTACCGACGAACAAGAATTGGCTGCAGAGACTTAGTGGATTAGGGCAAAGAATTGTAAGAAGAGACGAATGGATACATCACTTTCTCGCCCATAAATCAGTCCAAAGGTCCAAGGAAATTACCAACAAAAAAATAAAAAGGTATACCTGCCGCCTCCAATAATTATTGTAGATGGAGTTAAAAACTTTAATAATTTCCTTCAAATTAAATCTAACAAAACGATTAATTTTCAAATAAAATCATTAATGACAAACATATCAAGGTAAATGATCCAGATGGAAAGTGTTACCAAGCTCTCACAAAGGCATTAAGTGACGAAAATTATTCAGGGTACTTTTTCGAAAATAAATAAAATCGCCCTATTAAGGTAATGGCTACCAAATTTCACCAGTCCTGTGAAATTGTATGTTAAGCATTTACCCATGTTTCATATGAATAAAATACCTGTTTATGCTGATTCCTTGCGTTCGCTATTTTCCTTAAATAGTCATGTCTCCACGCAATGATTTCGTGTTTCTATGTTAAAAGGCTGTTTCTGTCACGTTTTTTGTAACGCAAATTTAATTCATGTAATATTTTTTGCAAATGAAAATGTGATAGGTATATTTGGAAGAGTGGGATATTTTCTATTTTTGAGTGTAATTTTTTAAGTGAAGGTATTTTCATTTTAAAAGAAAAAAGAATGTACCATTTGCCTTATTAAATTCTTTACCCAAGTTTTAATTGTTCTTTCCTGGGGGCTTTTTCGGATGTGAGACTTCTCTTTAATAATGTTATATACTGTCCGCTTAAATACTCCAGTATAGGTTTCACATTTTGTGACTATGTCATCCACAGAAAGTAAAACAAAGTTTTTTTGAAGATTATTAAATACATTAAGTATGATATTATTTTCTTCTAAAGATAATGCGCTTTATGTCCACTAGGTCGTTTACGCGTACTTGTTCTTGCAATATTTTTAATGCACTCGCCGTTCTTATATAACTGTAAAATTATAATATATACTAGTACAAAATTCCGAATCAATTATAATACGATATTGCTATTAATAAATAAAGTCTGACTTATCTGTTAACACAAAAAAGTTTATTACACTATGGAAACATTATTAAATCAAAAGAAAAACTTTTATTAGGCCGATAAAGTGTATTAAAATTTTAAATTAAACTACAAATAAGCATTGAAGGATGAGGTATACATAAAACGAGGGGAGAACAACTCTTTGTAAAAATGTACATGTATTGTAGAATTCACATGATTTCCGCAATCACATGGCGATTTCTGGATGGCTGCGGTGATTTCCATGTGACTTTTATAGATTTCTAGTTAAAGCGGTGATTTCCACATGACTTCAATAGATTTCTCGGGACTGCCCTGATTTATGTATTGACTGCGGCGATTTCCGTATGAATTGCCAGTATTTTTCCAAAATTGCAGGTATTTCTGACGGATTTCTGCGACAATGTATGGCTTTCCAGTTGGTTTCCAGTAAAAAACATTAGCTGGGTGTTATATCAGGAGAACTCAATTTTGTATGTCCTATACAAAATTATGGTATGGATCATATAAGAAGAAGAAAAACTAAAGATTGAATAAGACGTAAAAAAACGGGAAAATTGTTTTATTGAATTAACTTTATTTTAAATAAGTTACAATTCTGTCAAACTAATTGTCGGTATATTTTATAGTTATAGAGATTAAATGTAACTAAAAATTAATGATTCTTGAGAAGAATCCAAAAATAAAAGCATTTTACAAGATATTCGAGTATATTTACAAATATATCGTAAATTTAAAAAATATTTTTTTTTTGTTTTTTAAAGTTTATTTTATTTAATAAAAATAATAAAAGTCATCAATTATTTTTAAAATAGTCATCTTATCTTAAGTATCTCTAAATCATTTTTATAAATTTACTTTAATGGGCCCTAAAAAAGGGAGGAATGTGTGTGTTTTTTATTTCTATAGTTTTTGTGTGCTATTTTTGCAAAAAATAATTCTTTCTTCTTTTTTACATAAAAATCTGATGTATCCAACACATGATTGTCTAGTTCTTGCAAGCTTTTTCTGGTTATTTTGTACACCTCTGTAAATGTTTAGAGATTTTACATACACATCTTATTCCAAACATTTCTTATATGTATTTATTGCTAACGAAAATACAAAAAATTAAATTAAATGATATCAGAAATTTGTTGAACTGTGCCAAAAAAGGCATTTTATGATTAATAATAATTGATGGAACGACACTTTCGATAAACGTAAACTGCAACTTGTTTAATTTTACACAAGATGGCTTAGATGGTCTAGTCAAAGCACCTACATCGAAAATGGCCAATAGGTAAAATATCAACTGACTGCGCGCGATTTTTAACGATTGCTAGTGATTGTTCAGCAACGGCGGGAGATTTCGGGAAGACTGCGAGGGAATTCTAAACGACTGCGACGATTTTTTAGTGATTGCCACTGATTTTGACGGGACTGCTGCAATTTTCAATGGGATTTCGGACATTTTGTATATGTATTGCGGGAGTCATTCGCCCATCGACATAAAACGTTTACCTCTTGAATCTGTACTACGTTCTGCAAATTAAATTACTGCACTCTTTTCTTCGCTAGACTATACCCCATCTCATAATATTATCACCAGAACCAGTCTTTTTGTAGATAAACTATTATAGTTCTAATAATGTTTTATTTAAATGTCTCAAATTATACGGATAAAACTGAAACAGTTAATAGATTTTATAATTTTAAGCAAACAACTTCATATTAACACATAACACATAAACATTGATCAAAGTTCGATCAAAAGGCAAGAGATGTAAAAGCTAGATAACTAATTAAAAAAAAAACACACAAAAAAAATTAAATTTCACCAGTGGCGTGCGATTGAAAATATATTATTTTTATCAATTTTAAACTACCAGTAACTTTGCTACTGATCAAAATCTGAATTTTGTTAATATAAACTATTCTGCTTAAAATTATATTTATAATCTTTATCTGTTTTATATAATTTATATAGCTCTGAAATAGGGATCTCAAATAAATTTGTAACTTTATAGTTAATTTATTAGAATAACTTTTTGGCTGGATGCTCATGCAGAACAAGACCAAAAAAAGAAGAATAAGTAAGCTTTTAATGGCTAGGCAGTAAAAATTATTTTTAATGCTTCGGCAGTAAAAGTGTTACTTCTATAATCGAGAAATGTCACTATTTTATAATATCCAGTAGTAATAATAACTTTTATATTGACTTCTAATTATTGCCAATATAACTTTCAAATATCTCAAAATTTTCTTTTCAAATACTTTTTTAGAGTACTTAATTCTAAACCAGGACTTTACTGAGACACCCTGTGTAACAAGTATTTTTTTTTGAACTTTGTAAATATGTTTTAATATGTACTACTCATATTATTTTTGGATAACGATCAGCTGCATTAACGATTATCCTACAGTTTGATAAGAATGTTAAATGTAAAAATAAAATTAAGATTCCACTGGATTTTGCTTATTCTTTTATTTTAAATTTATTTTTCTACGTTCATGCAAAAAACAAAACTTTATTGAACTATATTTAGTGAAAAAATTGGTTCTTTATTGCACTAGTGCAATAAAAATTTTATTGCACTCATCTATCATTTTACTACAGCGTTTTATGATCATGACAAACATAAATATTCAAATCAACGCTAAATATTTAGTCCATTTTCATATTCTATGTTACATTTTAAAAATAATTGCATATTTTATATTATTTTCAATCATTTAATAAATAAATTATTAAAAAAATATATTTTATTAAAAATGTTATTACAAATTATGAACATAAACGTAAATAAATGCCTCAAACAAAGGTACACGATCACTGCTACTATGATTTGGATAATACAACTGCAGTTCTATAAAACATTTTTTGGTTTTTGCATGAACGTAGAAAAAATATTGTATGCAATTCGTGCAAAAAGTGTTTATTGCACTCGACGTGTTGTCGCGTGCAATAAACACTTACTTTTTGCACTTGTTGCATAAATAACTATTAACGTGCTCTAATATGCCAAAATAATTATTTCAACATCATTCATTTTTATAAAATCAGTACGTAAAAAGCAATAATTTAAAGATCTGCGGAAAATGGGAAAAGTGGAGTGAAATATCTTCCTATCTATTATGCTAATAACCTATACATTAAATTTTTTAGATTTGTATGGCCATTATATCCACTTTTTAAATTATTTCCACAGAGCAACTATTCAGAACATTCTAGAAATTAAGTTACTAGTTCCGCTTCTTGTAGAACTTAAAATAAATTAATGATTATTTTAGGATAAGAATTTTATCAATGGAAATAAAACTAATTAACTCAAGAAAAATAAAAAACTAAGAAAAATTTTAATTTTAATGTTTACAAAATCGCACAATTCAAAACATTTATTGTCGATAAAATTTATTTAATTTTGAGGTGAAATATATGGGCGCTAAATTAGAATTATTCAAATATCTGTCAAAGAAGTAAACTTTTTTTATACAAAAATAATAAGTTTTTCCATATTGGATAAATTAAGTTGTAAATTAATAAGTGACAAAAAGTTTATAGTTGATTTCTTCTGTTCAGTCTACTAGCATATTATTATTTATAGCTACAAAAATAGCCCAATTTCAATTTTCGGGATTGAATCAAGAAAAATTACTGATTTGTTGAAAAACAATAATTTTTTTAACTTTAACACTCTGTAGCTCAGGAAAAAGAAATCTTAGACCAATTATTATTTTTGTTTTTTAAACATACATTTCCAATTTGGCCCATTACTTATGTCCATCATGAAATCGGTTTTTCGTAATATCCATATTTTACGTGACTCTGACTCTGAATAAAAAAAAAAATATATTATTTATGTTCTTACCTTTTCGTTTCAAATATATATGTCGGTCGTTTCATCACTAAAAGCCTTGGTAAAATATGTATGAAAACCCTCTTCACCCACGGTGACATTCGATGCGTTTGAGGCGATCGGAAATGAACGTTGAGCACCACTACAGTTACGCAAATGCTGAAAAAAAAATGAAAGAATATTAAAGTACTCTATAATATGGATAATAATTATTACAATAAATGACATAGAGAAATACAATTCGCACAATGTATAAAAGCTGAAACTTATACTACAAAAAAATCCAAAAGCAACTTGGGTTAATTGCTGCTGTTCAAAGATCTGACCTATATAAACTCAAGAAAGAGATAATTGTAAGTAATAACGTAGGTAATAAAAAAATATTAAATATGATAGAGATATAACTAAATTTTCCTTTGATTTATGTAGGATATAATTTTTTTAACGTTTTAGAAATATTATAAAAAAATAGATGAGCAACAGGGCCCGGTGCCGGTAATTTTAAAAGTCACCGCTAGATGGCGCCACCTGTCAGTGTTGGAAATTGATACTTGGAGAAGTAGTTTGCGACTTCGCTAAGCGATCCAAGCAATGCGCAGTGGTAATTCCAAAAGGACCTAAATCTTTTGATCCGATTTACATAAAACAAACGGCGTTCTAAAAGAGACACAAAATAGATTAAGGTTGAAGAGAAAAATAATGTTCAATGACAGGGTCAAAAAGGCATAGGTCTGTATCACCGTTGTTATTGATCCGATTTAAACGAAACAAACGGCGTTGTGAAAGAGACACAACATAGATTAATTTTAGTTTTTGATTACGCAACAGATAGGATCGTGGTTAAATATTTGCTTTAAATACATAACATTAAAACGTATACATAAATACACTGTTGAAAGAAATGTATCTATCAACATTTTTCATTTTTCATCATTAAATTAATATTTTGTTATTGTAATGACGTTATGTGTTGTAAATTATTTATGAAAAAATTGGGATATGTTAATTTTTGAAATAAAAATAGTATACGGCAGCATGATTATGAATTACGGTTCATTTTTTATTTTGCATGTATTTTAAACCTACTTTTATTGATTTCTCGTGGTAATAAATGACTATTAACGTAGATGATATTAAATACGTTCTATCGTTTTATTCCATATATCACACGTCCGTATCCCTTACGTTTCTGATTAAAATCGTAGGTCGTAGATTCAATATTAGCATGTAGTATCACATTACATATTTAAAAATTATAAGAATCAGCGACATACATTCAAAAATGTTACCATACGGCACACTAAATGACATAAACATTATTAGCATGTTACATAACAGTACCCTCTAAAATTTGAATAAAATCCGACCAGTATCAACGTAGACGTTAATGCCTTGTTTACAATGCTATATCGCATCATTTTTCTCTTCAATTTTAATTTATCTCATGTCGCCTTAATAGTGCCGTTTTTTCTGTTTGAATTAGACTAAAGATTTTTTATACTTGCAAAAAACTAAGATGTATTCTCTATAAGTTTAAATATTTTACAATTTTAAATATTAACCAGCTTAAAATCCTCTATTATGCACTGGTTGAGAGTCACCTCAGATATGGTCTTCTTATTTGGGGTAATGCACTGAAAACTCAACTTCATCTATCAGAGAAATAAGTATAGTTAGGCCTATGAGATGACGTACTAACAAAGTTTAAAATTTAAAAATTTATTTTTTATTTATTTATAAACTTATAACGTATATATAAAATGCAATATCATGAATTCTCAACTATGTAAAAGAGCACAATTTAAAACTGAAACACCGTCAATTTACAAGATCTCTACACAAGATTTTTTCTTACTAAAGATCAGATAATATAACATGCTACAAATGCAATAAACCTGGACACACTACTAAAGTTTGCCAAAGTTCCGATAAGAGAAGGTGCAATTTTTGACAACTCAATGGCCACTTAGATGCAGATTGTTTTTCTAAGAAAAAGACACAGAGAACAAAACCAACCATCTGACTAGTAACTGAAGAATAAAATCAAAAGTTTTATAAAATAATTCAGAATAATGACATTTAATCTTTAGCTTACGTTAATTTGGGTAGTTCCTGTAGTATCATTCGTATACCCAAAGTTAAACGAATTACCTATTGACATATCTTGTACTACTTTGTTTCATGGTTATGGCAATGGAAGGGTGTTTACACTAGGAGCTGTCAATTTTACAATTACTGTAGATGAGGTTCATGAAGCAATTACCGCTAAAGATGTTTCAATTTTATTAGGAAAAAACTTCACTGAGAGACTAGTACATTGGTAATTAAAGATAAAGCGTGATTACAGCTTTTCAAACAATTACAAGAGCCACAATTACTTTCTACAAAAGCCCCAAGGAAAACCCAAAGTTATCTTATACATAACTGAGACTTTTAAAGTGTTACCAAGCCATTGGGGAAATGTACCCGAGTATAGTAAAGGATTTGAAGGAGATGTATTTATCGAAGCTAGCTTCGGGTCTCCAGAAAATAACTACTATTTTATCCCTAATACCATAATATCACTTAAGAAATATATAAGTATTAGTTTTAAGAAAGGTACAATTTTTGCAAGAGCATGGCCCTGTGTCAAAGAAGAAGAAACTCACGAGAAAATAATGTACATTAACGAAAAAGAAATATCACCATTACCGTTAGAAGATGTGTAGATTAGCCCAATCGAAGAGGCACAAAAACTTTAAATGTCTACCTTTTTAAATGAATTCAGAGATTGTTTTGTTCTGGATACAAGTGAACTTGGTTATGCAAGATCAGCAATCATTAAAATTACATTTAACGACAACAAATCTTTTACATACAGACCATACAGAATGTTTAAACTAGAACAGAACGTAGTCAACGAAATTGTAGACGACCTGCTACTAAACAAAATAATACAAGAAAGCTTACGAAAATTTAGAAGCTCTATTTTAGGTATTTCATTTACTGTAAAAACCGAATGTTATTAATTAAAGGCTACAAGTCACAAGAAGCAGTTAATACCTAGAATCGCAAGATGGTGGTTAGAACTACAAGAATATAAGTCCAATATAGACCCGGAAATAATATGAATCACGTGAACGCATTAATTTGAAATCCTAATATATCTACACCAATTGAATGTGAATCTATTTTTTGAATAGAAGAAGCAGATTAAATTTTATCTGGACAATTGACAGACGATAAAACAAAAGAAATACATCAAATATTATCTAAACCGCCAGTATTTGAATACGAAAAGCATATTTACAAGAAATACTGTTAACGAGATGAACGATTATATTGGATTACTGCACGAGGTATATTATGGGTAGTTTCACGAGAAATGAGACAGAGT
The DNA here is from genome assembly GCA_927349885.1 of Psylliodes chrysocephalus. Classification (NCBI taxonomy): domain Eukaryota; kingdom Metazoa; phylum Arthropoda; class Insecta; order Coleoptera; family Chrysomelidae; genus Psylliodes; species Psylliodes chrysocephalus. Next base: position 88,850,535 of record OV651813.1, read on the forward strand.
GATAAAGGCAACTCACGAGGATTTCGGATATTTTGGTGTGGAAATAACACTACATCGTTTGTGTGAGAAGTATTGGGTTCCAAGAATGCGCAAATATATTTCTTGTTCCAATCCATACTTTTACAACAAGCGTTATTCTAAAAAGAAAGAAAAAGTTTTGCATTCTATTCCAAAAGGCATCCAACCTCTCTCTACTTTTCATTTTAACCACCTAGGACCGTTTCCAAAATCCAAGAAAAATAACATCCATCTGATAGTTGGCATTGATGCTCCTACAAAATTTATTTTTCTACGAGCAGTTCTGCCAAGACCACACATGTCATAGAATATTTTAAAGATATTTTTCCAACTTATAGAACACCGAAAAACTTAATATCAGACAAAGGTAGTTGTTTTACATCAAAACATTTCAAGTCATTTTGCAAACAAAATATTATTCGACACATTGTTAATGCAGTAGCCACACCTAGAGCAAGTATACAGATAGAAAGATTAAATCGCATAATACTAGCATCACTATTAACATCAACTCCGGAGAAAGATTTATGGGATCAGTACGGTAGATCTGTACAATTTGCGATTAACAATGTACCTAAAAAGTTTACAGGCAAAACACCTAGTCAGCTAATGTTTGGTTATATACCACGAGGTGGAGATGATCCTCTATTTAAAAACGAAATACAACAAATTATAGAATTAATTGAAGACCTAATTAATAGCCAAAAGGAAGCTTCCGAGAAGATAATTGCAAGCCAGTCAAGACAAAAAGCCAATTTTGATAAAAGACGTAAGAAGGCTAAGATATACAATGAAGGTGATCTAGTAGTCATCTTAAAGCAAACACCAGCATCTAGTATTGCCAAATAACCGTTACATTGTCAAAGATATGACAGGGTCGCATCGTACGTTAAGTTCATTTAAATATGAGAAGACGATTGCAGTAGATAATATCAGAGCTTAGGTCCACCTAGAGGAGTTTCTGATGACACTGGAAGTGAAAGCGAGGGAGATGGAGTTGTTCTTCTTTTCGAAGAAGAGGAAGCAACCGTAGAGTAGGATATGTATCTCGAGATAAGACATGTGCAGGATGTCCTACTCTAAGAATGATTTTCTTTTCTATACTTTATTTTAAGAAAAACTAGGTTTTTAGATGCACGAAATATGTGTCTTCCAAGACAGTCACAGCCTATGTATATGTTAACACTATTACGATACAGAGGTATCGGATTATGAATAACCGAACTAAGGGAAACATCTCAAGGAGACATTGATTAAATAACTAAATATTTTCGCCCAAGTTTATAATAGATATTTTTAAATTAAAATATCTTCTTATAAATTATCTAAAGATTCTTCAACTTCTCTGGAATTTTATTAGTAAATCGTATTCGTTAAAAACGCTTTCTTTAGAAATATTAACAAAAAGATTGATAGTATTAATTCTGGGTACGCGGTCAAGAATTCAATCCATTTCAAAAACTGAACTTAAAAATATAATATACTAAGATTAAGAAGTTAAAATATATAATTCGCAATTATTGTAGGGGATTTTAGTATCCCTAATTATTAAAAGTCATAACCAACTTCTAACTATAGTTTTATTAAAAACTAAAACACATTATATTAAACTGAATAACAAAAAAACATAACAATGCGCTCTTCTCGAGAATCAATAACTAACACTTTTCGAGCTTTGGTTCTACAAACACTAATACGTCTTTTTGACAAATGACATCATTTTTTTCATGTGTCGGTACGCTGTTTTGTTTGAGACTTTTTAATTTATTGTCTTAGGAAACAGCACCGTTGTCACGTTCGTTACAAATATCAAATCTCGCATATACAATCTGTCTCCAGATACGTGAAAATACTAAAAACTAAAGGGTACAAAAATACCCAACAATTATCAAAGACTAAAGAGTTATAAAAGAGTACAACCAGTTTAAGAAATTAACTTATTAACTGATTTTCCTCAACTTTGTGAGGCAAGTAATTTAATGGAATATTTAGGAAAAATTAAATCATTAAGAAAGGAAAGATATTTTTAATTTTTACTTTTAAAATCCTAATAAGTCTGCAAACGCCCAATCTGTAAGCCGCTTGATAAGACAAGTGTTAAAGGACAGGGGTATTAACACAAATATAGATATTCAATACTCATAGTACTAGACAGTAGACACGCAACTTCCTCAGCGGTATCTAGGAGGGGACTCAATATTAATAATATAAAAAATAAAATAAGATAGACTCCAAAGTTTTCAAAAATTTTATAAGAGACCGCTAAATAAATAAAAATTATTAAAATATTAAATATTAAATTTGTAAAAGATAAGATTTGATTATTTTTTTTTGATTGGTTAAAAGCATTTAAGAAGCCAGTTATTGTTTTAAATGTGTATTACCTACTTTGTGTGTTATTTTGTAGAAAAAAATGTTATATTTCCTCGTATAGTTTATAATAACGTAGCGGCTGATAAGAGAGTGTTTTTTGTCCATTTTTTGTGATTCACTAAAAAAATGTATTCGATAAAGTTTAATAATGGTATAGTACAACAAGAGATATAATGTGACTTTAATGCTTCAAAGTTAGCCGGAAACTTAAAAAAAAAACTAAGGAGACTGATACATTACCTTTGAAAATAGTAGAGGAGTATTCAAGAGATTGAGTTTACTTATTTAATTTTTACTTCGCTCGATAAAAGGGAAGTATTATAATCGTGAAAATTTATATTTTCACGTTTTCGGATCCCTAGTTTACGAAAAACATGTTTTTCCCATTCCATCTGTCTGCCGTCCGCCATTTGCGGTCTGTTGTCTACCGTCTGTCTGTTGGCACGATAGCTCAAAAATAGCTTAAGAGAAAAACTTCAAATATTTGTATGCAGGTAAAGTTTAAAAACGGCTATATTTTCGGTCAGATATATACAAGGTGAACAGTTAAAAAAAAACTTTTATTGTTAAAAGTCAGCAGATTTTCCCTAAAATTGGTTTCTGATAAAATTGGTATTTTATCAAAGATAACTGATTATGAATTACTATTTAAAAATTCAAACTGGCTTCCCTGTTTTAATGGTATTCTAATATTGCAGGGTGTAATTCCTCAGGTCATTTTATGAAGAAAACTTTATATGAACATATGTCCGCAACGCCTTCAATTTTTTTGCTACAGGGAATTGAATATTTGTTTTTTAAAGAGATATATAATTTTCAATTTTAGCGTGCATTAATAGAATATAAAACCACATATTTTTATTAGAAAATTTATTTTATTGCTCTACCAGTGGCGTCTCTGCAAACATGTCATCTGATATTTTCTACAAAGAGAGTAGTATGCCACTGACATTTTTCTATGTTGATATTTTTACTCAATTGACTGGTCAATTCTACAGCAATACGGCATCTTGTATTTTTTCCGCCAGCCGCTCGGTTCTAGATTAAAATAATTAAAATTAATCGTTAATACTGCAAAATGAAGAAATTTTAATTATGTTGTTTTATATCCTATTAACACATGCCAAAATTGAAAATTATATCCAAACTATTTTCAGAGATATTAAAAATAACTTTTTAGAAAACAAATTTTCAACTTCCCGTAGCAAAAAATTGAAGCCGTTGCGGATATATGTTCATATGAGCTTTTCTTTATAAAATGACCTGCGGAATCACATTCTCTATTATTAGCATAAAAACATAAAAGCAGGGAAGCCATTTTGAATTTTTAAGAAGTAATTTATGATCTGTTATCTTTGATCAGATACCAATTTTATTAGAAACCAATTTTAACAGAAACCAATTTTAGTCGAAATCTGCTGACTTTTAAAAATAAATGTTTTTTTTAACTGCTCACCCTGTATATATCTGACCGGAAGTATAACGGGTTTTGAGCCAAAAGGAAGCCTTACTTGCATAAAAAATTTAAAGTTTTTTTCTTAAGCCCTTTTTTAGCTATCGCGCCAACAGACAGACGGCAGACAACAGACCGCGGACGACAGACAGACCGACGGAATGGAGAAAACAAGTTTTTCGTAATCTAGGGACCCGAAAACGTGAAAATCTAAATTTTCACGAATACAGTACTTCCCTTTTATCGAGGAAAGTAAAAATAAAATAAATATACTCAATCCCTTGAATGCTCCTCTACTATTTTTAAAGGTGATTTATCAATCTTCATAGTTTTTTTTTGTATGTTACCGGCTGGCTTTACAGTTTTAAAGTCACACTATATCTCTTGCTCGTAATATACTTCATGGTAATATCTATTTGAACGTGTATACTCATATCATTTAGAAGGAACTTCTTTACAGGTAAGTCGTTTGTTCTTTTATTTAAACTTTTTTTTTAATATTATTACTTTTTTTCCGCTTCAATTAAAAATATTATCTTTCGCTGAAGCACCTTATACTTTTATATCACACAATAAGGGTGCCCTTATTTACTTGTTCTCTTAAACTTAACCGTAATCCTTCGAGATAAACTTTATTATTAGAAATGACATCTTTACATTGCGGTTGAGAAAAATCGAGGAAACCCTAACGACCGCGACTTTGTCACGGCCGAGGAACTCCGCCAAACGCATTTACCGCTTTTCCATTGTGTCTGATGGAAGGCAATGCGTGGAAAAATTTACGGTTATGGCTGGAAGTCGACAGAGGATATGGTCAACGGTAATTTATGTTGTACATTTTCATCACTTCCTTCAAGCGAATATACCAGGACGTCCATATAATATTATTGTTTTTATTCTTTTATCGTGTTTTTGTCTTCATATCCATTATACGAAGTGTAAAAAAACGAGTATCAATTATTGGAGTATCCACTTTTTACTTATTTTTGTCTAATACGAAAGAAACTGGTTGATGATTTTTATGAACCTATTTTGTGTCCTCATTTTTTAGCTGATTATACGGTGTTTAGGCGTTCGTTCGTTCATTAATTAGAGGGATTCATTCAATACCTAAAATACATATCAAAAATAGTTAATAGGATGTCGTAAAACTAAATGAAAGATTTTGAGAGTCGGTAGGATCCTCAAATAAGCTCTGAACTGCAGGCTTTAATATTATCGATTTTCAATTTACAAATGTAATGAAAGTTTAGTATAATATTTAGAAACCGGAATAATGTATTGTTATAGTAATTTTATATGTATTTTTTTTATTGAATTGTATTTCCATATGTACAAGAAATTTTTGATAAAAAATATATAGAGAATACTGGATTTAAAATATTGGTATTTGATCATTAAACATGTAAATATTAACAAACAGAAAAAAAATATCCAAACAGTAATTTATATGTGAACAAGTACTCGTAGTACTATTCTCGTGTAATGGAAGCGGTAATATAACCTGTGAAATTCAAAGTAACGTTTCCGCATCGATATGGTTTTTGCTTTTTGCCCAACATAAAATATATTATTATGCTTTCAGAAGTTGAAATTCCTATTTAGGGAATTGCACAATTGGAAGACAAATACCTGCAAAGGCATTTATTGACAAAGTTGACAGCCTTGTTGCTCGCCTAATTTAAATGGGTGTCTCATAATATTTTGTTGTTATAAGAGAACACAAGGCTGTAGGGTAGCGTCACCTCTTTGTATTTGCCAGGCCAAGGAAGGTTGCGGCACAGGCCTGTCACTCCCTATACTTCCCATGTTAAATTCTGGCTCAAATCTCAATGACCTCGGCACCTCTTCCCTATTGGTCTGGGGTATTTTTGACAGTCTGGGGTCACCAATCAACACGTTGGTTGCTGTCACATGGAGAAAAATGACATCAAAAAGTAAAAAATATTCAGATTTTAAGCCACTTGAAGACAAAATTAGTACCTGCGTCATGTTAACAAGTAGACAGCCAGCAATAAATTCACGTGGACGCCAAAGCGACGCGGTCATACTCAATTTTTAACATTTAATTATTTAAAATTTCGAAATAAAGAATATATTAAATCATAATTTGTTGCATTATAATTATTATTACCCGTTCTTAAAATTATAATAAGGGATGTAGAGAGGGCTAAAGCTTTTATTACTAGCACGAAATTTGTGTTTTTCAAAAATTTATTTAGGTCATTGGATAGATAATAAAAAAACAAACAACTTTTTCAAATACCATTTTAAACGCTATATGGGTAATAAGGGATTTAGAGAGCTTTGAAATTTCGGAGTTTTATTGCTGAACCAATATTTATTTTTTTTTTAAATTCAATTAAGCCATTCGAAAGATAATAAAAAACAAACAACTTTTTCAAATACCATTTTAAATGCTTTATGGGTAATAAGGGATTTAGAGAGCTTTGACATTTCAGAGTTTTTATTGCTGAACCAAAATTTGTTTTTTTTTGAAAATTCATTTAGGCCATTCGAAAGATAATAAAAAAACAAACAACTTTTTTTAATACCATTTTAAATACTATATGGGCAATAAGGGATTTAGAGTGCTTTGAAATTTCAGAATTTTTATTGCTGAACTAAAATTTGTTTTTTTTTTGAAAATTCATTTAGGCCATTCGAAAGATAATAAAAAACAAACAACTTTTTTAAATACCATTTTAAATGCTATATGGGTAATAAGGGATCTAGAGAGCTTTGAAATTTTAGAGTTTTTATTGCCTAACCAAAATTTGTTTTTTTTGAAAATTCATTTAGGCCATTCGAAAGATAATAAAAAACAAACAACTTTTTCAAATACGATTTCAAATGCTATATGGGCAATAACGGATTTAGAGAGCTTTGAAATTTCAGAGTTTTTATTGCTGAACTAAAATTTTGTGTTTTTTTTGAAAATTTATTTAGACCATTCGAAAGATAATAAAAAACAAACAACTTTTTTAAATACCATTTTAAATGCTATATGGCTAATAAGGGATTTAGAGAGCTTTGAAATTTCAGAGTTTTTATTGCTTAACCAAAATTTGATTTTTTTTTGAAAATTCATTTAGGCCATTCGAAAGATAATAAAAAACAAACAACTTTTTTAAATACCAATTTAAATGCTATATGACTAATAAGGGATTTAAAAAGCTTTGAAATTTCAGAGATTGCATTTTAAGCGAAAAGTTCGTCGCCGCTTTCGACAGATTGCCGCGGACCGCTGCGCGTCGCTCGGGCAACTTTCTGCCTCGAGCGACAAAGTATAATTTTTCGCTCTTAATGCACATATAGCTATTATCGAATGACATTTGATGGAAAATATATTATATCGATTGACATTTTATCGAAATTCATTTGATTGGGTTACAAGTGAATGAAAAGACAATAGATCTAAAATGTATTAGATTGAATATCAGAAACCATTTTTATTTGATCAATTTTCTTAAAAATTCGAACTGCACTTTTTGTCAAATTTCTCGAGTAGGAACAATTTTAGAAAATTTTGTATAAAACAAAAAATTTAGAAAATAACATTACAAGCAACTTTTAGTTGAAAAATGTTCTACTCCAAGCGTAAATAGCAGATATAATCAATGAAGTGGAGAGGGGTAGAATGATAACTGTCAATGAAAAAGTCTAGACACTATGCACAATTTCGTTTTGCACATTTTGTAAACAAGATTCAGGGACGGTTTAACAACATTTTGTGCAACAATTATAAAATAGTGCATCTGAAAATAATTAGCAAGTATAATTTAATACTAAATTAAAATAAAAGCACAAAAAATCACAAATATACGCAAGATAACAAAAAATTGACGCCAAAGAAGCTTACAGCAGCCACAAAACAAACAAAAACCAGAGCTAAACATGAACAAAATCGGTGAACAAAGCCAATCCTGGAATTTGTTTACAGTGCTTTAGGACAACCTCTCCTTGTCATTTACATGTATAAGAGTGGAAGGTTAAATCACGCATAATTTCCACACTCGTGATGGATGCGCAGACGGTACCTTATCGTTCTACCCTCTTTACTTCTTTGAATATATTCCATAAAGTAGAAAAACGATCCCCTATAAAGTACCCACCAGATGTTCCGTAAATGCCCAGAATTTAATTGATTGATTTTTTGAAAAATTTAAATTTTGCGTTTTTTCTAAAAATTTTTGAATACTGACTATTTTAGAAAAATTATATGTATGGTACAAAAATTGTAGAGAATATTATTACAAGCAACTTCCTAACCCGTGCGGCCTGGATCAAACGTAAAATATGGTGATGGTTCCAGGTCGCACAGGTTAGGTAAATTAGTTTTTTTTATTTTTCTTATTCGGGTGACAATTCGGACATGATCTTTTTGATACTAAGCATGTATTTAGCCATGAGGATTTTTTTTTAATATTTAATTTATCTCATAGTTAATTTTTAATAATACAATATATGATGTTCAATTATTTGGTTTTTTGATCATTTGCTCTTTCAATCAAATCTATTTCAGATCAATGTTCTTTTCGATCATATTTTTTTTTTAGACCAATTGTTATTTGATTAATTATTGTTTTTTCGATCAAATTTCAAACAAATGTTTTCGACCACATGTATTTGATCAAATGTATTCGATCAAATTTTTGTCATTCTATTATTTTTTTTTTTTTTCATAACGAGAAATAAAAAACAAAAACCCTTAGAGACGAAACTTTATTTCGAATTGCAATGGTCACATAATTGCTTCCACCACCCGGAAATAGTACACCAACTACGTGCCACTTTTGGCAGTCTGACGATGGACTATAATAATCTGAAACCTTATTCTTTTAAAAGTAAATACTTCCACTGACTTCTCAGCAACATCTCATGACTATACATTAAAACATTTGCGGGTAATATTGGTAGCCAATTTAAAAAATGTTTCTAGATTAACTATTCTTAATATGTCGATGTATTAAACTCTATCTATAATATTTAAACAAATATTTTTATTATTTACCTTATTGAGACGAGGATCATGGCGAAAATTAAGTACTTTCCTAGAAGTGGAACAACTAAAGATGTTGGTGGTATAATCTCAACAACCAGAAGGAAAAATACGTGGAGACTAATGAGAATGGATATTGAAAGTGTCACCTAAAATAAAAAAAGTAAATTAAATAACATTAATTTTGTAAAGTTATAAAAGTCAAGTAAAAAAATACAGTGGGCAAAATAATCGATTAGTCAATTATTATTTAAATAAAAAATCGATAATTATTAATAAAGAGATTTTTAAAATGATTATATTTGTGTTTTGTAAATATCTGTTATTAGTTTATTAAATAAAACTTTTAAAAAATATATTTAAAAATACTCAAAATACATAAACTAAAAAAACCACTATAATATTCTTATGATGTATCTTTGATTATCACAACGTTACGCCTCGCTATAGTAACAATGTAGGTACCTCCTGCTGTTTTAAACGAAAAGCCACCTACGAGGCTCAAAAATACATACGAACGACTGTACCATGTAGATGCAACAGCGTGTCAAGGAAATTTCAACCATCCCAGCAACTCCGCGTCAGAGAGCGGTCATCAAGACATGTTTTTACTTTTTACAGTTTTTTGACGAAACTATTTATTAGATTTTTAATTTCTAAAAAGTATTTTAATCCTTGATATTTGCTCTACAACGTTTATAGAAAGTATTTTTTGATTAGAATTTTCATTCTTGAGTTTTCACGTTGTAAATGATATTGCAATTTTGATGTTTCAGTGCGAGCCGTTTTATATTAAGGAACTTCATATAAGAGCGTGTAAGGCAGATAATTTAAAATTAAAAATTAAATACTTTCTTTTGGAATTTGGAAACAAAACTTTTGCAAATAATTAAAAATGTGTAAATGTAAATTAAGCAAAAAAAATATTGCTATTTTTTGGAAAACCACCCTTAACTACGCCCTGCACACTACGATTTTTTGACGACCAGGCGATTTTGCTCTCTTGTGGTGTATGGAATGATATAAAATAGTCATTACATTTTAGCAATGAAGTGCAAATGGAATGACACGATAGAATCATTTTTAAACTCTACTATCAGTCTGACCTCGATAATTTATCAGAATGGTGTCCTTTAAATGGCATATCATGTGTTTTTATCGTTCCCACCTACCTACAACTACATTTAAGTGTAACTTAAATAGCCATATTATCAAACTAAAGACCTTGGAATTATTCTTTATCCTATTTTATGCTTTAATGGACAAAAATTTGCTGCTGCCCACAAATCTATGAAAATGTTGGGTTTTATCAAAAGATTGACCCATGATTTTACTGATACAACTGCAATTAAAGTTCTTTATTATTCGCTAGTCAGAGCCCACTTTGACTATTGCTCTTCCGTTTGGTCCCTACACTATATAACACACAGTAGGATAATAGACAGTGTTCATCACAACTTTCTCAGACTGTAGCATTTATATTTTCACAAGAATATTTTGTTTAAATCTACGAAGAATATATTTACATGTATTAACCATTTTATTACTATCAATATAAAACAATTAGCTTGAGTCGTAGCAATTAAAGTATTTCACTTCTGTGGAATGTTTGGCAAAGACAGTTTCATATATTTGATTTGATAACTATTATATACTTTGAATTGTTCAATAGTATTTAAACCGCAGTAGAGGGTTTAATAAAGCTGTGAAACATAAATCACAATAAAATAACTTTGTTTAATCACTTTATAATACATTACCATCTATAATTGTTTTGTTGTGCATATAATTCAATTCTGGTAGATATATTTTTTTTAATATCTAATTATTGTTTATTTTGATTGACTAGAATAGTTAGGTTATGTCACTTCTTCTTTTTGTTAGTTTGATAATTTGCACTACTGAGTGGCCTTAGTTAGAACTGTTATTGCATATATTCGTTCGTTCGTATACAAATTTTGATCTTAACCAATCAAAAGCTGTTATTTTAAATTCTGTTTGAATTCACTTCGAAATTCAAAATAACGTAGATATTTTTTTATACCTTTCTGGAACTTTGAGTAGCCATTTGCAAGTTCGTTTCTTTCTGTTTGAAAAGCCGAAAGAGACACATCATTTCGTGTGAAGGCTAGTGTTAGTTTTATCCTTCCTTAATAAATGGTTAGGAATCTCCTTCTTACGTTTCTGGATAGATATTATTTCCGTATTTTTTTTATCAGGGACCTACACTGGGACACGATTCGGTAGAAAGCACGCCTTCATATTTTTTTGTACTACATCACTTGATGGTTTCTGAAGTACTTATATCAAGATATCCATAAACCATCTGGAATATTGTCGTCCTGTTTATTACATCAATTAATTGTTGAAATAGCTGTAGTAGTCGCATTTGGTTTCGTCTTCCATGATTTATAAGTTAGCAGTCCAAAGTCCAGCTAAGTATTCTGCGAGACGTAGTTTAATGTTCACAACTACATTCAGCTGTACCTTTCATTTGTGTTCACAACTGCATTCAGCTGTACCTTTCATTTGGACAATCCGTCACAAATGGGATCAACTTACTTTTAACCAGTAGCCTACCCGAAATCGGTTACCGAAAGATCTAAGGATATTTCTGAAGTCCAGTGATCGAACCACGAGTTCACCAAACCAGGTTTTGTATAAGAATAATACATTTTTTTTTATTAACTATTTAATTTAAATATAACACTATTGATGATTATAATTTGGTATATAATTTAGAACATAAAACGTTATTCAATTAATATAAAGGGTTGTAAACCGAACATAGCTATGAAAGGTATTCTGTCGTATTAATATTTATTTAATATTATACATTTTTTCTAATTAACTTTAATAATTAAAAATCACAATTTTAATCATTAATTTCATTTTATTGAGATTTTTAAATTGAGAAAGGTAATATGATAAAGGTCATAATTTACATATAGACAAACCAAAAAACAATAATTTGCATATAATTTGAAAACAAATTGAGAGTGACATATTATAGGTTGTTTCTTTTCTTTTTATGGTACATATATTTTCTCTTTCAGAAAAAGTTAATTATCATTGTTTATTTAAAAGTTTATTTGAATATTGGTCAATATCAAACTTTTCATTTATACAATCATTATAAGTAACTTTAAATTTTGCAACTTGGGAAAGTTTTAGTCTTATAGTTTGACATTGATATTTGTTGTATTCAAGTTGCATGGCGCTCGACATTGTTACTTTACTCAACCACATTAACTTCATTTCGAATTCACCCTAGCTCTCCAGACTGAGAAGCTGCCGTTCGCAGTGTGTTGCACTTAAAATTCATATAATTCAAATCTTTATTTTTTTTTTTTAAATCAGACATCTTAGAAAAAGTGCGGCACAAGCCATAGTATAGCTTTTAAATTGTAAATATGATATCATGAAACAGTTTCTGAGCATCCTTTCCTTGGAAACTAGATAAAAACAGAGAGATCCCACTTTGCTATTTAATATTATAAATAGTAGATGTAATTGTCCTGGACGTCTTGTTTAAATTCGTTCAACTAGGCAACCGCAAACATTTTGTGTATCTTTTTATAGATCAAACCAAGCTTTAAACAGTTGCATTTCAAGAATGCTTAAATTAGCTAACTCTTACAATGATCTTAGGCTGTTTAGTATTCCCTTTTCATCCTTCAAACCTCAATTACCTAATACTGAGCTTTATGCTAATGATTTTACTGTGTATTTTCTCTTTTTTAACCTTCGCCTAACCTATTTTATTATTTTAAATGTATATATTATAATATGGCAACAATGTGGGCCTGGTGGTTTAATAGGGCCAATGAAATAGACTGAAATAGAAATATACAGAATGGACCAATCTTGTGGAAAAGTTCGATATCTTCCTTGTTGAAAGAGATATTAAAAAAGTGTATTAAGAAAATTATGGACATGTTTGAGGTTTACATATTAAAATTATTGGGAGGTATACACGGTGTTGCATAGCTCGTGTACGAACCAAACATATGTTTTTTTTTTAATGATAACCCCAGTATAATATTTAAGATTCCGTTTACTCATCTTTTTTCCATTCTTCTAATATATGGTTTGTCTATGGTATATAGGGTACTTTTCAAGGAATTGACATTTTTGTGAGAGAATCGTGCATAATTCAACGTCCAGAAGCCAATTACACACTGTAGGAAAAAATTTTTTTTTACCCACACGAATTTTATAATATTGTTATGTGAGCCATTTCATTATTCAGTCATGCTCTTACCCTCCACGTCCCTCTCTGTCTTATTTGGCCTTTGGGGCTGAACTTTTCTGATTATTATACATAATTAAACCCCTTAAGACCAAACCTATGTGACGACTATGGCGGAGGTACTTTCGCGAACATTCCAGAGTCAACGAGATACTATTTCTAGTCTATTCCAAATATAACGTGATAGTGTTTCTAATTTTTGGCGAGAACGTTCTGGATCCTTCACCATAATTTTAGTTAGTTATTATATGGACAGTGAAGATAAATCGTGAACAGTTTAAAGACATTCCAAATATATATAAATTAGAATAATAGTGTTATAAAATAAATAAGTGTTTAAATAAATTATTGATAAATAAACTGTTGTTTAAAATAAACAAACATCAATATGATGTCTTATACTTTTTTTTAATTATATTTTTATTATCTGTTTGTTTGTATACAGGGAGACTCAATACTCAAGCACTATATTTTATATCACCAGTAAAATCATCTGTTCCAAGTCTTTCATTTTTATAAAGCATTCCCTAAAGTTAATATTTATCGATATTTTTTAACAATAAATGAAAATTATGGTTATTTCGATAAATTAAACTAGTTTTTCATAAAATACTCTTTATAAACAATAATAAATAATATGTGTTATTTTTTATCTAGTCGCCAATGCATTAAATATACCTGTGTGTTAATGTTTTAAGTAAATTACTAATAATAAGATGAACAATGCGAATTTTTCTATCCCAGAAATGGTGGATATGATTTATATACTAGGTGAGTGCAACAAGAATTCTTTACTTGCTTCCAGAGTGTACCACCAACGATATCCGGAACGCCGGAAACCAAATAAAAGGCGTTTAAAAAACTAATGGACCGTTTCTATCGTGATGGTACTGTATCATACGAGCAAAAACAAGTAACAAAAACTGCTATCACGAAAGAAAATGAATTGAAAGTATTGTTGAGTATTTATGATGATCCGCATAATAGTAAACGAAAACTTCAAGACAACAACAAGTCAGTTACGGAACTGTTCAAAGAATGCTGTCAAAACATAAAGAACTTCTTGAACGGAATTTTGAAAATAGAGTGATATTTTGTGAATGGTCCCAACAAAAAATTAATCAACAAAGAAATTTCTTTGATTTTGTGCTCTTTAGTGATGAATTGACTTTTCGTAAAAATGGAGGTTTACATAGGCCTAATTTTCTCTATTATTCTACAACAAACCCACACATTTTAGTCACTCATAGCCAAATGAGGTGGTCATTAAATGTTTAGGGTGACATTGTGGGTGATTATGTGATAGGGCCACACTTTTTTAAAGGACGCGTAAATAGTGCAGTATATTTGGATTTCCTTGAAAATCATTTGCCTACGTTACTCGAAAATGTTCCCCTTCACATTCGCCAACAAATATGGTTTTTGAACGATGGTGAACCAGTCCATCACACTGTAGTAATTCATAATTATTTAAATAATCACTTTCCAAGACGGTGGATCGGAAGAGGAGGACCGATATGATGGCCAGCGCGATCTCCGGATTTGACAAAAATTGATTTTTTTCTGTGGGGTTATGTAAAAAACAAAGTATATAATGTGCCTGCAACGACAAAAGAGGACATGAAAACTCGAATCAGAAATGTATTTCAAAGTATTGATGTTCAAATGCTGAGAAATGTGAGTCAGTCATTCGAAATTCGATTACAAAACTGTATTGATGTTATGGGAGGTCACTTTGAACAACTTTTATAATTATGTTTTAATTGTTTTTGAGTTTTTTTGTATTCACACATATTATTTATTATTGTTTATAAAGAGTATTTTATGAAAAACTAGTTTAATTTATCGAAATAACCATAATTTTCATTTATTGTTAAAAAATATCGATAAATATTAACTTTAGGTATAGGGAATGCTTAATAAAAATGAAAGGCTTGGGACAGATGATTTTACTGGTGATATAAAATATAAGGTGTCCCATTTAAATAAAACAAGAAACTCAAGGGTCTGAGTATTGAGTCTCCCTGTATACGAATAAACAGATAATAAAAATAAAACAACTAAAAAAAGTATAATACATCATATTATAAAATTCGTGTGGGTAAAAAAAAAAATTTTCCACAGTGTGTAATTGGCTGCTGGACGTTGAATTATGTAGAATTCTCTCACAAAAATGTCAATTCCTTGAAAAGTACCTTATATGACATAGACAAACCATATATTAGAAGAATGGAAAAAAGATGAATTAACAGAATTTAAAACAATATACTGAGGTTATCATTAAAAAAACAACATATGTTTGGTTCGTACACGAGCTATGCAACACCCTGTATACCTCCCAATAATTTTAAAATGTTAACCTCAAACCTGTCCATAATTTTCTTAATACACTTTTTTAATATCTCTTTCAACAAGGAAGATATCGAACTTTTCCACAAGATTGGTCTATATTGATCATCCATGTTTTTAAAAATAAACATAAGCTTATGCCTTGAAGTAAAAATGTAGGCAATTATCTTTCTTTATAATATTCAAAGGCTGGAAATTGGTTTTAAAACACATTTTTGCTAAAACGGTTCAAATTTAATAAACATTTGCCAGGCAATATGACCGCTCGCAAACGACCCGCTTTGAACAATCTATATAACCATAAATGTATCATTGACCCTGTCAATGCCAACAGCCTAAGTAACAATTTGATATTTTATAAAAAAAATACAGAAGAACATTTCCGGAACATTCTTTCAACAGTAATAAACACAAAATGGGCGCAGTATTACAGAAATATTTGGTTCATTTATAAATTGTATAAGATTTGTTGAATGCAGTTACCGGACCGTTACTACACATTTACACAGACTTCAAACAAATTTTTTTTTAAACTTTTAACTGTTTTATAAGTTTTTAATTTTGAGCTAAATATCAAAATCAGTAACATTTTAGTTTTTTAAACGTATTTGGTGAACACAAATGTTTAGCCATAATGCATGACCCACAATAAAGTCCTTTTTTGATGCGCAGCAAGAACTGCTGTTAATTATATAGCACATACAATACTAAATTTATAAGCGCCTCGAGTTTGATTCATTTTTCTAATATTTTTTCAGTGTAAAAAAATTAAATTTATGCAATTCGATTTTTTTTAGTAATAAGATTATGCTAATATTACTAATGATAAAAAATGTTTAATTACATTGGTTTTGTCTCATAAACTAATAAAACCGAAGGCATATTTAGCTTTAGAACTGTGTAGATTTTTGTTAATATGGCGGCTATTCAAAAGTATCAGGAAGTTATTTTAAGACTAAATCATATTTTTAAAATATTTTGTAATAAAAACAAATGTGATACAATAATTAAGCTGTGTCAGTAATTCCTACAAAACAAGTTCATCATAGTTTGTTGTATAATAATTTAAAATTGCTGCACTGTATGACTTAAAATATATTATAACCTTACTAAATCGTTTGTAATTTAAGTATTTGACAATTGAAATGATTAGATTTGTTTCTACAACTTTATAGAGCAAGCATAATTTATTTTAATGCTAGAATAGGCAAGTTTCACATGTACATCGCCAAAGATATTGCTTTCTTTTAGTATTTGGCCATGATTATTCAGAACAGAATTATTATCTGGCTGAATGATGCTTTTTTTTTGATTGTCTAGACAAAACGGCAAAATGTTTTGCTAATATTTTTTACTATTATCTGAAAAGCAGGTACCACTTATTTTTATATTTCTTTATTTACTTAAATCTAACATTTTCAGACCATACACTCACATACAAATGGTATGGGAAGTAGTTGAACAAACATAAAATACAAAATAATATAGTGTAGCTTCTACCAAATGTAGTTGCTTCTATTTTTTTTTAATAATTTTAAAAGGATAGTACTATTCCTAAGTAAAATAAATATTGATTTATAATAGTCCTATATACTTTTCTAATTTGCAAAAGTGTATTTTGACACTACATACTACATTACAGTTATTTTAGAGTTTTTATCAAAAGCGTTATTATGATCTTAAAAGACAGTTGTATTTGTATAACCAAAAAGTTTTAAACCAACAATTAGGCATTCCAAACAAATGAATTGCCAGTGGGAAGGTTTGGTATATCTAAGGGTGGCGACATACGGTGTATTCTATCTACTTTACGTAAATTCATGAATAATGGATTACATTTAAATATTTTATGTCAAACACAATAAAAATAATATTTAAAAAGCCCACCTATACATTTCTTCATAAATTGGCAGGCTTAGCGACTACTACTTCGAATAAAAATAGCGTCCAAGTTGCAAGACTATGTCGCTATCCCCTTAGATATACAAGAATTTTCCACTGGCATCTATTGTTTGACAGGTCGTTGGAATGCCTAATATGGAATCCCTATAAAGCAATTTAATTTTATTAGCTCAAATATTATATATAATAGTTGTATAAATGTTTATGTAACAATTTTATAGGTATCGTGAAAACTATTTTATAATTTTGCAGTGAGAATATTGTAAAAACTAATTTATATAACAATTCAGTTTCAGAGAACAAAATAGTTGTTTCTGCAATTTTGGTACAACAAATTAGTATTCCAGAAATAGCAATATAATACAATATCAATAAAATATAATAGTTTGGTAAACTAAAAATTATAGAGCCTCTTTGTTAGTTGGGAGGCCCATATAGGGTTGCCATATCTAAACTGTCAGTTCCCACTGGCCGCATTTTGACAGGTCGTTGGAATGCCAAATTAGGCAGCCATTTGAACATGTAGAAATGCCTAATGAGCAGCATTTTTTCTTAACTATCACTTAAACTTACTAAAACGGCATTGAAAGGAATGAACGAACTATGGAGAGTAGAGGAAAGGAGGACAATTTCATACGGTTATCTATCTTAAAAGGTATAAATTTAAGATGGCGCATTTTCATTATTTTCATGATAGAAAGTTGTCCTGTTTGGAAAACAAATCGACCTGTTTTTGCCTCATCCTGTATATATTCAGCGTATACACACACTGTAAACCATATTTTCACCAGTACGATTATCTAAATTCTCATAGAAAATTAGTGATTTTTAAAGAAGCTAGATAATTTTCAAAGATAATAAAGAATTACTTTAAATTGCAAATTTAAAATTTATTCGATTTAAGACAAATTGGAGGAAATACGCTGTTTAAGCTTTTAGTAAAAGATTCCGAAATGAAATAAATGTTTACTCTAACTTAAACTTCCAAGCCTCCGCCGGAAGATGGATGGGTTTTCGGATTAAGTGAGTATGTTTAGTTAAGTTAAAAATTCATTTGAGAAAACAATCTTACCTTCTCTCCGCTGTCTGACGGCAGATAAAACGTGAGCACTGTAAGGAACGAAATTCCCATGCAAGGAATAATGATATTAACGGTGTAGAAGAGGGTTTTCCTTCTCATGGTAATATTAAAAGTTATATCTAGATATGGTTCATCACAGCAGGTGTAGAATTTTTCATTTCTGTAAATAAGAAAAAGTATTAGGTTATGTACCATTTAGCACGTGCGACATATTATATAAATCTCGTGTTACTCCAACGGTTTATTGAGGCAATAAAACTATGTCTATGCAATAAAATAAGAAAAATTTCGTGTAAATTATTGGATAGAAATATTGTTTTTCTCTGCTGAATTGAATCGGCAAGTCGTTCTCGACTGGCACGTTTTTTATGGTAAGCGCCATATTGTAAATGTGATAAATCAGTGGTGTATTTAATATTTTCTAAATAAGAAATACCAAACTTAGTAGATTTTTCACAAACTCTTTTATATAAAAAAATAAAAATTAAAAATTCTTAATGACAATTGTTTCGAAGAGTGTAACACAACCGCCTAAATTAAAATATTGCAGTTTCATGAAATGCCCATAAAGGCAAGGAATAGTGTTTTTAAATTACTCTTTTGAGCTTGTTACCAAGACATTGGATTATATAGGACGTGTCAGTATTAAACAGAGATACAAAAAAACTGGTACAACCTGAATCACTACTTCCACACCACTATAACGTTTTATTAAATATAATACTGTTACGTCGTGGGTTATCAGGGTAGTTTTTTAGGGGCTTGGGTAGCTCAGATCTATCTGATGACGCCACGACGAGCTCTAGCTCGTCACGCTATATTCCGGGTAGCTCGAACTTCTCCAAGGTTTGGATAAAGTCCAATCGACCCAAAATACAACCTGGTGAGTAGTACTTATTAATTTAACTGTTACTTTAACTTCTGCTTGTTGGAAAAAAGATATTAAAATCACCAATGAAAACTTTACACTTTTATTAATCCAGAAATAGATTTTTAAAATAGACATACAATAATAAATATAAAATCACTAATCAAAACTAACACTTTTATTAATCCAGAAATAGACATACAAAAAATGGTTTAAAAATGTTTATGCTTACCGCATTAATTGTTTGGGGCACGTCCACAAATTATTTTTTATTTTATTTTAAGTTATTTATTTTAAGTAAAAATCGGCGGAGCTTTTTAGATGTTGGTCAGGAATTAGGACTTTCCTGACTGCCTCCTGTTTGTTAGAACATTTACCTTCAAGACTTATTTGCTGATTTTGCATATTTAACAAGTTAATACAACTAATGATATTTTATTTGTAGTTTCCATAGTTTGTGAAATCAGCAAAATTAGCAAAATTATTGTTAAACATGAAAGGAAATATCTTATAAAAATTGAGAATTGTTTAGTATTTTGTTATAAAATTATTATATTACTGGAATTTGAAATAAAGGTAACTGTCCTATTATGAATTAATTAATTATTAAGTATTGTTACGCAGCACCCTGTATCGTGCTGCATTCATCATAAGTAAAGGTACGAGTAAATGAAGAAGATAGAATATTCTCGAAAAGTCTCGAAATGTCATTCCATGTCAAAGAAAAGTCCAGATTGTTCGAGAAGTTTCCAGAAGGAGAGGCAAGCTATATAAGGCGACGACCTGACGTCAGAGTTTGGAGTTTTCTGATAGACGTTAAAAGTTAAATGTTATCAGTAAAAGTTATTGTGTCAGTTGAATTGAGTTATTGTAAAAGTTGAGTTCAAATAAATTGTGATACCAAAAACCAGCGTAACATTGGTGACAGCGGTGGGATATAAAGTAAAAGTTCATGGTAAATACTAGATCCACTGAGTACAAAGCAAGCATGGATATCTCAGGCCCACCAGCATGGTTTTTGAAGATGGAAGAGAAAAGAGTAAGGCGAGAAGAGGAAAAGAAAAGGCGAGAGGAGGAAAAGGAAAGGCGTAGGAAGGAAGAAGATGAGGAAAAGGAAAGGCGTAGGAAGAAAGAAGAAGATGAAAAGGAAAGGCGCAGGAAGAATGAAGACGAGGAAAAGGAAAAGCGTAGGATAGAAGAAAAGAAGGTAAAGGAAAGGCGTAAGAAGGAAGAAGAGGAGGAGGAAAAAGAAAGGCTTAGGAAAGCTGAGGTAGAAATTATGAACGGTTTGCTACAAATCCAGGAAACCTTCAAGCAAGAGGTTAGTCAGCTTAAAATTAGAATAGATCTGTTGGAATAACAACAAGAACATCTAAAAGCTAATTTAGAGAAATAGGACAATTTGAAAGCTAATTTAGAACAACAAGAACAGGCTAGAGTAGAGTTGTAAAGGCAAATTAGAGCTGAAATGGCTAAGTTAGAAAAAAGAATTTACAGCTAAGCTTTAGTAAACAGCATTGAAGCTGCAAACACTACTACCTCGTCTTCATCCATAACCGAACCAAGCCACATTCGAATCCCAGTTTCACTATACTAGCACGACCCTTAAACCACCCACGTTTGACGGTCAGACAACATGGAAATTATATCGACTCCAATTTGAAGCTGCAGCTAGAGCCAATGGATGGACGGAGAAAGAGATGGCGGCTTTATTAATAGTGTCACTGCGAGGTCAGGTAGTAACCATTTTACAGTTACTTCCTCAAGAGGAACCCAGTTATTCATCTCTCGTCCAAGCTTTGGAGACAAGATATGGCCAGCAGCATTTGCAACGGGTATTCCAAAGCCAGCTAAAAGTTCGTAGTCAGAAACATAATGAGAGTCTGCAGGAATTTGAGGCTGATACAAGAAGGTTGATTCATCTGGCCTATCCACAGGTGCCGAAAGATTTCCAAGAACAACTCGGAATACAAGCATTCATTGATGGACTACAAGATACGGAAATGCAGCAAGTCTTTCGTCTACGACATGACAAGACGCTGAGGGAGAAACTGATTGCAGCTCAGGAATATGAAGCGATAAAACTCCTATCCAGATCTTCTCGTGCAAAAATAAGAGAAATTAAATCACAAGAAAGTGAGGAGGCCAATAGTAATGCTATTCTCAAACCTATCCTCTCGAAAATATCAAATATCCTACAAAATATGCAACGCAATAGTCAAAATGAGAACAGAAGATGCTTTAATTGCGGAAGAATCGGGCACATTCAAAGAACCTGTAGAAGCAGAGCTCGTTTTATGAATAGAAAATCAGGAAATGAGGCCGGAAACTCACATAAATCAATCTTTCGAAGCCCGTCACGAAGTCCGGCAAGAAATAGTCACAGCAGCTATGCGTTCCGAAGAAGTCAATCACCCACACCGAGCCGGCTTTCTAGCAATATTCAGGAAGTAGAGCATCGTAGAAGCCGTTTCCATAGCAACGCAGACATTCTCTCCAGGCGACCCTGTTTAGAACGAGAATGCCGGTATAGTAAGGGGCTCGGAGAACGGGAGAAACCAGTTGATAAAGTTACCCTTCGAGCAACCACTATCAAACTAGAGGGCGATGAAGAAGGAATCACCCTTGAAAGCCTGAGAAAGGGACAGAAGAAAGACTGATTTGAAAATTGTTCGAGAATGGCTCAAAAATAAAGTTACACCTACTTGGCAAGAGATAGTCAAATACAGTGGAGCTATTAAAGGGTACTGGACTCAGTGTGATTCCCTGTATCTTCACGATGGCCTATTGCACCGGAAGTGGGCAAGCTCTGATGGAGTGCATGTAGTCCGCCAAGTGGTACTGCCAAAATCACATGTCAGAAGTGTGTTGGAGGAACTTCATTGTAGCCGTTCGGGAGGACATTTTGGTACTAAAAGACACTGGCACGAGTTCGGGAAAGATTTTATTGGGTCAATTGCCGACGGGATATAGCGGATTGGTGTAAAAAATGTGATGTATGCAATGGCAGGACAAATGTCTACGGATTCGCTCGGGAACGACTGGAAGCCAGAAGCTAGAATCGACAGGCGTGCCACAGGGACACATTTTGAGAGAGGTGACGGGAGGATTTTGCCAGAAATCGCAACGGAACTGGGAAGGCCCCTACGCCGTCCTTAAGGAAAATCAACGACCTGATATACCGCATTCAGCTGTCAGCAGGAAGTAAATTCAAGCTAGTTCACATTGGGAAGTTAGCGCCATGCCGTGATCCAGATCCTTTCCGTTAGCTCTAACTGGGTCCAAGTAGTCAAGTTATTTGGGGCGAATAACTAGACCCTGTATCGTGCTGCGGTCATCATAAGTAAAGGTACGAGTAAATGAAGAAGATAGAATATTCCCGAAAAGTCTCGAAATGTCATTCCTTGTCAAAGAAATTGTTCGAGAAATTTCCAGAAGGAGAGGCAAGCTATATAAGGCGACGACCTGACGTCAGAGTTTGGAGTTTTCTGATAGACGTTAAAAGTTAATGTTATCAGTAAAAGTTATTGTGTATATATGAATATATAAAGATATATAATTTGGAAAAATTTATTAATTGGAATTGGTGACAATACTACGAGTCCTCCAAATTTTATTGATACCATTTTTAGAGATATTCCCAACATTCGACCAAATATGTCTCTTTGCATTCTAAATTCAACGACTTTATTACCAGGATTTAGTTTTTGTTTTCGGAGCAGCAGCAAAGTTAAGCACTCGATTTTTTTTAATAGGTTTGTCGAATCTGTCTTCATTATCAGCAAATTCGTTGATGAACTGTTTTCTTAAAATATCGCCATTCTTTTCAATATTTACTAAAAATTCAGCAACACCTGTAGTAGTAGGCTTGGCTGTAGTGATGTTATAAAGATTATCTCGATCTAAACTTGAATTGAATGGATTAAAATTGTTCTCAAGTATATTAACAAGATCTAATATTTGTTTTGCATAAATTTTTATTCTATTAGGTTTCAAATCTGCAGTAACGGCTTGATATTGTTTTAACCCACAAACATCAAGAGCATGAGAAATTAACGCAGCTCTAATGCTGTGGCTCTTTGTCCAGCGTTGACGTGCTGCTATAGAGTTAGTAAAATGTAAAATTCCACTTAATCGTCTAGCTGGACCAGCACTAATAGATTGCTCTAATGTAAGATCTATTGGTATTCTTTAAAAAGACTTTTCTTCCAAAGAAACATTTATTTCTTAAAATCATCTTCAAGTCCTGTGTGCGTTTCGTTAATATTATTTAACACATCATCTAGCGTAGTTTTGTTGATTAACTATAAAAAAAAATAGTTATTTTGGGAATTATATATTTGATCATCTCAAACTCACCCATGCGTATGCTTCTTGATAAAGTAACGTAATAATTGACCAACTGTATATAAATCATGAAGTAATGAGCTGTTTTCCCATGATCGCCTCGCAGTGTTCGATTTACAAATTATTTGTATGAATAAAAAAGTTTAGATAATACGCCATTAGTTAAAAGTTAATTGAGGGTAGAAGATTTGTATTTTGGTACTTTAAAAGATCGTCGTAAATCTGCTCTTTAAGAAAGTCAAATTCAGTATTGCAATTGCAATATTTGTAAACCTAGAACCATTAAAGGATGCAGACGCTTGCAACGATTGAAATTTTTTCCTTCAATAATTCCGTTAATTGGTCCACTAGCTATGATTTTACTTTATATCATCATATGAGATAATCCACATTCATTAGTAAACGTTCCAATTCATTTAAAAAAGCCATCTGCACCCAGATGTATAAATAGATTATTAAATCGAGGCTCTACTGCTCTACTGCCCTACTGCTTGTATTTTTAATGCAATTTTAGCTATTGCCAAGTCATAAGTTACTTATACATACGTTTGATTGCATTCTTTACCTATTGCTTGTGCTTGTGTTTGGTACATGAAAAAAATGTGACACCAAATGAAGAAGATCAATTGATTGCATTAATCTTAAGTTTTCTGGTAAATTAGATTGATCTTCCCTAAACCAGTTTTAAACGTCCGGACATCCTTAATCGTTTAGCATATGGAAGGATATCGGGAACAATAGCATCAAGGGTTCTTCTTTTTTTTAGTAGCGTTTCTTCAGAATTATAACTAGCATATATTTTATATTATGTTTCCGAGTAGAAAATTGCAAGATCTATCAAAATCAAGAAAAAAAAATGGGGTTACTATTTAAAAAAATTGTCAATGACGTCACTGCTCAAAAATGGGAAGTGGGGGAAAATTGAGTTCTATTTAAAAAATTGCGCTTTGAGTAAACAAAATTGACCTGTCCAAGCATTTTTTCGAAAAATTAACTACTTCCATTATAATGAATTTATTCCTTTCATTTGAACCATACTGTATAATTCCAACAGTGTCGTGTACAGTTTCTTTTACATTTAAGGTATCGACGAATCTATCAAAATTATCGAATGCCACACGCATAAAGGTCTATTTATAAACTTACAGTTTCCGTCGCCGTTACCGTTCGCGTTCCTGTTTCTGTTTGACGTTACAGTTGCCGTTGATATTCATAATTTATAAAGCTGACGTTTGGCGCCGTTATGTGATGGGTAGATAATTTAATCGATTAAGCCAAAATAAATCAAAGTACGATGAAAAGGGGAAAAATCTGACGTACAATCATATGGTTGCGCGATTTTCGTTTTGAGTTTTCATTAAGTGCCGTTTTTAATTGAAAAAAATGAATGAAGTTATCTATGTAGATAATCAGCCATATTTTGTATAAATCGATGTTTAATCATAAAATTAATTTTTGCCATATCTCGTCGACAGCAAACACATATGCAGAGAGGGAATTAAGGTCAATTAAAACAGATATAAATTAAACGTGTGTTTAACAATATTGTAAAAAGGTTTAATAATGCAGAAACAGATTTGTTTGCCACAAAACTAAATTAGAAAATGTTCAAGATTTATTTCATGGTTTCCAGTCCCAGAATCTGAATGCATTTATCTTAGATTGGCGAATGGTCAGGATATTATGCCTTTTCTGTCTTTTTACTATTATGTTTGCTTATCTCTTTTTTTAAGAAGAGCCATTCACGCCACAACAAGATTTCCCTGGTGCCAAGGAAATTGTTCGAATCCTTTCTGATGGTGAAATACATTATAAAGGGTACAATAAATCCACTAATCTGTATTATTTTACTGGATAGGATATAGCCCCCTAAAAAACGTTCCGAAAAATTGGCCGATTTGGGCAAAAAATATGGCGGACCGGATGTTATTTAACATAACCTCTATTTCCATTTGTCATTTAATTGCGTCAAAAAATTACGATGACACGTTTTTTTTATTTATTTAGGTAGTATCGGATAGCATTATTATGATATAAACAATAAACGTTCATTCGTGAAGACACAATATGCTTCACGTTTCCATTTTTATATTTCCTTTCATAAAAAAATCAAATTATAGGTGAATTATCCCGATGGTCATTGCCCGCAGAAGGAAAAATAGAAGAATAAGAAGAAAAACTAATCAAATTATAGGCTAGGTATGTCAAATTATCCCAAAATTCAGTTCTGTGATCCCACCATAATTTGCCCAAATCGGCCAGCAATGTTGCACTTCCGGTCTCCTTGGTGGAACGGATTTTTAGTGTATTAAATATAGCCTATATCCTATCCAGTAAAATAATACAGATCAGTGAATAAATCTAATAAATACTTATATGAAATAAAATATATTGAATATATTAAGAACATATTCGTTCTAAAATTGGCTAATTGAGTGATATCTAAATTGCATTAATTAGCCAGTCGCATTAGTCTAGATAGAGGCGCATGATAATTTTAACGTCTCTAACAGTAGGTGCCCTAAATCAATATGATGATAAAATCAACATATCGTTAAAAACGATAGACATTAAAAACTGATAGAATAAAGATAAAACATATTATCAAGGAAACACAATTGTTTCGTAATAGGGAGCAATATTTCATACTGACTAGTGTACGCCACGCATTAACATTTGCCGCATTTAGGGTAGGTGTAAGTATTGAATAGATAAGAAATTTCGGAGGTTAGATACCTTCTTATATAACATTTTTTATATTTTAAAACTATAAAAGAACGCAATGACACAATTGCTAAAACTATTATTGATTAGGAAATTAAATCAATTATCTGACCTATTTTTAAATTGTGATCATATAATAATTTTATTATTCTCATTCACTTTTTAGCTAGTAAGTAGTGATAAAATTAGCTATAAATGTAAATATTCGTTTAATTAATTACGTTTATAATGTTTACATAAACAATTATTCAGAAAATCACCTTTTCTTACTCTGAACATCTACAATAATTATATCAAGGACAAGCGAAGGAAAATTAAAAAATTAATCGACTTACCTTAAGGAAGATTAATTGTAATTTTCCGAGCTTGTCCGTACATATAATTATTTCCCATCCCACCCTAATATATGTGGATACATATTTAGTTCCCAGATATAAGGTGATTTTCGTAACACGCACTTCAACGGAATGATATGCAGGTTTGGTATACGATAGGAGCAGTAAATATGGGACATTTTGTTTACTTTAGAAAAAAGACGTGCTGATGACTAGGTTTCAAGGAAACTACAATAGCATAACTATATCAAATTAAAATTACAGCTATACTAAAATAATTTGAAAAAAACTGTATTACACTTTATATTTATATTGCTAAAAGGATATAGAAAATTATGAAGAGAAAATAAATCGACCTAAAATGATTTGAAAATACGTAATTTGTACCTGTACAAAATAGGATGCGCAGAAGAAAACGTTGTATCACCACCAAGCTTCAATAAGAAAAGAAATATCAAAAGACTAGCCGACCTAAAATACTTTTTTTTGCGACGTTGCCAGGCTCTTATACTAGTCGAAGTGTTTGTATATACTAGATATATTGCTGTAAAACATATTAATGGAAGAAGAGTCCATTCGTTTTTTTAAATATACTACGACAACAATTTGCTGATTCTATTTCGAGAGTATCTATATTTGTAGGTGTATAACTTCTGATATATTGATCTAATTTTATTGACTGTAATAATAATATAATTATAAATTATAAATTCAGTATAAAAATATTTTTATTTTTGATAACACAGATGTAATGATAATAATAATAATAATAATAATAATAATGTTTATTCACATGAGTAATTTTAAATACATAAAAAAGCAATACAATTCATCAAGAAGGGAATAAACAAAAAAAATCACAGAAGTAGTGCAACTACTTATAAGTGAAAAATAATAAAAACACATGTTTAGATAAACAAATATATAGATATACAATTAATTAATATTCTATGTAAATTTAAAACTATATAATAACTTATTCTAAAGACACATAATATATGTCCACACAACAATAAGACATATTCAGGTAAGTAGTCGGTATTTGTGATTAATGGTCCCAATCGGGAAAATATTGGTAATTTTAGGTTTCAAAATATTTATTTAAATGAGGTATGTAACAATTCGGATAAGTAGTTAGTCACAATTTGGGTAAGTAGTCACAATTCGGTTAAGTAGTCACAATTCGGGTAAGTAGTCTCAATTAGTTTTTTTTTTTTTTTTTTTTTTTTTTTTTTTTTTATAGGATTTATTATATTATTAACCAATTTACTAAATGTTATTCTATCCTCATTTAGAATCCACCTTTTTACTTTGGCTTTAAATGAATAATGACGCGATATTTCAGTTTTTATATTATTCGGTAAAATGGCATAAATTCTAGGTGCTAGGTAGTTTGTGTGTCTTTGTCCTATTGTTTTATCAGCTCTTGGAAGTAATAGACCGTCATTATTTCTTGTGTTATACGAATGTTGGTGTGGTTTTAATTTAATTTTACCTTTTTGTATAAACATCAGAATTTTTAAACAATACATTTGTCTAAGATCTATAATATGCAATTCTTTGTATAACAAATCACTGTGATATGTAAGGTTTTTTTCATATATTATACGTAAGACCCATTTTTGAACAACATTTGCCTGGTTTAGATAAATATCACTTACACCACCCCAACCTAGTATACCATATGACATTATCGATTCTATCAAAGAATGATACATTACTTTTAGGTTTTCCAGATTTAAAAAGTCTTTTAAATATTTAAATTTTGATAGTAATCCCCTTACTTTTTGCACGATTTGTTTTAATTGTATATCCCATTTCAAATGTCGATCCACCGTAATACCTAGATATTTTACTGAATTTGCTTCCGAAATTTCACAATTTAAGCCCACATTCAAAGGTCCTAAAACAGGCAGCCCAGAAGAGTACGATGTAAACGGTAAATAACATGTCTTTGAATAGTTTAGGGTGAGTTTGTTATGAGCTAGCCAATCTGAAATCTTTGGATAGTCATTTTCTATTTTCTCTTTTAGATTTTGCCAAGTGGAAGATTTGTACATAATAACAGTATCATCTGCGAAGCTCAAAATCTCACCCTTTGAATTGAGTTCTAGCATACTGTTAATGTATAAGGTAAATAAAACCGGACCCAAAACAGTACCCTGTGGCACGCCATAAGTTACTTTTTCTGGTTCACTAAAAATACCATCAAGTTCAACTTTTTGTACACGATTTGATAAATAACTTTTCAAAATTTCCCATGTTTTCCCTCTTATTCCATATCTCTCCATTTTTTCTAGCAGTTTTTTATGATGAACTGTGTCGAAGGCTTTAGAAAGGTCTAGGAATATAGCTATGGTCGGTATTTTTTTATCCAGGCATTCGTAAACATAGGAAGTTAATGTATGTATCACATCCTCTGTAGATCGCCCCTCTCTAAAGCCATATTGACGATTTGAAAGTATTTTGTATTTATGTAGAAAATTACATATCCGAGTTTTTAATAACTTTTCTAAAACTTTTGTTACGTTTGAAATTAATGTAATAGGTCGGTAATTTTCTATGTCTTGCTTATTCCCCTTTTTATGTAGTGGTCGGATTATGCCATTTTTTAGAGCCTCTGGAAAACACCCCGTGTCGAAACAGACGTTTATTAAATATTTTAGAGGAGTTGCAATTTCACAAGCAATTTCTTTTAATGTTTCCGAACGAATATTATCAATACCCGGAGATTTTTTTGATTTTAAATTTAAAATGGCTCCAATTATCTCTTTTTCAGTCGTTTGTCTCAGATACATTGTGTTTTCAAGAAATTCTTTATTTTCATTATAGTTGTTAATAATGGGGATTTTGTTTGCATATTTTTCTCCTACTGTACTATAATGTTTATTAAAAGCATTTGCAATATCAAATTTATTATTTAAGTAGGTGCCGTCTGATAGTTTGATAGAATCTATTTTTGTTTTAGTTTTTGTTTTACCACAAATTCGATTTACGCAGTCCCATAGTGATTTTGAAGAGTTTTTATTTTTATTTATTTCTTTTGTACAATATTGCTTTTTGGCATATTTGATTTGGTTGTTTATAGTATTACGCAGTTGTCGATATCTCTCTTTTATTTGAGGGTCATTAGGATTGTGCAATGACATTTTGTATAGGTTATTTTTTTCTTTTATAGAAGCAGATAAACTGGGATTTAACCACTTCTTCTTATATGTTTTATTTTGTTTAATTTTAACAATTTTTGTATTTTTTTGAATGTAATATAATAGCTTATTAACAAAATTGCATGTTATAGTGTTTGCATTAGTTTCTTCATACAACTCTTCCCAACCTTCCGTGGACAAATCTGATTTTAGGGTATTATAATTTATATATGATTTGGTTGTTTTGTTATTTTGATGTGGAAGATTTTCATTTGTGCTGAATGTAAGCCCTATTGGATTGTGATCAGTAATGTTATACCTAAAGATATAGGAGTTTAAGTCTAATTTATCCGAATTCGCTCTGTCCAGTACAAAAAAGTGATCCAGACAAGTACGACTCGGTAGCCTGGTATAATCATTAATGTATGATACGTATCCAGAGCAGCTTAAAATATTTTTATACTCTTCAATAAAGGTCGCATCCTCTAAGAGATTTATATTAATATCACCTGTTAATATATTTATTTCTTGAGTAATTTTAGTTTTCAAATAATGATAGAGATCAATGTTAAATATATTTGGACAACTGCTGGGTGATCGATAAATCGCTGTGACATCAATTTTTTTGGTAGGTAAAGATATAATAACATTTAATGCGTTGGATTCTCGGATATTTATAGAATCAGTAGTATAATTAAGATTTTCTTTTATGTATATAACCACACCATCATTCTGATTGAAAGCACCTTTATTATAAATACAGACATAACCCTCTATATTGAATAAATTTAAGTCATGTATTTGTCGAGTTTCAGTAAAGATAATTAAGTCAAAAGTTACTGTCAATTGATCGAGAAAGAGCAATGTTTCCTCTATATTTCGCTTCAAACTACGAATATGCATATGCACAATTTTAAAATCATTGTTTTTAACATTTTGCTTGAATTCATTACAATTATAAATTATCTTTGCCGATATTGGATCATTATCATATTCTCTTATAAAAGAGTCCATTATAATATTAACTTTGGACTACCTAATTTATTCCCATTAAAACCAGTTAAAAATCAGAAATTTCGTTTTGATCAAAAATTTCAGTATAATATATTCAATAACGAACAAAAAATATTTATCAAAAAAAGAACAATATCCAATTTAAAAGTAGTTAAAATAGACGATAAAACGATATAAAATAAATGAATAAAATAAATGTTTGAACTTATCCTACAACTAATAACGAATAATTGTTTATACAGGGGTCGTTTGGAAAGCACTCTGTTAAATTTAAATTTAATGTTTCAATGAAGACACGACAGATTTAGGAGTTCCACTAGAAGACTTTAATGCAAGCCTTGCACTTTTTTTAGCCTGTTCATTCTTCAGAGTTTTCGCGTTTCGCGTGATTGTTTCTTTTTGGATGGTCTTCTGTTGATTGTCCTTTACTTCTTTAACTTGGCGAATTTGGTTATTCTTGGCGATTTCTGTATTCTTATTTTCGTCTTCTAATTTCTGTTTCTCGATCTCGATATCTGTGTCACTTTCAAATTCAATTTCTTTCAGTGATGGAGTTGTAGGTTCACTTGAAGTTTTTCTCTGTGGTGGCGGTGAAAATTCAAAGTTATTTTTATGTTTGTCGTTTAAAATATCTGTGGCTGAAAATTTAGTACTATCGATAATTATTCTATTTCCTCTAATTACAGCTTTTTTATTTTGATTTCTTGCTTGCTTCAGAGCTTCCACTAGAATTTTCCTTTCTTCTCTATCTTCATCTATGAGGTCTTCACTGATTGATATTTCTGTACTTTTAAGTCTTTTACCGTTTCTGATAACTTCTTGTTTCTTCAAGGTTGTTACAAAACTAACTAGGATGGGACGCCTAGTATTTACGTTTTTTCCAATACGATAAATATTATTTATTTCAAATGGTACTAGTTCAACTTTTATTATTGAATTTATTAGTTTTAGAATTTCCTCCAATAGTTTGGATTGATTTTCACCCTCTTGTTCCTCAAGACCATATATTATCACACTATTCTGTTTGTTTTTTCTTTCAATATATTTTAATTTTTCCTTGAGCAATGAATTTTGTTCTTCTAGACAATTAACTTTTTCTTTTAACACACCGATGTCCTCGTTTACTGATATTCTAAGTGATCTTACTTCTTCTTGTACTTCATCAATTTTTTTCGCTAATTTATTATCTATATTTTTTAATAAATTATAGACGTCTTGAGTAGTAGCAGGTTGATCATCTATTTTATCCATCCTAATTATGAACTTCCCCTCGTATTTTTGAAGCCGATCTCGGTGTTTGTTTTTATAATAGCAGGTATGTTAAATTTATTTTTATAATGTACTTACAGTTATTGAATTTTTCAATTTTCATCTCACAAAGACTTCCAAATCAAACTTTAGTTTAGTCACTGTAAAGTGTAAATTTTTCCACACATACTCATATAACTCTTTTAATAAACTTTTACTTATTAACCGCACTTTTTATAGATTTTATAGGAGATTTTAAACCGGTGTGAAGTCAACCCATTCAAAAGAGTATCTATATTTGTAGGTGTATAACTTCTGATATATTGATCTAATTTTATTGACTGTAATAATAATATAATTATAAATTCAGTATAAAAATATTTTTATTTTTGATAACACAGATGTAATGATACACCTTAAAACCGATGCATTATATAAAAAATACATATTGTTACGTGAAATTAATTTTAAATTAATTTCAAATTTATTTTTGAACAACGACTTCTCTATAACCCCTCGTAACCGCTCGCCGTATCGATTTTTACAAAGCATCGTTCGCGCATGATCTGCTGTTCGGCGCACAGTCCATAGAGGTTCTTTGAGCAACCAGGCCTTATAAAACCCTATTCGTTCGGAATTAATCTTTCTTTTTGGTGTTCGAACTCAAAGTGCTAGCTGTGCCGATAAATATATTAAAATGAGTTGCTAGTAATTATCTATATTTCATGTGTCTATCATGTGTTAACGTTGGGATAACTGTCAGTGGCTCCAAGAAGAGGCTACTCTAAGAAGCTCCAAGCTCCTCTATGAAGCTTAAGATCCTTCAAGAAGAGGCTACTCTATGAAGCTTAAGATCCTTCAAGAAGCTCCAATAAAATCAAGCTCCTCCAATAAGCTGTAAGAAGATCCAGGCTCCTACAAGAAGCGCCTAGTTGCTCCAGGAAGTTCTAAGAAACAAGAAGCCCCAAATATCAAAGTACCTAAAGGCGGACATACAACAGGGAAGTACCGTACTTACCGTACTAAGATGCCACATGGTCACAATTATTATTTATCGAAGTACCTAACAGTACATTTTATTAATTCATTTATTCATTCATATATCAGTCAAACTTTCGTGCCATTATCGATTTTTACAAAGCATCGTTCGCGCATGATCTGCTGTTCGGCTCATAGTCCATAGAGATTCTTTGAGCAACCAGTCCTTATAAAACCCTATTCGTTCGGAATTAATCTTTTCTTTTGGTGTTCGAACTCAAAATGCTAGCTGTGCCAATAAATATATTAAAATGAGTTGCTAGTAATTATCTATATTTTATGTGTCTATCGTGTGTTAACGTTGGGATAACTGTCAGTGGCTCCAAGAAGAGGCTACTCTAAGAAGCTCCAAGCTCCTCTATAAAGCTTAAGCTCTTTCAAGAAGAGACTTCCTCTATGAAGCTTAAGATCCTTCAAGAAGAGGCTACTCTATGAAGCTTAAGATCCTTTAAGGAGAAGCTTCAATAAAATCAAGCTCCTCCAATAAGCTGTAAGAAGCTCCTAGTTGCTCCAGGAAGTTCTAAGAAACAAGAAGCCCTAAATATCAAAGTACCTAAAGGCGGACATACAACAGGGAAGTACCGTACTTACCGTACTAAGATGCCACATGGTCACAATTAATATTTATCGAAGTACCTAACAGTACATTTTATTAACAGTACATTTTATTAATTCATTTATTTATTCATATATCAGTCAATTTAATTTGATATTCAGAGTAAATCAGTAACTAACTATATAATTCGTATATGTAAAACTTAAATCTTTTACTTTTTACTTTCCTATCTGTGTACAGATATAAGGAAAGTATAGGAATCATGATTTTTTTCGACCTCGAGTTTTCGACGGATTTTTACGTTTTGAGGTCCCCTGAATCCGTTTTGACTATTTTCGCGATTATATCTGTGTGTGTGTTTGTGTGTGTGTGTTTGTGTGTGTGTGTTTGTGTGTGTGTTTGTGTGTGTGTGTTTGTGTGTGTGTGTTTGTGTGTGTGTGTGTTTGTGTGTGTTTGTGTGTGTGTGTTTGTGTGTTTGTGTGTGACTGTGTGTTTGTGTGTGTTGTATGTGTTGTGTGTGTTGTGTGTGTTGTGTGTGTTGTGTGTGTGTTGTGTGTGTTGTGTGTGTTATGTGTGTTTTGTGTGTTTTGTGTGTTGTGTGTGTTGTGTGTGTTGTGTGTGTTGTGTGTGTTGTGTGTGTTGTGTGTGTTGTGTGTGTTGTGTGTGTTGTGTGTGTTGTGTGTGTTGTGTGTGTTGTGTGTGTTGTGTGTGTTGTGTGTGTTGTGTGTGTTGTGTGTGTTGTGTGTGTTGTGTGTGTTTGTGTGTGTGTGTGTGTGTGTGTGTGGTGTGTGTGTGTGGTGTGTGTGGTGTGTGTGGTGTGTGTGGTGTGTGTGGTGTGTGTGGTGTGTGTGTGTGTGTGTATGTATGTGTGTGTGTGTGTGTGTGTGTGTGTGTGTATGTGTGTGTGTGTATGTGTGTGTGTGTATGTGTGTGTGTGTGTGTGTGTGTGTGTGTGTGTGTGTGTGTGTGTGTGTGTGTGTGTGTGTGTGTGTGTGTGTGTGTGTGTGTGCGCGTGTGTGTGTGTGTGTGTGTGTGTGTGTGTGTCGCATAACTCATGAACCGATATACATAAAAACACCAAATTTTAAACTTAAGCTTTGTTCCATCATCCAATTAACATATTAGATTTTGAGCATAGTCGGAACATGTGGGGGGGTACTTTATGAGTTGTCATTTTTATATTTTATGGAATATATCTGTTATTTACGTTTGGGGAAGAAAATTCTTAAATTAAAAGTTACTTCTTATATTATTATCTATAATTTTTGTTCTATACAAAATTTTCCTTAAATGGTCCGTATTCGAGAAATTTGACAAAATGTAAAAAAAATATTTTTTTATAAAAATTGTTTAAATAAAAGTTGTTTGTAATACAATTCTCTATAATTTTTATATAATACATAATTTCTTTAAAATGGACCGTATTCGAGATATTTGAGAAAACGTGTAAATTTCGAAATTTTAGGAAAACTCAAAAACGGATAAAGAAAGAAGCATTAAATTTTAAACTTAAGTTTTATTTCGGCCTGACGTGAAATGATTAAATTTTGGACAAAGTCAGAACATCTGGGGGGGGGGGGGTACTTTATGGGAGGCCGTTTTTATATTTTATGGAATATGTATATCTGTTATTTATGTTTGGAGAAAAAAATTATTCAAATAAAAGTTACTTCTAATATTATTATCTATAATTTTTGCATATTTTAAAATTTCCTGAAATGGTCCATATTCGAGAAATTTGACAAAATGTGCAAAATTCTGATTTTTATAAAAATTGTTGGAGTAAAAGTTGTTTGCGATATCGATCTCTATAATTTTTGTATATACATGATTTTTCTAAACTGGACCGTAATGGAAAAATTGGAGGAAAAATGCTAAATTTAAATTTTTCAGTATTTTCGTTTTCAATGAATATCTATAGAAAAATGTTTTAAGGTAGATATATGTGGAAAATGTATATATTTAGTTTATCCTCTAAACTTTTATAGAGGTGCTGCAATAGGTTGTACAAAATAACCGGAAAAAGTCTATAATAACTAGATAGGAAAGTCATGTGTTGGACACATCAGATTTTTTTTATTAAATGTATTAAATTATCTCACTTTCTTTTATTTGCCATAACCCATACAGATAACTTTAAGTACCAGAGACTGACTCAATTAAACAGCACATATCAAATCAGATAAGTTTTCCAGGTTACTCAAAAACTTGGTGGAACTCAACTTTTTTTTGTCGTTATCATATTGTAATATCTTTCATTTTATCGCAAAGTAGACCTTGGCCCGCGAATCGGTCAAGCTACTCTGATTCATTTGCCCTGGTCAATTTATGAATCCACGCAATATCAGCAATTTAAGCTAAATCACCTATTAAGTACAATTTACACGGAAGAAATCTAAAAAGAAAGTAACAATATCTTTGTGAGATTTAATGATAATTTTTCTTTTCTACCTTTCAATAATTAAATAATATTACCATAACAGAATATTCATAAAACTTATATCTTACCTTACAGCAGGTACTTCCAGAATATCCCATTCAACGCTCATGTAGAACTCCGACAAATCGACACCGACATCCACCACGTTACTTCCGGTTTTTTCATCCATGTGCCGCAAATCCACCTACATATAAAAACCATTAAACCAACGGTAATAGCATCGATATTCTACACACCAATACACTGAATACAAAATTACAATCATCACAATATTGGCATTCAAAAACAAAAAACAAAAATAGCAATATGTAACTAGCAACAGGAATGGCAATGCAGGTGTGCAAAAGAGAATTGATAAAATGTATACATGTGGCATTATTTATTATTTAAAATGTTATTTTACATTGATTTTGATTGATTTAGGTTTTATTATGAATAAAATATGGTTAGAATTAGCCCGGAATTGTAGTAAAAGCAAATGTTTATTGCATTTTATTTGTTTTAGGTTTAATTGTATTTAGGCTGCTATTACATAACACACAATTTTACTAATTCATCAATATTTGATAGCGTACATTTGCGGTTTGCATTACTCGTTTGTAAACCACATTCTTGGTTTATTCTCTAATTACGTTTAATGCATAAAACTGTCCTCAGTTTGTTCTTCTTTTTATACATTGCAGATGATTTTATTTCAGAAACTAAAAAATAAAATAGTTTTTAACTGATTTCTTTTCTCATAGAGTCAAGTTTTTCTTTCAATTGGATTAGTTTTTTTTTATTTTAGTATTTTAGGAAAAAGTTTGAAAAAAATTATCTCTTATTCTATCAATCTGTCTGAATTAGGGTGTGGTTCAAAGCCAACTCGTACTGAAACTCTAAGCTTATTGTACCCCTCACAGTTTCTACCCCTTCGGATTAATTTTTTTTTATGAATTCAAGAATATGTCTGATGAGCGCCTTCGCGATTTATCTAAGTTCCGGATATTGTACCCCGAAGTGCCATAGTATGTGAATAGGAGTTTCGTCCTCCTCTTCACATATTCTAGATAGGGAGTCACCAGATATCCCTAAGAGATTTAGGTATCTTCCAAGGCCGCAGTGCCCCGTAAAGAGTTTTATTATGGCCTTTAGTTCGCTTCTGCTAAGGTCTAGCAGTTGATTTTTTCTGCTTTTAGATGTACCCTCTAAGAATATTTTGGGCTGTTTAAGTCCAGGAAGTTCCAACCAGATCCCATGATATTTTTAATTTATTTGTTTCGTTAGTTGGTATGAAATACCACTTGTGGGTTCTGGTCAAATTAGAGTTTTTTCAGTTTCCTTTCTGGCTAGAAGGTCTGCTTTCTCATTTCCAAATACTCCTTCATGTCCCCGCTCCCATTCAAGAGTGAGTGTTATGTTCTGCCAAGGCCTGGAGGGACTGTTGGCAATCACATATTATTCTAGATTGTACTTTTACCCTTTTCAGTGCTTAAAGGGCTGTCTGACTGTCATGATACAGATCCTCTTATCCCTAAAAGAGTAATTTAGCATAACTTTGGCTCAGGCATTTACTGCTGTTTTTTCAGCCTGGAAGACTAATTTTCCTACTTAAGTTCACATAGTTTTAAGCAATCTATTTATATAATCTGCAAATTGGATTTCTTACCGAGTTTATGGTAATATGAATAGCATGAATTAATTAATTTCTGTATTAAAAATGTTATAAAATTTTCATCTTCAGAGAAATATTTTTCGAGCAATGGGCTACTTAAGTAATAAAAAGCCTTGCAGTTACTGTTGTACTTATGGTAATAATTTATTCTATAAATTTTAGCATATACATATTTGTTATAATTATAAATTAAGAGAATAGACACGTCTATTCATTTTTTTTTTAATTATAGAAACTGAGTGAAATTAAACTCACTATTACAAAGGTTATCAGCATTAATCTAGTTAAATAAAGTTTATTTACAACCATATATGTAATGTTGTCATTACTAACGTCATTGAAGGTTGGGAAGTGTCACATTACACACCTCTACTTCCCGCCCTCACTTCCCGCCCTCATTTCATCTATTCTAGATGACTATTTTTTATATATAAAAAAAAAATACCAGTGTTTGACAAATTTTATAATACATGTTTAATGGCAAACAATAAAAAACAACAATGATCTAAAATATAACAAAATACTTATTGATATTTATTATTCGCGAATTAATATCCGGCTTTATCTGACATTTATTTATATTGGTGGCAGTTGTTTACCCCGTAATCACAGTAACAATATATTTACCTACTTGATTATTCTGAGAAAACCGCGCGCTTGGTAATTTGTCGTTAAATGTAATATTTTAGGTATGTTCAGAACAAAACAGAGATTTATTAACTTTGATCGAAATATGATAGTTGTAAATAAAATAGTAAGTATACAAACTCGGTAGGAAGTTTAATTCCTGTCTCGAGATAATAGTTAACCTCGACGCTTCGCGTCTCGGTGATCTAACTAATCTCACGACAGAAATGAAACTCTTCCCACCTCGGTGTGTAATATACTATTAAAAACCACAGGTAGGTCCAGGCTTATTGTACCCCTCACAGTTTTATATTCTCAGATGTATTCAACAAAGAAAATCGTCAGATCAGTCGTAAGATATCCTTGAGAAATCTTCTACGGCCGCAGTGTTCCGTATAGATGATTTCATCGAAAGACATATTTTAGTTGCAAAGTCATTGCAAAAGCTTTCGCCATCTATTAGTTTAGATAGTAAGTATTAGAAGCAGGCTTTATTTCAAGAAAAACCGTAAATTTTTCGTTTAGGCAATATGTCTAAGGTTGCAGCGTCAGCATAAATTTCTTCTTTTCTGTCTTCTATTCTGTCTTCTATTTCCAAGCAGCAAAGTGCCATCATTATGATGTGATTTTTTAGGATTTACTCATCAGGCACTTCACTATCCCAATTAATGACGTTACTTTGACGTCGTTTTTGCAACGTTAATTAGACGTCAATACAGACTCGTCATTATGACGTAATTTTTTAGTATTAATTTATCCAAATCAGTAACGTGTATTTGACATCGCATTGTTGATATAGAATAGACGTCACTTAGAATTCGTTATATTATGTTATTTTTTCGTATATTTTAATACTTAAGTGTTGAATTATAAAAAAGCTAATTGGGAATTTGCTTCAACTGAAAACAAGTATATATTAAGTTTGATCGAGCTGCAGTTTATAATTTTTTTTTTGGTAAAATTACGGTGCCTTATGTTTTGATTTGGATAATTAGTAACGTTCCGTTTTCTAGCATTAATTATTTAAAATTTTATTGCCTGTCTCTTTTTAACGTATGTCTGACCCAATTGTGATGTCCTCGAAACGCAAATGGAAATGAATTTTGCAAATCTAGTACAATTGCACTGGATCTAGTATATCCTAAAAGTAACAGGTACGCTAGAAACGAAATTCAGTATATTGTCCGCTATCGTCCAGTGAAATTAATATAAGTAAAACTAGTAAAAGTACCGTAAAGACTTAATAAATCCCAAATAATTGATAATATTCCTAAGGCAACTAGAGAGGAAACCGATCCTAGTACATTTTTATGAAATCTGGTACAATTATTTATACCAATCTAGTACTTAACTAAAAAATGTTTTGGCAATGTCATATTGTCAATTGTCATTGTTGTTTTCTCCATCCTTATGATTCTCGTGACCAGTGTTGCCGTTTGGGTGGAAATTTCCCCATTGGGTGGAAATTTTGACTCTGGTGGGAATTTTGGGTGGATACAATATTTTTGGGGAATTTTTGGGGAATTTGTTCCCATGAGGCTCCCATAATGACTTTAGGGCGAATTAATCTTGGATTTCCCTTTCTTTAATAAATAGATAATATTTATTTATTACACTAGGGGTGAGATTACAGAACGTCTGCAACTTTGCAGATCTGCAAATGTGGAGGCAACTTTGCAGATCTGCAAATATGGCGGACTTACAGATGCAAGTATCCAAAAAATATCTGCAAATTCGCAATATTTATTACCCCTAACAACACTAAATCCAAATCCACCATTAAGAAGGTTAGAATAACATCCTACAACCATGAAATCTTCTGTTTCTTTTGATTAAATACAGTTCATGGTGTCAGATTATCGAGTTTTTAAACATAGTAATGGATTTGGGTTTAGTGTTGTTGGGGATAATAAACCACAATAAATATTGCGAATTTGCAAAACTTTTTTGGAATACGAAAACTTGATACATGCACATGTAAGTCCGCCATATTTGCAGATCTGCAAAGTTGCAGACGTTCTGTAATCTCACCCTAGGTCAGTAATATGAAATTATGTCATATTTTATGTTTTGACATATGACATTGGTTTATGTTTAGACCAGAGATAAGGGAGATATCTCTGGTTTAGACATTATTAATGACATGTTTTTGTGGTGTTGTTATTTGATAGTATTTGATGATTGAAATTGTTTTATTGATTAATTTTTAATGAGTAGTTTTCTGGTGGAAAGCTTTGCTGTCACACGGACTCTGAAATTTTCTTTGCCTTTATTTTTCAGATAATTTTTCTTTGGTCTTCAGCTTTGAGTTTATTTAGCCATTAGATCAACTGATATGTTGAATTTTTTCATTTTCATTTCATGTTAACTAGAATGCTTTTCCGGATTATAGTTATATAAAAAACATCATTTTTTTAGTGTGGGTGGAAAAAGTGGGTAATTTTTAAAACCGTGGGTGGATAAAGGGGGAATTTTGGGATTAACTGATGGGAAATTTTACATTTTCGATTCGGCAACACTGCTCGTGACAGTCGTGAACTCGTCAACGTGGTGCATGTTTAAATTGTAAAAAATAGAAGGTTACAAAATAGTAAAATATATTAAACCGAATTTGGTATTTTACAGATGTTGAGTTTGAAAAACCGGATGATTGACGGTCTGGCGGCAGTAATGTGAGCAGAAAAATGGCTGACGCCGCGTAAAAAACAAGTCTTTTGGCCTCCTTCATAAAGAAATATATAAAGAAATATAATATAATACTGGTGAGTAATGTTATACTTTTATTTTTTGATTACGTTTTTTCAGGCTATTTTTTATTAGTTTATTTAAACTAAAAGATTTGTAGGAGATCCTTGATTTAGATACCTTTTATCATCTAACAGGATATATGATTTTTTTTATTAACTTTGATTATAAACTCAGACTATATGTATACATCAGAAGGTAGTTTTTGGGGCTACTACTTATATCTTCGGTGAAATTATCCCCCTCAGATTTTATAACTATGTACACAATTTACTTTCTA
Source organism: Psylliodes chrysocephalus (assembly GCA_927349885.1). Lineage (NCBI taxonomy): Eukaryota > Metazoa > Arthropoda > Insecta > Coleoptera > Chrysomelidae > Psylliodes > Psylliodes chrysocephalus. The sequence continues at coordinate 88,891,987 of OV651813.1, forward strand.
TCTTTAGGAATATTCAGTGGTCTGTATATTAAGGAGGTCCTTTCGCCACACCTCTCGCCTCAAATGTTAAAAAAAAAAGTTATTAGATTATGACTAAAATAAATTTTTTTCTAACAGTTAAAGTCCTTATTTATCTAATACTGAATTTTTAACTATACCTACCTTACCTAGCAAATTTTTGAGATTTTTTTTTTAAAAATGTGAGTATTTGTACAGTGCCTCACGAGAAATTAAGTCCTCAACAACAATTCTCGAATTATACTATTATTTATTGATTAGATGGAGTAGAAAAAAACTAAAAATAAGGTTTTTCTACACCCGTATTATAATAATGCACTTATATGCCCATAATCCGTTTCATAATGATACCCATTATGATACAGATTTTTCATTACGATACAGATTTTTAATCAATAGAAACCTACAATTTTTCAATCAAGCATGCTGTTTGACGTTTGTCCTAGGTTCCTATGTAATTATTTTAGTTGTCAAAACGTATTAAATTTTCGTAGGTAGCTAAACTTCGATAATTATAATATTAAAATGTCTGATATTAGCGATACAGAAGACTCCTCCACGCATATCGGAGAAAGCAGAAAATACAGTACAAAATATTTTACCGCAAAAATCTAGGGAAATACCAATACCTGAAGTAATACCATTAATTACAATTTTGTAGAATTTTTTATAGAAATACGAGTAATTACTGTTATTGTGTTCAATACCAATATAAATATAATATTTATAGGTCTTGATTATTTATCGGGTGCAGAAAAAATAGCGTATGCAACTCTCATGTAATGGTTATTAAAACACTCGCATAAACCATACGAAACTCGCCTTTGGATCGTTTCGTATCCCGGTTAATGCTCGTGTATTAATAACCATCATTACATGATCGTTGCATAATATACTATTTTGAAATATTTAGATTTTGTTTTATACAATAAAATATATATAGTAAATCGTGGAACTTATTGAGAAATTAATATTAAAAAATCACAAAAAATTTTCAAGTAACCAAGTTGAAAATTTTTTGTGATTTTTTAATATTAATTTCTCAATAAATTCCACGGTAACCTATATATTTTATTGTAAAAAACAAAACCTAAATATTTCAAAAACCTTATTTTTAGTTTTTTTCTACTCCATCTAATCAATAAATAATAGTAAAATTAATTATAATTCGAAAATTGTTGTTGAAGTCTTACTTTCTCATAAGACACTGTACAAACACACACATTTTTAAAAAAAACTTTTTCTCAAAAATTTGCACGGTAAGGTATAGTTAAAAGTTCACTATTAGATAAATAAGGACATCTACTATTAGAAAAAAATTAATTTTAGTCATAATCTAATATTTTTTATTTAACATTGGTGGCGAAAGGACCTCCTTAATAGTTCTTTTATTTTAGATGATAATGATAAGTGATGTAACAAATTGAAAAAAGTCGAAGTTACCTCAGATCTACATTCCGAGGCTGATAAAGTACCTACTAAAAGAAAATAGGTGCCAACTAGAAAGCTGTTATTTGATGATACTGAATATGATGACATCGTAAAGCATGCTCGCCCAACCCCAATTAAAATTAAATCTACAATTTTAGGTATGTTGTGTCAGTTCCTCTAAAATTCTTTTGTCATTTTATTCCGTTGCGCATGACTTTTTTATTTACCAGTGTAGTTTATTTTTTATAAGATATTTTTCATGTATTTCTTTTTAATGATTCCATCCAACCTTGGGACACTCAATATAGACGCCACTTTGACGTTAGCTACATTCGTGATAATTACGTCATTTTGCCTAGCCTAGGACACCCGATATACACTTCATCATATGACGTAACGCACACCAAAAAATCACCTCATGATGACGGTATGATGTTGCATGGGTTGTTGTATGGATTCACTTTTTTACTATCTATCCAGTGTCAGTATTTCTTTTTTAAAAGTGTCTTATAATAAAAATCAGCTATTAGAGGCCTTACAGGCGTTTCTTGGCAAGCCAGGTACTAAGAGTAAAAAACTAAGGCCAAACAGCTAAAGAAGAAACGAAAAAAGGATAAACTTATGCTGACGCCGTAACCTTAGATAGATTGTCGAAAAGATAATTTGCAATTTCCCAATCCTGTTTCTATTACTTGCTATGTAAACCGATAGATGGCGCAAAGCTCTTACAATGACCTTGCAACTGCAATATGTCTTCCTATGAAATCATCTATGGAGCCCTTAAGTTGTTCTCTACAAAGATTTAGTAATTGAGTTTTCAGCTTTTAAATGGCCCTCTATGATAATTCTCGACTGACTGAGTCCAAGAAGTGCCAACAAAAGCTTATGGTGTTATTTACCTACCTGTTCCGTTAGTACTCATTCAACATGTTGATATGAAATACCACATTCGGATTATGGCCCTTTTAGAGTTTTTCAGCTCCTTTTCTGACTAAACGGTATGTTTTCTAGTATTCCAACACTCTCTTATACACTGGCACCCATATAAGAGTGATTTTATAGTCCTGGATGACTGTTGGCAGTCTAATGTAACTTTGGATTGTATTTGTATCCTATCTGTCTATCATTTAGCATAATATGGGCATATGCATTTATTGCTGTCACTAGCCAGTAAGTACAGGTTTAAATTAATGATCTTCCCTGAGTTCGCATGGTAATTCTTAGCCTCGTGATGCTTTATATTGTCGAACCGTCTATATACCAGATAGATTCGTTTTGTATTTCTATATTTTCCAGGATTTCATAGTCATTAATATTAGATATTCTATTTGGTGACATTATTAACACCGAATTTTGTTATATTTTTCTAATTCTTTTCTTTGAAGTTGTAAGCAGCCTATATGTCGCCACCATAATCTTTTCTTCAACTACAAATTGTAATAAAGGAAGATCTAACAGTATCTCCATTGCTGCAGTGAGCATACCTATAATAGTATGAGAGCCCACTGCAAATTTCGATCGTCATCTGATAACGAAATAAAATATGCTCCAAAGGCATGTAACAACATTGTACTTTACCAAATTGCACCTGTGCCAATCCCTATCCTGAGCAAAGTGGTTAAAAAAATTATTTTATATTCAAAAAATCACATAAGACATGACAGCGACAATTGTGTTTTCCCTGAAAATTACAATTCTAATTCATAGTGAACCTAGCTTTTAAACCTGAATTATTAATATTTTTACCTACCTTTTAAACCATATTTATGTATGAAAGCAAGAAGGATGGCATTGTATAAACCATTTGTAGAGATAGTCAATAATAATTATAAACTATTGTTAGACAATTATTTTAAACCATAATCATAGTACTTTTTTTTGTCGTTTCTATGGCAATCTGTAAAAATGAATCACAACAATAGGCATACAAATAAATGTTTAAATCAGCAAACATTGATTCATATTTTTAATGATTTTCACCTACTAATCTTGGATAGATGTTTCTGAGCGATGTTAACAGGAAGAAAATATTTCTCTTTAACGATATATATCAAGATATATCAAGATATATTTGAATGTAATTTTCTGGAAAATTTTAAGGGCAAACAAAATTAGCGCTGTCATGCCTTATGTGATTTTTTTAATATAAAATAGTTTTTTAAGCCACTTACCTTTGACGCCTCACACTCAAGAACACTCGGGCGCCAGTTTTATCAATGTTATCATACTAATTTACAATTTAATAAAATAAAATAAATATTTAAAAAGCCCACCCTGGTTTGAGAACCTAAAATAAATAAATAATGCTATATATTCGATCGTAAAATAGTGAGGAGGAAGGGATCTCGGTGATATATCACTTTGGGGTCACAAAATTACAGATTTGACATGTTTTAAATAAAAGCATATAGCAGGTAAACACATTTTTGTGTGATTACTAACTATAGTACTATAGATAATATTTGGTAGTCAAGAGCGGGGAGTGCGGGGAATTGCTGTGGTAACAGATCACCGCCGGCGCTTGTCCATGCAGAACGATTTGAGTCACCTTGAGTGTCTAATGTGATCAGCTGGTGCTGTTGGCTGTTTTTCACACATTGTGTTCTATCGGTAATCGCTAGGTAACTAAATAATTATTTGACTTAATAGTTAATAAAATCGTAACTTATAGATGGGGATTTCAAGATTAAAAAAAAAAAAAAAAAATTGGGTATCAACATAAGAATTTTTAAAAGTAAAATAGTTAATCTTAATGTATCTTTAACATTATAAATAATTTTATTCTCGCGAGTGAATCCACGAGCAAAAAATTAGTCATTTTTAATCTAATATTACTCATAAATTTAATCTCAACACGTTGAGGATAGTGTAGGTGTCGAATAAGTTTGGAGGTAACTACATTTTCAGCTGTTTACCATCTTCATTTTGTCAACAACTTTTAATAGAAACTACTCACGAACTATTCCGTATATAAGAGTTACTTTCCAGTCTTAGAAAATAAAATTACCAAGGTTTCGTACAGTGCTTAGAAAAGTTTCCATTGAACGAGATAGTCGTGGTAGATTTATAAAAAGTACCAAGGCGTTGAACACAAAAGATTTATTTCGCGATATAAAGAGAAATCGACTGGAATGGTCATTCCATTGAAATAAATTTCACGGACTCAACCAGAATATACTAATATACAGGGTATACATATTTTTAGAATGTATTTAGTCGATATTTAAATTTGTGTTATACAGGGTGTCGCAAAAAAATATTGAGAAAGGTATGCATCTTTTTCGCCGTCAGACAACGACTTGTTTTTCTAATACATTTTTTGATTTAACATTTTTATTACATATAAGCTAAGGGCTATTAACAAATCTAAAATTAAAGTAGTGTCAGTGACTACACTAAAGTATTATGTAAGAGTATCCTTATTCCTTACTCTAAAATTACAAAAATGTTGTAAGAGTTAAAATAAGTTCTGCTTAGCTTAAAAAGATAATCTATTAGCTTTAATGTAAGAAGAGAATATTGGAAAGGAAGGAAATAAAATCAGAATTAGTTCAAAAGGGTTAAAAATTAAAAAAAAAAAGCCGAAAGAAGACGGGGTCCGTGGATAACTTTCGAAAAAGTTCAAACATCGATTATCAAATAAAAATTTCATGTCATTTATAAATGGACTTGAATGGTAATCTTTGAGCATAAAGTTTACAATGTGCCATCGAGAAAAATCAAAAATGCTTTTATAGCTGATTGGCTATGAGAGCAGATTGCAATAGTTTTGCCTGATACTTGCAGATTTATTGGGTCCTATAATTGAACGTTTACGATATTTGTAACATACATGTTAGGCCGAGTTTTAACAGCAACGAGGCAAATTTGTATGATGGAAAGTTTTTCATAATACATTACTGTTATTTTCCTCCTCTTTGCTGTAATTTAACATATCACCTCAACAGCCGTTAGGTACCCAACGTCCATGTTACCACTTTATTTGTTGATTGTATTTTTAGAAATTCGATTTTAAATGGAGGGATTAATTATTATACTGAATACTGATATGGAAACACCCTGTATGGATTTCCAACAAAATTGCAAATCTCAAATGGGACGGGTTCAAAATCTAGAAATGTAATTAACAAAAAGAATTTTGAAAATAAATTTAAATTAAAAAAAATATTCTTTTTCATTTTTTTGCCTATGCTGCTTTCCTATTCGATCTGCTTATACTCTCCTGGTTAAATTTAAATATTCTGTTTCTGTTTTCTGCCCTGACTACTCTCCTATTCGGTCTGCTTGTACTCTCCTGGTTCCTATGTAACAACTCTACTGTCCGTCTAATCTCAGTGCTCTTATGCCCGTTATTTTAATTCCCTTTTGCTTATCAATTCCACCTTCCAATCTAAATAAAATTTCTTTACCCCTCTTTTACTTATTTTTCTTTATTCTTCTAAGAAATTCAATATTTCTCAAACATATGTTCCTTTTTTAATATCTGACTTTTTTAAATTTCCATTTGACAATTTCCATCTATCAAAAAAAACAAACTTGATACTTTTCAAAATATATTTCTGGATTCTCAACCGTCCAGCTTAACTTTAAATTTTGGCACTAATAACTAATTTTAAAAATCTAGTCATCTGGATATTTTCCATATCAAGTCCCTCAAATTTTGTGTCTTTATATTATAACTTTCAAATATAATATTAAACACCAAATTTCCAAATATTTATCCTTAAATTTTTCAAATAACTAATGAACACCCAATCTCAAAAATATATTAATTTTAAATTTTCAAACCGTCTATTAATTTAAATTGATAATTTCTTAATTTTTCAAACTCCTAAATCTATACTATAACTATTTTAACTGTAACTGTGACCATTGTATTTAATTTAGATCAACTAGTAGAACAATACCAATGCAAATTATCTTGGAGGACAATGTCAGTCTTTGATAATTTTGTCATCTTCTACCGAGCCATCAAACAGTTGTTGAAACTGAATAAGAAATGTAATTTATCTATTTACTAATAGATATGGAACGATGATCGATTTAGAATATTGATTTTAAAAATGAGATATACGTTTTTAATTATGCTTGATGAACATTTATTTACGATTTAATCATTTTAGAGAATATAAACAGTAATAATTTAAATTTGGCAGTCTAAGCAAATGAATGTAAAAATTAAGAAAACTTTATGTATATAGACTTCTATACTCAATGATCGAGGGAGCGCCTAGCACACGAGCCATTTTGCCTCCAATGAAACATCCATTAGGTTGATCTACTAGGATATCTAAATACAATGCTGCAACTAACATAATACAACACTCAATCGTAATAACACTAAAAACATAGAAACACTTGTTTTAATATACTGATATAGAAATTTCTGACGTCATCAAATTTATTATCTAAATTGAGCAATACTGGGGTGGTGAAGTGTCTTGAAATCAAAATTAAAGTGAAAATCAAAATGTCGGGGTTTTTGTTGATTTGGAAGATTGTCAGTGAAATGGGGAGATTGTCAAAAAGTTTTTTTTGGATTGTATTATATTTTGAATTTGCTTTGGAAAAGATATAATAAACGAAAACATATAAAAAGGTAAAAAGATATTTTATTTCAAAATTTAGAGAACTGATAGAGCAGTAAGAGGAATCGAGACAGATAGACAGAGGAAACAAGCAGTCCAAGAAAGTAGACGGAAAGCAGATAACTGACGTAGCAGATTGGAATACAGAGAACGAGCAGGAGTAGGAGAAGCAGGAGAAGCAATAGAAGTACGAAAAGCAGGGGTCCTAAGAAGAAAAATTCAAATTTTTTTTTAATTTATTATAATTTGTTTTTTAATTTTATATTGTAAATTTTTAGAACCGAACCACCCCCTTTTAAGAGTCTGGGCAAATTTATTAAAAAAATTGATACATATCAATACATATCTATATAAATCTTGTATATGAAAAATTCCTCTTATTTCTTCATTATTAAAATATTTTAACACATAACTATTTTTCTCTTTCTAATTTTCCACTATAAATGGCCCTTCATACGAAAACACCAGTCTCGCACATATCCTTTTACTTTTAGTAACAATTACTAAATCCATTGATTTGTCTTTATAAATTTTATCTTTTCAATTTCCAAGTTCACAGATAGTTTTAAACTTCCAAATTTCCGTCCCCTATCTATCCTCACTCTTTCTTTTTCTGTTAATCTTCTATTCTTCATTATCTTCCCCAATTCTTCCCTATATTTAATTTTCGTTTTTATTTGTCTTATATCTTCAACATATTTTTTTAAAATTATCTTTATTTTTTAGACTTTTATATTTCTTTTTCCTTCTTCCGTTTTGTTTCCTGTTTTTCTCTATCTAATTTCTTGCTTTCTTTCTGAATTTTTTCATTTATTTTTATTTTATTTTTCTTATCTTGTCTTTTATTTTCCTCTTTAAATTGTTTCCCAATTTGCTTTATTTTCTTTCTCAACCTCTTTTTTGATTCTTCAATTTTAATTTTACTTTTATTTTGTCTACCAATACTTATATCTTTTTCTGGACCTTTAATCTGTCTTTCCTCACTAACTTCTTTTTCTTTTCTTCTACTTTCCCTCACTTCCTGTCTGTTTACATATTTTAATTTCACTATTAACGCTATTAACACTTCGTTAAATAGCACCTATTTTTTTTTAATTTATTTCTTCTTAACTCTTTCTTTGAGTTGATTTCTTTTCTATTTCTTCTAGGTTTGATATCGTTTTTCCCTGATCCTCTGCCTCCGGTATTATCTTTTCCATATTTGTAGATATTTTCTTTTTTAAAACAAATCCTTTCTCTTGTACTATTTTATGTTTCTTATTTTGTTCATTTTCTATTTCATCAATTCTACCTATCATTTTTATTATTATTATTAAATTTTTCTTCATTTCTTTAAATTCTACACCTGATTTTACTTTTATTTCTTCAAATTTCTTCATTAGCTTTTCTTTATCTTGTTTTCTATGTTCCTCCATCTTCTTATTACTTTCTTGTATAATATCATTCATTTATTTTTTATCCTCCTTTCTGTTTTCGTTCATAATATCGAAACTATTTTTGATTTCCATAGCCATTGTTTCATTTTTTCTCTTTATTTTCATCGTCAACGCAAACAGGTTCCTTAAAACTGCTTTATCTTCCTTCTTTTCTGCATCTTCCTTTTCTTGCTGTTCTGATTCTGCGTGTTTCTCTTCTATCCCTATATTTTCTAAATCTCCTTGTCCTTCTTGTTGTAAATTCTCTTTCTCGTCTCTTCCATTGTCTCTCATTATTCTAACCTTATTTCCTCCTCGCAATTCATTATAATCATTATTTACACTTTCATACAATTTTACTATTACTTTCTTATAACAATTCTAACAAACTTTTACTTGTCTATATAAATTTTATGTACTTTTATATTCTTCCTAATTTAGTTTTACCCCAATTTTTAAATTTTCTATCCTAAATAATTGATTTTATTTAAATAACATTCCAATGTCCATAAACTACATTCACCCTCACACACCATGCACACATATACTGTTCTTACCCTAAATAAATCAATCAACAATTTAAATATAAATAAAAGGCCTTACAAAAATCTATTTGGTACAAATTTTGTTCCCTTGTCTTTGTAATTCCAAATTTTGTTTGTCCTGTTTTCGTTTTTTAACGCCCCTCATTTTAATAAAGCCCCACGTTGGGTGCCACTTGATATGAAAACACCCTGGATGTGAATTACAACAAAAATACAAAATCTCAAATGGGGCGGTTTCAAAATCTAGAAATGTAATTTACAATAAGAATTTTGGTAATAAAGGAGAATTGGCAGTTTTGCCCCACCTTTCAGTAGAAGTAAGATATATGCCAAATGAAAGATATTGGTAAGGAGAACATTTGATTTTATTATTTCTCTCAATTGTCTGTCCGTTTCGAGTTATACAGGGTGTCTGCTTAAGTTGAAACCATATGGAAATCTTTTTTTAATATTGGCTTTCTGAAAACAATTATTGTTGATAAGAAGTTCTGCATTGTCCAAAAATTAAAATGCAATCATCAGATATCTTTTTTTAAGCCGTATACGAGGTTTGTCAAAAATATATGAATTTTACTCAAGAGTGAAGTACCTTATTTTTTAAAATACAGAAGAATGTTATAAAGTAAAGTTATTTAGAATTAAAAAATATATCCAAATATATAATTACAGTCATTTATCATAAAAATTCAGGTTAGGTAATTATTTACGTTTTACATTATAATTGCATATCTTTAATTCAAAATACCTTTATTTTATAACATTCTTCTGTATTGTAAAAAATAAAAATACTTTACTCTTGAGTAAAATTCATATTTTTTAACAAATCTCGTAACGACTTAAAAAAATTGATATCTGATGGTTGCGTTTTAAATTTTGGACCATGTATAACTTTTTATTACATATTAATTTTTTATAAAACCAATAATAAAAAAGTTCTCCATATGTTTCCAACTTAAGTAGAAACACTGTATGATAGTTGTTAACTCTGAAAGTTTTTTTGTTAGTGGATGCTGACATAAATTCTGTTCCCCCCAGGCTTGGCATGGTAACGACTAAAGAAACAACCAAATCCCGTAGTGAAGTAGCCAAGTTATAGATTATTTAATTTTCATTTTAATTTAGTTAACATCAGTTGTGGAGAAACTGCTGCCATGGGAACGTTTGTCATGGTAATGACTAAACAAAAATCCAAATCCCGTGTTGAGGAAATGCGTAGTTACCAATTTGTATGATTTAATTAAACTTTAGTTTAGCTGACATCAGTTATGTGCAAACTATTGCCATAGGGACGCTTGTTATGGTAACGACTAAACAAAAACCCAAATCTTGTGGTGAGGAAACGCGTAGTTGTCAAGTTATAGATGATTTAATTTAGCTGAAATCAGTTAAGGACAAACTGTTGCCATAGGGATACTTATCATGGAAACAATTATACAAAAACTCAAATTTCGAATTGAAAAATGCATAGTTGCCAAATTAAAGGTGATAAAATCTAACTTTAGTTTAGCTGAAAGGCATTTTTCATGCAAGCCATGTACTAGGTAGCATGAGAATTGCCCTATACTTAATACTTTCATTTTGTATTGATATTATATTGTACTAAGTAATTAAAACGATTGTAATTTTTCAGTGTTATTACATTTTAGAAAGAAACTTTTTGAAGCACACTGTAAATTCCAAAATATTTTTTAATTAGAGCTCCAATAGATATTCATCTTTCTGTATAATAATAATAATAATAATTAAAAAAAAATCATATTTTATAGTCTGGACCGACATGTATAGGATGCCCCACCCTGTATGTGTTACAAATGGCTTTATATTCATTCTAATATAAATGGGGTAATGATATTTATGATTGTATTATTATGTTAGTCCATCATTTTGGTCTTGAACCATTGGTCCCGGTTCTTTGGAGAGCATATATGGGGCTGTGTAACCAACACGTCGAGGTCATTTGGTAAGGGATATACGTGGCGGATAAAATCCTCGACAGCATCTTATCATATACACAGATATTGTAATTGTTTATATATTACTAAGAAGTAATAATTACTATTACTTGCCTGTAATAAGCACTGCAATAACAGAATATAAGCACTTGCATATCTTGCAATTAGTTACATTTAGGATGGTATAACTCGGAACGGACAGGTAATTGAGAGTCGTAATGAAAAGAAATGTTCTCCTTAAAAAGATCTTCCAATTGATATATAACTTATCCTTATTGGAGGTGGGGCAATTTCCCATACATTTCTGTCCATTGTCCTTCTTTTGTTTTTTGCCATATACTCTCCTATTCGGTCTGCTTATACTCTCCTGGATCCTCTGCCACAAGACTACTATCCCTCTCCTCTCACTGCTCTCCCGCCCGTTACTTCAACTCCCTTTTACTTATCAATTCCACTTTCCAATCTTAATAAAATTTCTTTATCTTTAGTTTTACTTATTTTTCTTTATTTAAACTCTTTAAAAATCTCCAATGCAACAATACTTCTTCTAACAAATTCAATATTTCTCAAACATATTTTCCTGTTTTAACACATGACTTTTTTAACTTCCTATGTGACAATTTCCATCTATCAAAAAAAATATCATATTCCCTTTACAAACTTGATAATTTTTAAAATATATTTCTAGATTCTCAACGTCCAGCTTTGCTAATTTTAAATTTTGACACTAATAACTAATTTTAAAAATTTCGTCATCTGTCGATTTTCCATGTGAATACATTAAATACAAGAATTAGATAATGAAATGAAGAGATAAGTGTATTGGGTATAACTTTATTACTATTTTATATTATTGAATTATGAGGTAAAATCTTTATTATATAGTAAATTTCTGTATATTTAAGGACTGAATTGAACATTCAAAGAAGGCATATTAGCGATCACAGTATTCTTTTTGTAACTCCTGATGAGATTTTTTTCTGTATTATGGACTTCCAAAAAACTTGATGTTATTTATGCAAGAATGATGCCCCGTTTTAATACTCTTCAAATGCCAAGGAGTGCATCGATTCCGGTTAAACTAAAGGTCTAATACCTATATTGCTATAATCTGAATTCTTAGTATATCTGGATCTGTTTTATTTATATAACTTGTAAATGCTAGCGGCTAGCCAAAGGTTTGCATTTTTTTATCTAATATATTTTTGTTTCACCGTTAAAATAATTTTGTTTTTCCTAATAAATTAAGTAGCTCCCCATACTGCTTCACATTTGTTTTAGCTAATCTTTTCTCCATATTAAATTGAATAAAATGAAACACAAAAAACTCTAGCCTAATTATTTGTTGTTGTTTTTACATTCAGAAAATATGAAAAATTTCATTTTTTGGAAATGAAATGAAGTTAGGTACATCTTGTGCGCATGCCCAAAAACGCAAATAAATACTTTCTTGCATTTCTAACATCTTCTGTTATCGATTCCCTCAATCATACCAATATGACATCTACTGTTATTTTATGTTATCTATTCGCCGTTAGCATAACATAATAGATTCGTGTTAAGATTAACGTAAACGTTCAATCATAGTACCCATTGTCTTTGAAATTTATTCGTTATTTAAATCTTGGTCACATTTAAATTTGGAATAATTTCCTCTGTATAAATACAGATATGTTTCAAAAATCGTTTTTCTAAATATTTTAAGTAGATATGGGAACACTTGAGAACACTTTTGAACTGCGCATGTATAGTTACGAAGTTGGCTAACCTAACGACAGATGTCAAAATTTAAACCTTACATACGTCATCTGTCAACAATGTTGCCAACCTAACCTGATAATTGATAGCTACGAAGTTGCCTAACCTTACCCAATGACAGATGACGTATGTAAGGTTTAAATTTTGACATCTGTCGTAAGGTTAGGCAACTTCGTAGCTATGTTCGCGCATGCGCAGTTCAAAAGTGTTCTCTCAAGTGTCCCCATATCTACTACTTTATAAAAGATGTATTCGTTATTAATATTGTGATTATTAAAAAATAAAAAGATAATGGACGGATTAAATTATCTCTAAATAGGAACTCGTAAAATAAATTTTATTCAAAATACATGAATCCAAAATCGTTATATTATAGCATTTCTCCCTCTAGACGGTGAACCGCAGAAAACTGGTTTGAGCAATTAGGAGTGTTGCCTGTAACTTCGCAAATCTGGCGAAAGGAGTATTGGAAATGTTATTAACACCATCTAAATTGAATTTCTTTAATTAGTGGAGTCTCTTTTCGAATTCGTAACAGAAATAAATTATATTTGATGATATTATAGTGTTATTAAAATACGTGTAAATATTGTTGCAACGCGAATGGTTAAATTCTAGCAAGAGTTGCTATTCACCGGTTGTTTTGGGCGCCTTTGTTAAAAAAAGAAAAAGTTGAATTAAAATTAAATCATTAATTTATACCTATCTTTTAATTTTTTTTTAATTGAGATTGAATTATTAAAATATGTTTATTTCATAAACCCATTCATCATCCACAATATTTATAATTGTCTCAGGGATAGGTCTGACTCTGTGGTTGCAGAGATTCGTTTGTTTCACGCCAGAGGGCGATGTAATACGAGCCCGTCAATGATTATCAAGAAAGCACCTGTTGTTTATAGTTAATGCCTATGCAGTGTTTAACCAAAAGAAAAGCGAAAAATAAGTGTAAACAAAGACCATTTATGTATTACAAAAAGAACGCAACTGGCAAAATTCTGACGAAATACAAAGAACAATTAGATATTAAAGTGTATCTGTGATTATAAATTATTCATTAAGCATGGAAATTTGAGGTTATATCAGTTAAGTATATTTTTAATTTATTTGTACCTGACAACAATGGAATACTTTAAAAGATTCTTGTAGGAAATCATTATGTTTCAGTCACTAAAGTTTGTTATAATAGTTGATTCAGTATTAGTATTAAGTTTGAAATTATTCATTTGAATTACATTTTACGTGGTAAAACATGATGATTCTTTTCATTGAAATTAAAATTTTGTATGACATAAATTTTTACTTGAGCTGTCTGTTTTGTTCAATTAGATTTTAACAAAACCTAAATTACTCAAATAACGAGATATTTATTTGTCATTCAACTTAAATGTTAAAATTCATTATGAAAAAAAAATTATTTACTGATTAAAATTAAAATTAAGATTTATTTTTTTTTAAATAGAACTTTTTTTAAGTTTATAGGGCATTTATATTTCTAATCTTTTGCAAAATATTTAAGTTTTTTGTTACCTGAGATCTCATTTTTAATGTTTTAGTGCAAAAGTATCACTTTCACGCACAGATCGAAGAATCGAATTTCTTGTCTTGAAGAAATGTGTCCCTTTTCTTCATCAAAGCACTACAGCGACATTTATAGGGGAAGAACTAGCCTCAACGTTATGATTTTACCACGAAAATCAGCCAGAAAATGAAAGTAACTAATTTTCTTCCAACTTTAAAAAAAAATTCTGAAAGATTCTGACTTTTCTCTTCTTGGATCACCCAGCATCAATTGTTCAAACGTTACTATGGGAACCGAACCGAAAACTGCTTACATATTATCTAATTAAGTCACTTTTGCAGAGTTCTTTGATTAGAATTTGAAATTCAGGTAAGTTAATAGGTTTGTTCCAACAGGTCTTCTGATTATCAGATGGACGTCAGATTCATGCGCATTGAAAATAGTCCGTTCCTACAGAGCCACGGATAATCCGATGAACTGTCAGTAAAACGTTCCAACAAATTTTCTGATTCGTACATGAATGTGTCAGAGGATTGTCAAATCTATCAGAGGTTTATCGCTTGTACAAATAATCAGCACATGCGCTTTTGGGTCATTTCTCGTTCGTGCCATTTTTAAATGTTTTGGATTTAAGTTAAGTTAGATTAGTTGGCTTTGTACTCGTATTTCTTTAAATTGAAGTTAGGTTGTGTAGTACATTTTTCTTTTTGTAACTAGGTATTTGTTATACAAATCGATATTTGAAATTTTAAAAATCTTATATAAATATATTTTTCAAAAGATAAGAAAATGAGTGATATTGAAAGTGAATATAATTCGGAAATGTCCTATTCGTCTGATGAGGAAGATATTTTAATGTCACATCGAACAAAAAATACAAATTTTCTTGGTATGTATCATATATTTTTTTAAATGTTAAGGTGATTATTTTTTTTTTTTGTTAGAGGAAACCATCCCAAATTATGACGATAATACGTTTTTTGAACATTTCCGTGTGAGTCGTAATGCATTACAAGATATTGTAAATTCATTTGAAGCAAGTCAGTTTAATAAAACACAGTCCGGGCATTTTGGAAAAACTACAGCTACTGAACAAGTAAGGTGGTGATAAATATACTTGCTTTAAGTAAATTTTTATTAATTTTAGGTTCTTATCACACTATGGTACATGGGTCACCAAACTGTTAGTTTTCGAGATGTTGCCGATAGGTTTAACATTACTATAAGTTCATTATACAGAATTTTACGACGAGTAATATTTTGTTTAAGTAATATGTCGCCCCAAATAATTAAGTGGCCGACGAATGAAGAAAAAATGATAAGTGAGGAACATTTTCAAGCCAATGGATTTCCAAGGGTCATCGGCGCAATCGACGGATGTCACATTAAAATTGATAAGCCTGATGTTGACAGTGACTCCTACATCAATAGGAAAGGATATTACTCAATACATGTCAGTTAATAATTTCAAAAATAGGTATGGTTATTTCTATTTTGTGATCATCTTTTTAGACGCAGGCAGTATGTGACCACCAGAAGAAAATTATTGATGTTCTTGTGGGATATCCTGGTTCGGTACATGACAGCAGAGTTTTTAAAAACTCTACCTTGTATCGAACATTAGAGCAAAAGTGTGGAAATTATTTTTTGTTGGCAGATAGTGGATATCCATTGACTCGACATGTGTTAACTCCTTTTAGAGATAGGGGACAATTAACAGACAGGCAGATAAATTACAATGTCAAATTTGCCAGAAATCGATACAAGATAGAGCATTGTTTTGGAATGCTGAAACAAAAATTCCGACAAATGTACCATGTTAAGATCAGGGACATACGATTTATAGTTCATGTGATTCGAGCAGCATGTGTTCTGCATAACATAGCCCTAAATGATGGAATTAATTTAGGCGATATTCCTGAAGGTATGAACGAAGATCAAATTAATAGAAACGCAAAAGATGACATAAATATTGAAGAAAACAGAAATGCGGAAGATGACAGAAATACTGAAAATATTAGAAACTTTATTATTGAAATTTTAGATATTTAAATAAAATGAATTTGTTACTAAAAACAGCTTTTTATTAAATCCAAACAAAACTAGTGACATATAAACAAAAACTAAAAGTATTTATTTGAACTCATGAACTTAACAATAAATTATTTTACTCTGTCTGCTCAATTAGCTTTAAACTTTTTACTTATACAGTAAGGACGTAGGTATAGGTTGGAATTTTTCTAACAAAATGCTTTCACAGGTCAATTGTTATTTTCTACTGAGCGTCTTACGTTACAATTGGATGTACTAATGACGTCATCGATTTTCTTTTAAATAGAACATTTTCTTTTCATTTTAAAATTCCTCAATAGACGATTACAAAAGTGTATGTAATACTTATAGTCCAGTCATTGATTTCTGAACTCGAGATAAATGTTATATTAGAAATTTTGAATCTAAAATTTTATTGAAAGGGCTGGTCTAATACATTTTCAATTTTTATTAATTTAAATAATTAATAGAATACATTTCAAAATTAAATTAAATGTTAAAAGTACATGCCATTGACTTCCTAGCAATAACCAAGTCAGTTTCTAAATTTCTCTAATACTCTGGTCTATATAAGTTTTACAAAAATTTTTGTAATCGTCTATTACTGGGGAATTAAAAAATTAAGAGAAAAATATGTTCTATTAACAAAAAAATCGATGACGCCATTAGTACATACAACTGTAGCATAAGACGTCTCATTTTCCTTCGCAGGGGTTCTAAACTAAATCCTTTCAGATGACACTTCCTCCCACTTTACAAAATTCCAGCTGGAGGATACTATTGTACTACCTCTTAGACTATTTTAAACTACAAACACAAAAATTGAAATTTCAAAAATAATAGACAACCTAGACATCATGACAAATGCACTTTTTTTCTTTTAATATCACATTTCTTTCTTTTATTAATTCATTTCTTATTTTCATTTGTTCAACTTTTTCTTTCTCGATTGCAAGTCTCTCATCATAATATTTTTTTTTTTTTGATTCGACATAATTTCTAACACTGTAGACCTTCTTTTCCGTAGTTTTCTATTTTGTGTTGAAACTATTTTAGTTTCGGCAGAACCTATACTTCTTTTTTCCGATTCGTCAGCCCTATTTATATTTTCTTTCTCTATTATGTTAATATTTTTTGAACACAAAGGCTCATTAACCAGCGTGTCTGCCTCAAGTAAAAGTTCAGGAAATACATTTTTTTTTTACCCAAAATACAATTCATTTCCTCTTCATATTCATAAAATTTTTTTCCTCTGCCAGTGGACGACTGATCATCAACGTATTTTTTATATCCTCGTTCCAAGATTCGCCAACGATTTTCGCACTGGCTTGGACTTACTTTTATTTTTAATAAATTTTGCAACTTATCAGCAATTTTTTGCCACATTATTTTAATGGTTTTTGTTTTAAAACTCCCCACTTTTCTTTATATAAATCTAAAAACAATTTTGTTGTGTTTTTAGTCCATTTAATGTCTCTGTCCACCTCATAAGTATTTAGGTTAGGTCCCTGAATAATAATAAATTCAGACAATTCGTTTGGGACAGCTAAAAAAATATATTATGTTGACAAATATTAAAATATTATTTAAAAAAATACATAATTTACCTAACACGTCATTTTTTTGTTTCATTGCTTTATAATATCTATGCGTTCCAACAAGTACAATTCTCTGACACAAAAATGGACGTACATCTGACTGACATGCGCAGTGGTTAGTTTACGAATGCATTCATGTACGAGTCAGAGACACATCAGAACTGAGCTGTTGGAACGAACCTAATGTCTTAATTTCATAATTAAAAATGTCAGAATATATACAGGGGAAAACAAAAGTCATTATCTTTTTCTTGGCTTTCACTAATAAAACTGTTCCTTTTTTTTATCACTTTTTAAACGTAAATGAATCATTTAAACACTTGTTCTACTTCTTAAAATTATTTACAAGTATTTTCAATTTCAATAAAATATGTTTTTTGCTGTCAGATATAAAGTTTAGAAATTTTCTCTTATTAAGTTGAATTTATTAGTTTAATTTATTCATTAATTGTTAACCAACATGTTTTTATTTATTTACCGTTTTTCTCCTAATTATTTATTTTTATAAACTTTATTCTTTGTAGATTCATTGTACTTTTTTAAAGAAAACTGTTTCCTATGGTTTTTTTTTTAACAGCTGGTCTGATACTACCAGTGAAATCAGTTTTATTCATATACAATATTCTCAAGGATTTATTTACAAGATTGCAGATTATTGTTTTATTTGTATCTCACAAACCTGTTAAAGAAAATTGTAAGTATTACATTATTAGTAAATTTTGTTATGTGTTATTACTTTATTCATAATTATTCTCATTATGTGAGACTTATTTCGTCTTTTCTCCTGGTCAAACAAATTCATTTAACTAAACATGATGCATATTATTTATTAACTCTTGTTACTTTGTAGTTTAATATACAAGGTGATTCATAACTTTAATTCTTTCTTAATTATACATGATTTTGAGTGAATTTTCATTAACTTCAACTTATAGATTTAATTGAACGTTACAATATTAAAGCCCTACTAGTATGTGTAAAATATTATTTTGAAAAAAATACCTATAATTAATGGAGTATTTAAATCTTGAAAATTCATATCAAATCAGACATACGCCAGTAAAGTTGACATAGGTTATCTATATAATCAAAATCACATAAGGTCATTAGCTCCGATAAACTTACTCACAATTTCTGTCTACAATTTAATAAGATATTCTAGTTGGGAACCACCCAATAACTCTTATTTCGGTGTGAGAAGGTGTTTGGCAAAAAATATTTTATTAGTTTTACAACTGTCTTACACAACCATTTTCACAAAAAAATAAACCACGATTACAGAACAGTTTAGCCTTCAACCCAACAAAAAAACTAATCTAAATCTCACACAACCATGTTTATAAATCAATAAGGATTGCTCAATACTTTCTATACCATCGGAATTATCCAGGAAAATCATTTTTATTATTACGAGTATATAACTGTGAAAACAGATACTTGGAATCAAACCCAAACATCTTTGTTTCCCAGACAAATGCCCTTACTGCTAGACTATGGCAACATTGACTGTTGAGTTCCTAGACAGCAATTTATTGTGCTAGTTCGGGCCAGACGCCGTTTAAGGCCCATTCTCAAATCTTCCAAACAAAACAAAATTATATTTACTTAACTTCTCCTCATAAAAAATTACTATTTCCAAATTATATAAAAAAAGCTGCCAACCATCTACAAATATAACGAAATATATGTTCCGATGCTGACGACATAGAGCATAATGTATATGTTAAATGGCATTGGTCAATTTTGTTACGATATCTGCACATAGTAGTTTGTGTGTGTAGTTTAGATGTTTACGAGACATGCATACATTCGTCGATATTGACGGATATGATTTTAGTGCATAGAACTACTGGAGAAAATGCTTATCAAGAACATATTCTTTACGGCTTCCTGATGTTCGTGGCAATAGAACCGAATGCGCTGTTTTCACGTTTTTATCTTACTACAAATTTGATTTGTAGGAAGTTTCATAAGTTTTGTAACGAGCCGGCGTAAATTAATTTTCGGAAACTCTTGTTACTTTTAATATGTATACGTATACCTATATACTGGAAAGTATCAATTTGTTTTAATAAATGTTAAATTAATTATAAATAAAATAACATTTTTTTCCAAGACCACTTAGGAAAGTGACACATATCGCACTAATATTTAGTCTTATGGGAAGTGCTCTATATTACACGCGTCAGCTGTTCATAGATATTAATTTTTATCAATTATTGATATAATTTAAAAGTAAATATATTATTTTTGGTTTTTCTATGGTTATTACACATATTGTATTAAATAATTAATTTGACGTTAGACTTTATGGTACAGAGCGTAAAGTGTTCAAGTTTATCAAGTTTGAGTTTCGCAATCACAATGTTTTTCATTTCTACAAAACACAATCCGTAAAACACTTTAAAATTTATTTAATAAAGCATATAAAACCAAATCTATAACCAGCCATATATTAAATTCCAGATTTCCTGGTTTTACATATTTTTGGTGAAATTATTTTGTGGTCGTATGAAAAATATTGTACATCATTTATGAAAAAGTGATTTTTTTGTACTCGTGTAATTTTCGCACTCGTGTGAAAAATATAACTTTGCAAACTTGTAATGGAATAATACTATTACGAATAAAGCTGTTTAGAATCAGCAGAATAGTTTACGAATTTCATATAACCAGTTGATTTTACTTACTTAAAAATAAAAAACCTGAAACTAAGAAATTGCACTAGACTAGATTAGACTAGACTAGTTTCAGCATATTTTCCTATCTTCAGGTAATAACTACTTTAAACAAAGAATTATAAACATCACTGTGGGTCCATTTTGTTACATTTAAAAGTAATAAAAATAAAACAATAAATAGGTGGTATCAAAAACAATAAATAACTTTAAAATATTTTTACAAAGTCATTGACTAAATGAATTAAACAACAAAAAGATCGAACGTGAGATGAGACTACCGTGCTACCCAAAGATTGAATGCCGACTGGCAAAATATATAGCCGGTGAATATTATATGATCCATTAATGAAGAAAATAGACGACATGCATGAGTTGGTTTGCTCGCATCTTCAAATCTTCATAGACATAATGAAGCTTCAAAGGTCTACGGAAGATTCGTACTTCATCTAGAAAAAAAAAATGTAATTTATCGTATAAGCAAGGTGCCGATTGAAAAACCCAAGGTAATGCATCAAAACCGGCTGGCGCCATTTGAGGGTAACAATGACCTGAAAGAAGTAAATCAAATCCAAAAAACACGTGACCTCGTCTTTGAAGAATTTATGGGTACATATGGTGGTACTGAGCAACAACAAGATTTGCTCACGGTTCTAAAAGACTACTTGCTGGTCCATAGCATTTACGCCAGCATCATCGATGCACGAGTATTAGCATCTGTATTCCGGTTTGTTCAATGAAAAGAACTTATGAGGTCAGATACCAGCCCCTGGAAAACGTTTGAAACTTCAAGATGGATCATGTTACCTTCTCTACTTGGTAACAAAGATCACATTCCACGATCGATCCACCTATAATGATGTATCAATCGATCCACTTACCATGATGTATAGGATGCTAGCCATGCCGAAGTTTTGCAACCAGCTGGATTAGAACATTATTCTAAACATAGTGGAAGTAATTTGAAGTAATTTGGAGCCCACCGTCTTTTTTAAGCTCTAGGAGGGCCTCTTTCGTTCATCTATTTTTCCTTAAGAACTTCAATAATAAAGCGATGTCCATTTCTCAATTTTTTCTCTTCGCTAAGCACGTAATATATGTCATTTCGTTTGGTCTCATTTTCTCGGTGTTAAAATCCAGGACTAACCTTTCGTTGCTCCATCTGCGACACCGGAGTATGGTATGCTTCGGATCGTCCACCTCTTCATTGCAAGACAAACCTCGTATCTGGGACCTTACCAATCCTGTGCGTGTACGATCTAAAACATCCATGACCGCTGAGAAATTGGATTGAATAATAATCAATCTGTTTGAAACGGCCATGCCGTCAGATCGGGTATAAGAACTTTTGTCCACTGTGCTACTCTTTCCAGTTCTGCCTATATTTGCTTCTACGTTTTAACTGTCACTTCTCTCTACCTCTTGTTACGTTAACTTCTGGCCGCCTGCCGGCTCTGTAGAGCCTGCCTCGCTCTTCTATTTAGACATCAATCTGGAGAATAACATCGATAATCGCTACTGCTTCTCCGGACACACAGGTGACTCTCAACATCATCTTTATTTGCGTACTAAGTAACATATTTTTGTATTTTATTGTCGTGACTGCTCTTTTTTATACGGGTACTGCATACAGGATCACTGATGCAGCCACGCCTGATAGCATTCTTCTTCCTATTATTCTAGGGCCTCTCGTGTTTAGTAATAGTCTAGACAGAGCCGGTGTTTGTTTTATAGCTTTTTCGCAAGTTTTTCTCACGTGTTCATTAAATAGGAGCTTGCCATCGAGCCACTCGCCCAGATATTTCACGTGTTTGCTGGAGATCACGACCGTGTCTCTGATATTGAAAACGATATCTTTTATCTTCCTATGACCCTGCAAGATTATCACCTCCATCTTCTCCGTCGCAATATCTAGTCCCTGAGTTTTAATTGAGTGACTTATGTCTGTTATGGCCCCTTTGCTAAATTAGGTCGTATTTTATGTCTGCTCGTACTATAAGCGCGAGGTCGTTTGCATATGCAACCGTGGCATGTTACTCTTAAGAACATCATTTCGACCACGTTCCATAATAACTGATCCCTGTAAAACTCCTTGTTGCATGCCGATCTGTTCTTTTCAAACCAAAAGTGATCTTTCCCTGAAGTATTTTACGGTTGCGTTATGTTTAGTAGGTAGTCACTTAGGCCCATCTTCGTGAACGCCTCCAGAATCCTGCTCAATTTAACGGTATTAAACGCGTTCTTAATATTATAAAGATAATAGTCCCCCAGATCCATCCAAGTTGCCTTTCTGATCACGTGTTCAATCGCTTGGATTGTTGAGTTCCTTTATCTGAATCCAAACTGCCTATCTGATAGCAGTTTAAATACTGGTCTACAGCCATTCACCTAGTGTCCAGGTTACAGTGCAGGTCGTCAAGTGTTACTTTCATGCCACTGGAAATTGTAAAAGATAATCCAGTTGAAGATATAACCATTCAATTTCAGTTCTCTTAGGAAGGGCAATTTTGTGCAAGTCATTTTCAACCAGTTTGTTCAT
The DNA here is from genome assembly GCA_927349885.1 of Psylliodes chrysocephalus. Taxonomy (NCBI): domain Eukaryota; kingdom Metazoa; phylum Arthropoda; class Insecta; order Coleoptera; family Chrysomelidae; genus Psylliodes; species Psylliodes chrysocephalus. The sequence continues at coordinate 88,915,083 of OV651813.1, forward strand.
GCTTTAAGTTCCCCTTTGCCTTATTTGGGCCTTTTACGACTTTTCAGCGCACCAAGAATTAGTTTATTCCTGAAACTCCTCTATAGAGACGCCTATGGTCGCCATCAGTTAGACTGAATCATTTATTCTAGAAAGTACTGAAACTCCTATAGACTATTATTTAAAATTATGTATTTTCTGACGGGTGCGATATTGTGGCGGGTGCGGGAATATTTGAGATCGTTAGATTTGTATACATAAATAAGATTGTTTGGCCATTTAAGTTTAGTTTATGTCGAGATACTGTCGAGATATGTTGTCAAAGTAAATTAGTAAATAAGTATTTTATAGATAAATTGGTAATTGTATAGTAACCTAATAAATAAATTAGTGAATATAGCATAAAAAAGTTAAATAAAAGTTATATAAATAATTTTGTTCTCATTACTTTTAAATGTAACATCACCGATCTACACTGGAGGTTCTGATTTTGTTTATAATAACTATTGTCTGAAAATGGGCGAAAACAAGAGGCACTTTAATCTATTTTACTATCAGTAAATATTGTGTAGAATTGATTTTAAGTATAACTCTTTCATTATTTATTATTTGGTTGGTTTACTTTCTTCTTCATGTGTGTTAACCAGTGGTGTCTGGTAAGTTTCACTAAATAAAAACTTTTTATTTTGACGGTTGTATAAATTTAAATAACTTTTGTAATAAAATAAAAAACAAATGACCCTGGCTCTTTAAACTCAAATAAGTTATGCTAGATCTATCAACTTGATAAAGTATGTTAAGCCCAGTTCCATCATCATTCTTTGTTCCAAAGCTTTGGGGAAAACCACTTTAAACCTTTTGGGGTCAGTCTGTATATTATTTTACACGTAGGGTTACGGTTACAGAAACAATTCACCATAGTTACTAAACTACTCTAGCATCTCATTAATTCTCCGCCATGCTATGTTGCATATATCCTTTGTACTCGTTTGATCTCTTATCTTGAAATTTGGAAAGAGCATTAAAATGCTGCACGTAATTCTGTTCGAGGAACACTTTTAATTAGATAGTTTTTTTTTTTGTTTCATACGAAACAATGTTGCAGATGTTCGCGTACAGCAGTTGAATTATTAATTAATACTTCTGTAGTGAGTTAGTGTGGATCTAAATTCGACCCCTTAATTTACATGGTATGCAAATACGAGTAAGTTTCTTGAATATGGTTAAATTAGTTAAAACTTTATTAGAATTTATTTATTCGGTACATAAATAAAAGTAGAGTAGTGAATAATCTTCGGTGACTAGTTAGATTGACAATGCATCTTAGGTTATATGAGCAAAGCATTTTTTTATTAAAATAGCAAAGCGCTTGCGACATAAAGCCATCTTCAGTGCTTATTTACAACAAGAGCCTAGCTTATTTTCTTTATCTATGTTAGTTTAAATGAGAGCCCGTACTTCTCTTAAAATTATTTAAAATATGTCGCGACGAATGTTGTGGAGAGGGGACAAACCTCGCAAAGCCGCGATTGAATTCATTCTCCGATTTCTTTCCGAATCGACCGTTGAATTAAAATAACATTTTGGTGTGTTCCAGGACTGCGATAAAGTTTTCTAATGTCATTGTAAAAATTCAAATATTCTTTACATTTCTACCTCTTTTTTTGTTACATGCCTATGTCCTGATCCATAAATTATTGTTATCAAAAAAACCTGATTATTTGTATGAAAAAATAAAAAGGAGATCTGAAGTCCATAATGTTAATGTAAGATTTAAAAATTTCCTAACACTTCCGAAACACACTACAACCTTATTCCGATCTTGCTTTTCGTATTTCACAGCCAAATTATTTAACCTTGCCCCTAAAATATTTAATATCACATCACTCTCAAGTTTTAGAAAAGTAGTCAAAAACCTTTTATTTAACGGAGATATCACTTACAATTTTTAATTTATATTGTTAATTAAATTTAGTTTAACAATAATATTTCATGTTATTTCTATTTTTTACTCGTCACTATTGATTAATAACTACAATAACAACACAGATCTAGGATTTATAAAATTTGACCTTTGTTTTTATTATTTCTAAGTTTCCATATTAATTGTTTGTTTGCTTTCTTATTGAAAGCTAGAATTTCACTTTTTTTCATAGAAAATCTGTATGCATTACTTAATTATTTATATTTTTCTGGGTTGCGTGGAAGAGCGCTGCTTATTTGCTGGCTCAATCTTTGAGCTCGCCAGTAAGTGCGAACGTCGCCTTTTGTCTTTCAGTATTTTTTTTATGTATATTTATATAATTTTGTATAATAATTTGTATGTATTGAAATCAATAAAGTCATTATTATTATTATTATTATTATTATTAAGTATAATTTTATAAAATAAATTTTGAATTATTCGATATATGTTTTATGCAGCCTTTACTTGTTGCTGGAATTTTATATAGTATTATGAAAAAGTACATTTATTAGTTAATTTATTAATGATTGGAAATTTTAAAATAATTATTTTAAAGTTTAACTTATATTTCTTGTATGATCATCGTGAAAAACAGAATTTTTACTTTCATATCTGTATACAGATAAGGAAAGTATAGGAATCATGATTTTTTTCGACTTCGAGTTTTGGACGGCTTTTTTTTTGTTTTGACTATTTTCGCGATGATGTCTGTGTGTGTGTTTGTTTGTGTGTGTGTTTAGCAATTTCTAATTATGACCTATAATTAGGAATTAGTCAAATGCAGACCGATGAAATGGAATAAGACTTATAAAAAGATATATGACTCTGACAAAAACGTCTGACAAATCTATTTTTTTTTTATTCTCTCTATCAAACATATTACAAAATTCATGTCAACAACAACAATACAAAATACAACAATATTTAACATACTCCCACCAAACAAACATTAAAACCTGGTAGGTTTTTTACTCTTCCTTCCATATCTTGTAAAAACATTTGTTGTAGTTTGTGATGGCTTTTCTTCTGTCCTCTTTTTTCTTGCGACTTCTTGTATTTGCGATTTATTCTCATTTTCATCCATCTCTAACCTGAATATTCTCTGTATGGGTCTAATTACGTATCCGTCTTTAGTTTTTAATCCAACTACTCTAACGTTTCCATCTTTTCCAAGAAAAACCTGTTCTACCAAGGCTAGTGGCCAGTCTAATCTTTTGGAACCCTCAGTTTCTAAAAAAACTAAGTCACCTACCTTTACGTTATCGAAATGTTGTTTCCGTTTTCTAAGAATCAGTTGACTGATATATTCCTGCCTAAATCTTTTTTTTAAATCCTCTCTCAGTTTCAATCTGTACCTACATCTTCTTCTAAGATACACTGAATCTATCTTATCTAAGTCCGGAACACCAGTTTGGATTATCTCTTGTAAGAAGAACGAAGGCGTTATCGGAACTAAATCAGAAGAGTCCTCTGACAAATAGGTCAACGGTCGGGAATTCACCACAGATTCACAATCACACAATACAGAATAAAATTCTTCATAAGTTAAACAGGCTTTACCTAGTACTTTACGAAGCAATTGTTTAATAATCCTTATCAATCGCTCCCACCAGCCACCCCACCAGGGTGCATTTTTAGCATTTTTAGCACCTACAAAATTAGTTCCATTATCAGAATATACAATAGAAGGTCGACCTCTTCTAGCGATAAAGCGACGGAAAGCCAAAAGAAAACTATCTGTTGAAAGGTTCGACACAATTTCCAAATGAATTGCTCTATAAATAGCACAGGTGAAGATACAAACCCAGACTTTTTCCCTATTTTTTAAAAACATATGTCCAAAAAGATCAATCCCTATCACCTCAAAAACTGCGGCATCCTTTACTCTATTTCTGGGCAGGGTAACAGGAATTGCTTCGCATGGCCTTGACTCGTGTCTACGACAAACTACACATTTACGAATCACAGATTTTACCGTTTTCCTTCCTCCGATTATCCAAAATTTTTCTCTTAAATTTGACAACAGAATTTGAACGCCAGCATGACATGAACCAACATGTGTGTCAAATATGAGTCGAAAAGTTAAAGGATGTTTCGCAGGTAGAATAATAGGATATCTAAATTCAAATAGATCGTCTCTCTCAGTTATCTTTGTCTTAACTCTCAGTATACCATCTTCATCTCGAATCAGGGCCAGACTACCAATATCTTCTTCATTGTGGAAACACTCTTGTTGAATAGATTTAATTAAAGTCAATTCTGCATGTTCCATTTCTGTTGACAAAAGATATTTGGAGTCACGTTTCCCTTGATGTTTTAGATTAAAAATGAAGCGGAATACCCATGCTACTAAACGGATAATTTTATTGTATTTACTAAAATAGTTAAAACACCAAGACATATCAATCTTAGGTTGAACCAATAGAGAGGTTACTACCTTTCTACATTCTGCTTGTACAAGATGTTCTTCTACTACGAACTGTTGTGAAGGCCATTTTAAACGATCTTCATACAACCAGCCAGGTCCCTCCCACCACTTTGAAAGTAGCAACTGTATTGCTGAACATCCCCTCGTTATTAAATCTGCAGGATTCAATGTACTGGGGACATGATACCAGGAATCCTTATTGGTTAACTTTCGTATTTCCTGTACTCGATTATGTACAAAAGGTTTCCATTTATTGGTATCATTTATCCAAGCCAACACTGTCGAGGAATCGGTCCAGAAATATGATTCTATTGTTTTATTTAAATCGTTTACAATAGATGACCATAATCTTGATGCTATAGTAGCCCCTAACAACTCAAGACGTGGTATAGAATTGTTCTTCTTAAGAGGAGTAAGTCTTGATTTTGATTGTACGAATCGAACAGTTACGTCAACATCGGACTCTACCCTTAAAAAGACGACACATGAATAAGCATCTTTACTAGCATCGCAGAAAACGTGAAGACTAAGATTCTTTAATTTAACATATTCATGACTAAGCCACCTAGGAATAATGACATTAGCTAAGTCAGATAGCTGCTTAAGCCATTTTAAAAATGTAGCTTTCATATCTTCATGAACCTCTTTGTCCCAACCTATTTTCATGACCCATGTCTTTTGTAACAATAGTTTTGGGATTAAAAGTACTGGTACGGTGAATCCTAAAGGATCAAAAACTTTATTTACGATGGATAATATGTATCTCTTTGTAATTAAATCCTGACTCAAAATTTGATCATCCCTTAAACATATACTTAATGTATCATAAAATCTATCCCATTCAAGTCCCAATATCGGAGTTGATTTAATTGGCTTGGGACTAATATCATCCAGGATAGTGTATTCCCAAAGTCGAAGATCAAATTTGGCATCTTCCATTACCTCTTGAGACTCTTTAATGAAGTTTCGCAGTTCTTTTTCAGAATCAACACTAGTAACACAATTATCTACATAAAAACTGCGTAATAACTTAGAAATTGTGTTACCATATCTATTTTCTTTAAGAACTGATTCTAAATGATACTTTATTACTGCTCCTAAGAGGAAAGGACTACATGTGAGACCAAAAACAACCCTTTTATGTCTATAATGGTCAAGATCTCTGCTTTTATTATACCAAACAAACCTCAAAAAATCAAAATCTCTTTTCTGTAGTTGTATCTGCAGAAATGCTTTTGCAATATCAGATGTTACGCCAATTTTAGACCATCTAAAATTTAATAATATAGATGGTATTAATTTTATCAAATTTGTTCCCTTTTCTAAACAATTATTTAGGGATGGGTAATTCTTTTGCTTTGCCGAAGCATCAAAAACTGGACGTAACTTTGTAGTTAAACTGCTAAGCCTAACTACATGTCTATGGGGCAAATAATGAGTATGAATCTCACCTAATTCTTCAAACGGTACCTCCTCTATTATTCCTAATTTCAACCATTCTTCAAAAACTGAATTGTACTCATTATAGTAGCCGTCTTTATCTAACTTTTTTATGAGAGCATTCAATCGACATTTTGCCATCTCGAAATTAGTGGGCAAAGGTGAATGACCTTCGATAAAAGGGAGAGCAACTATATAACGTCCATCTTCATCTCTTGAAACAGTATCCGAGAAAGATTGAAAAACAGATGCCTCATATTCTTTCTTAGATAGTACCTCAATAGGATCGCTTATACCAATAAGATCGAGGTTCCACATATCAGAAAGAGAGAGAGATTTATTGAGCATCGAAACAGAGGAATGAAAAAATTTAGATTGAAAATAGTTCGCGACTTTTCCCATAAGAGTCCATCCTAAAGGTGTTTGAAAAGCAACTAATCCACATGCCAATCGATGACTAGGACCTGATAAGAAAAAACCAGCCAAATCCGCTCCAATAAGAAGTTCAATAGGACCACCTTTTGTATCAGACAAGTTTATATTCAGGGCTTGAAGCTCTTCCATCCAAGGGCCTTCATGAATAAAATCAATGGTACTACAAATTATAGGTTGATCTAAAACATCAAAATTACAAGAATATTTCATATCAAGACTTTGTACAACAATGTGGTAACATTTATGATGCATAACTTCTGACTCAAAACCCCCAAATAGTGAATGAAGAACTTCCTCCGACCCTAGAACTTCAAATCCCATTAAAATAGCAGTAGACTTCCTGATGTAAGACCAATGAGAACCCGGATCAATAATTGCTCGAACTTGTCGTTCACAACTTTTACTTTTTAATGTTACAACCAATGTTAGCAAGAAGACTTGAGCAAAAGAAGTATGATTGGAGAGATTATCTGTTACCTGACGACTAGTTTCAACTTCTTCAGAATTTTTAGTCTCTGTTAAATGAGCACACATGACCAATACATGTTTTTCACCACAATTACTACATTTAAGCTGAGCCGCTGATCTGCATTTCCTCGCAATATGTCCAAATTTCAAACACAGATGACAACAACCCTTAGACGACAATATTTTCTTACGTTCCACATACGAGTTTCAGAGCAGTAGGACAATCCACGCTGTTATGTTCTTTTTTACAAAAAACGCATTTTATGGATCTAGTGTTAACTAATGTCGCAGTAGGTATCAAATCAGCGGAAGATGTAGGATATTTTTTTTGTTTTGAATTAGTGAATCCTGCAGTTGCAAGTGATATTCTTTCCTCATTTTCTACTTCTTCTTTCATAAATTTCATCAGTTGATCTAGACGTTTCTTCATAGAATCAGTAGCACAAAAAAATGAACTTCGTTGCCAAACTCGAAGAAGTTCTTCAGACAAGCATGATTCTATCAACGGAAACAACATTGCAGCGCATTGATCAGAAGTGACATTGAGGGATTCTAAGGAAAGAAGTTGAGTTTCAATTCTATCACTCAATACAAATCACTTAATCTAGACTTAAAATTATGATTATTTAAAACTAATTTCAAAAGCTCTCTAACGTGGACTTCTATAATTAAGTCTTCACGGCCAAAACGAGATTTTAGACTTTCAATAGCCTTGAAATAGTTTTCTCTTGTAAGAGGATAACTCTCGACAATTTGTCTTGCCTTAGAATTAGGTTCTGTTGCTTGGTTCAGATAGAAAAATTTATCTTCTATTTCTAATTCCTCATCTTCATGAATTCTACGAAATTGGCTCCAAAAAAGTAACCAATTCTGAACATCTCCTCCAAATTTCGTAAATTCTATTTTTGGAAGGAGTATTTTACTTTGAAATGATGAATTAGACCGACTACTACTAGCCCTAGTGGTTACTGTATTTAAATAATTTTCTACCTTAAATTTTAGAGTGTTAAATTGACAGTGATATTGATCTGCTTTTGCCATCTCACCATCAATGTCGATATCTTCTGAATCATTTTCCACCAGGAAATCGAAGAGCTTTTTGTCGAGTGCAGATATTGCTTCAATTTTTTGTTCAAGAAGCTTCAGATACCCTTGTACTTCTGTGATATTATGTTGTTCCAGCGGAAACTGATTCATGACTGTTTCATATACCTTCTCGAAAGACGTCCTCTGTAGATCTAACGCCTTCATCAGCCTTTCTATACCACCGGGTCCTGTCACGGTCGCCATATTTAGCAATTTCTAATTATGACCTATAATTAGGAATTAGTCAAATGCAGACCGATGAAATGGAATAAGACTTATAAAAAGATATATGACTCTGACAAAAACGTCTGACAAATCTATTTTTTTTTTATTCTCTCTATCAAACATATTACAAAATTCATGGCAACAACAACAATACAAAATACAACAATATTTAACAGTGTGTGTGTCTGCATGCCATTTTTAACTGGGACAAAATAATCCCTGTGGTATTTACAAGGGGGACGTATAAAACCCAGTGGTTTTTTTGTTACAGTATGTCGAAGAGAGTATTATCAAAAAAAGAATTAAATTATTGGGCAAATGTTTCTGAAGATGAAGATATCGATAATGATAGAGATAAAGATTATAAAATCTTCCAAATCAGCTGAGGATGGGGAAATAAGTAAAGATGACGAAGAATCTTTAGATAGTAAAATAGAATGTAGAAACGATGATCGCACAGAAAATGAAGATCAAAAGCAAGAAATACAGGAACACAATAAAACTCAAGATGAAGCTCTCTGATGACTTTCTACCAAGGTTCAGCATTCCTGCAAAAAATACGTGTGAGTTAAACAAAGGATTTACAAGATCTTTGACACAATTTGAGGTGTTCAAAAAATTGTTTTCTCCACGTTTATTCATCTTTATTTCTGAATGTATAAATAAAAGGACAATATAAGAAAAACAGAAAAAGAAACGCATTACTAAAAGCGATGTAGGTGAAATTGCAATTGTTTTAGGATATTCCCTAGTAATGTGTTATAACAGATTGCCAGGCCTTAGACATTATTGGTCTACACATCCTTCAGTAGGAAATACATTAATAAAAAATAGTATTTCTAGAAATAGATTTACATTGTTATTATCCAATAGTAAAGACCGTTCTGGACTAAAGCAATATTTACCAATAAAACCCACTAAAAGAGGAATCAAAATATGGATTAGATGTGATTCTTGCAATGGTTTTCTTGGCGAAAGAGTTCTATACAAGATAGCCAGTAGAATAAAGTCAACAGATGTATTATGTTTCGACAGATTTTTTACATTTGTAAAACTTATGACTAACATTCCATTTTCATCAGTTGGAACTGTTATGGTGAGTAGAAAAAATATACCAAAGATTACAAAAAAATTAAACAGAGGAGCGTCCGAAATTCTTGGAAATAAGTATAGTACCATTTTGTCAAATGGCAAGGCACCAACGAAGTTACAGTGGTTAGCAACTGCCGACCTCAAAAACTTTACTATTGTTCAACGAAGAGGCAAACCCAGCAAACACAAACATGTAACATATATGTATCATTTACATGTACTAGTTCCGTGTTACATAACAAAGTAACTTACATGTTACATAATAACTCCTGTGATTACTGTGAAAAATGACCTAATTTTGTTATATAGCAGGTTCCTTATATGTGATGTAATGGGTTAAGTACATGTAAGGAACAGTGTTATATATCGGAAGACATGTAACACTTATATTACCATTGCAACATCTAATATGCTTCATTATTACAGCACATATACATTACTTTTTTCATATAACATTAGTATTATAAATGTTATATAAATGAAGGTATGTAAATGTAGGTATTAGTTATACAGTGTGTGTCTACTTAAGTTGGAACTATATGGAAAACTCTTGTATTATTGACTTTGTAAAAAAAAGTATTCTTGATAAAAAGTTCTGCATGGTCTAAAACTTAAAATGCAACCATCAGATATAATCCCTATACGAGGTTTTTCTAAAAATATGAATTTTAGTCAAGAGTAAAATACCTTTATTTTTTACAATACAGAAGAATATTATAAAGTAAAGTTACTTTGAATTAAAAGTTATATTAAAATATGCAATTATAGTCATTTAGCATGATAATTCAGGTTAGGTGATTATTTACGTTTTACATTATAAATTATTTGTAGTTATAAATTAATTAATCACCAAACCTGAATTTTAATGCTAAATCGCTGTAATTGCATATTTAAATATATCTTTTAATTTAAAATAATTTTACTTTATAACATTCTTCTGTATTGTAAAAAATAAAAGTATTTTATTCTTGAGTAAAATTCATATTTTTTGGCAAACAGCTTAAAAAATTGATATCCGATGGTTGCATTTTAAGTTTTGGATCATACATGGCTTTTTATCTAGAATACATTTTTTCACATAACTAATAATAAAGTTTTTCTATATGGTTCTTAAGTAGACACACTGTATGACAAATACTTACAAAAAAAACGTCGAAAATATTTGGAGGAATAAAGAAAAGTAATTTAAACGTATTTGTTAGGTATATCAATAATTTTATTGGACAAATTCATAACCGAAACCAAAAATGTGTTATAAAAATATTGCACACAAATATAATAACCTAAATTCATCATAAAAATCACAAAACATCTGCAATTAACGACCATCCACGTCCTCAAAATTCAGCGCCCCATATCAAGCATGACCTGAAAAGAGAACAAAAATTAATATTTACACCTCAAATGTATCATCGAAATATAGTACACACATATAATAACTCAATTTCATTATAAAAACATAATATACCTACTATTTTCCACAATAAATCCATAAATGCCACAGGTACCACCATAAAACGCCTATAGCCGCCATTGAACATTGAAACACTACTAAAAATAATGCACCAGATATACCTACTTACCTAAAAACATGCGTATTTCAAGGACCGTTTGGTCAACAGCATTTATTTATATATACGCTATGTAACATTTTGAACGAAATAATTTAGTACAAATTGTTACTTTAATGTAGATTACATATAGATATATAAATTAATATAACCTTTACGTGAAGAAATTTATATAACGGATATGTAATTTTGTAACATATATTTTAATTATATACAATGGTATATAACTATGGTGCTAAGTTTGAACTTATGTGTTCGGTTCCATAAATAACACATAAAAGTGCATACAAGACAGTCTAAGTATATTTTATCCTTCTTAGTTATGTAACAGGAGGGAACATGTAACAGAATGGTTTGCTGGGAAGATGACATACGAAAAGATATAGAATGTCCAGAAGCAATAGATTTTTATAATAATTTCAAGGGTGGAGTGGATTTAGCTGAACAAATGTCAGGTTCATATGATAGCGGCCGCAATTCCAGTAAATGGTAGAATGGTTTTTTTAGATTACTAATGGTTGCCGCAGTCAATAGCTGGATAATATATAATGAACTTCACAGACAAAAATAACCATTTCTAGATTTTGTAATCCAACTTGCCGAAAAACTTGTTAAGAAAAAACAAAAGTACACGTTCGAAAAAGATCCATTGGTAGACCATCAAAAAAATCAAGACATATGCTAAATATTGGGGAGCATCTACCAGTTGAAGGCAAAACTCGCCGACGTTGTGCAAGGTGTTTTAAACAAAACATAGAAAAAAAGAACAACGACTCTATGCAGAATGTGCCAATTACCCATGTGCAAAAATTGTTATACACCGTACCATACCTGAAAATAAACATTTAAAAAACTGTTTTTAGTTTTTTATATACCGGTGGGGTGTTTATTTAATTTTATTAGTGAGACATATACGTCCCACTTATCAATGTTTTTGAGACTATATGTACTCTGGAAAATATATTTCTAAAACATATTACTCATTTTTTGTTTTAAATCTTGTAATATTGAAAATAAAAAGTGGGACTGAAAGGGTTAAAAAACTAAATCTTTTACTGAAAACATGAGAAAGTTCCATAAGGCCCTGCCGGGATCATCTTTCTTTTTAAATCCTATATTAGTTAACATTGTAAACCAGATTTATTAATAAGAATTAAGATACTCGGGGTACTTTCCACAAAAGATAAAATATTCTTCAAATTTAGGTGCAGTACAGCAAATATATTTTGGAATTTCCTCGATTATTTTTACAGTAATTTGTATAATTAATTTTGGTTTAAATTTGGTTTACAGTAAATCTTTGTACAAGTAATTCCCTTAGTAGATCTGTACTTTATTTTCTATCAATTTGGTGTTGAAAAACTTTACAATTAAGTTTCGTCATATACTTTCCAAATGACAATAGCGGATTAAAGGCCCTATGCTACATCAAAATATTTCTAGATGTCTATAATTTCGTTGATTTGCTAATTTGTAAGACAAGTCATCTGCGTACATGGTTTTGCTTCAGACATTTTTTGCTTTAAGATATGTACAATAATATATCGCTTGTTACATTTAATCTCCAAACCAAAATGACCCAAATACATACGTAAGGCATTAAACCTCTACAACTTCGCATCAATTATTTGTCGCTTAAGAATTTCATGTACATGCTTAAATTATTAGTGGACAAACATTTCCTCAATTTCACTAAGTTGTTCTAAACTTACCCCGGTAATTAACATGAAATGCAAATATAGACCGATTTCTGTGCCCTAATATCAACTTTCTTGTGGTAGATTATTAATTATTATCCCTTTTCTATATTCATTAGCGGATGATCTTCGAGAGTGTCAATTTCAAAACTTTTCACCCCTAAAATCTTTACAATATTGAAAATCTCAAAATTCTCCGAGACCTATCGATTTTATTAAGGAGAGAAACAGTTTTATTGCGAATTTGCACTCTACCTACTCAGTATAATATCATCCTAGAAAAGGTAAAGGAATAAGCTATAAAATAATAATAATAACAGTAGTGATTTACGTGTCAAGCTTGGAAAGGGATACTTTATAGGGCGAGGCATGCGAGCTGTGTAAATACACTTTCCAAGTGTAGCACGTACAATAGTTTTTGTGCTGCCACCAATAATTTGACAATACTATAGGAACAGAATATTTATTGCTCAAAATTTATAACGAAATTAAATTATTTGTTATTAATATTTATGTTGAATGTGCACTTATGCAAAGTACAATTATTAAACGTTGATGTCAAGTTAGGAATCATAATATTTATGTTATCAATAATATTGGATTTGATTCTTGAAGTTCCAGGTTGGTTTTGTTTATTTTCCACGTTAAGAATTTTATTTGCTGTTTTTACTTTGTTCTGAATTGAATGTTAGATGTAGCCTTCTTCCACGGCCAAAAATTTCAATCCTCCGTGGCGTTTGAAACTTGTTAAATTTCCACCTCCATTAATCAGTAATCTGGCTGAAATTCTGCAAAAATATTGGCCAGTATATTCTTTTGGGTTAGGCAATTTTAGATATGTAGCTATTTTGAAAGGGCCTTGAGGAAGAATGCTGAATTTACGAAACTCACGTTCTCTCATTATTCTATTCTATTTTACTCACTTTTATCTAATTTAGTTTTTTATTTGTTACAGATTTATATTTCATAGATATGACAGTCAGTTGCTATATTTGATACTGTCAACATATTTATAAAGACAAATAGTTTGTAGTTATTTTCAATAAACCATATTTTAAACGGAGTTAAAGTTATTGCGAGTTTATTGGCGCAGTCAGTAGGATATACGGGATTGATTTGTATCGAACATATCGATTTTCGTTTTTACGACTTAAGTGACTTTCGTTTGTGATATTGTTCCGGAGTGGCTCCCAGAACCTCAGGAAATCCAGTCTATTGTAGACTTGACAAGAACTGTAGATCCAAAGCGAAAGAGGGAATTGAAACCCAAATAGTTCAATTCTGCAGGAATATTTTCTGGGAACGACAAAAATTGCTGACCTGAATTTATTTCTATTGAGGAATGCTCAAAATTATATTTTTATTATAAGTACGTTCACATATCTGTAGTTGACGATTTGTCAAACCCCGAAAATAATTTAGAATTAACAATGTCAGATTTTAAACCAGAATATTTAACTTGTTCAACTTTATGTAAATGGTTACGTAAAGTAGAACATAAAGTAGACCATAAAGTAAAACATAACGTAGAACATAAAGTAGAACATAAAGTGAAACATAAAGTAGAACATGAAGTAGAACATAAAGAAGAACATAAAGAAGAACATAAAGTAGAACATAAAGTAGAACATAAAGTAGAACATAAAGTAGAACATAAAGTAGAACATAAAGTAGAACATAAAGTAGAACATAAAGTGGAACATAAAGTAGAACATAAAGTAGAACATAAAGTAGAACATAAAGTAGAACATAAAGTAGAACATAAAGTAGAACATAAAGTAGAACATAAAGTAGAACATAAAGTAGAACATAAAGTAGAACATAAAGTAGAACATAAAGTAGAACATAAAGTAGAACATAAAGTAGAACATAAAGTAGAACATAAAGTAGAACATAAAGTAGAACATAAAGTAGAACATAAAGTAGAACATAAAGTAGAACATAAAGTAGAACATAAAGCAGAACATAAAGCAGAACATAAAGCAGAACATAAAGTAGAACATAAAGTAGAACATAAAGTAGAACATAAAGTAGAACATAAAGTAAAACATAAAGTAGAACATAAAGTAGAACATAAAGTAAAACATAAAGTAGAACATAAAGTAGAACATAAAGTAGAACATAAAGTAGAACATAAAGTAGAACATAAAGTAGAACATAAAGTAGAACATAAAGTAGAACATAAGTAGAACATAAAGTAGAACATAAAGTAGAACATAAAGTAGAACATAAAGTAGAACATAAAGTAGAACATAAAGTAGAACATAAAGTAGAACATAAAGTAGAACATAAAGTAGAACATAAAGTAGAACATAAAGTAGAACATAAAGTAGAACATAAAGTAGAACATAAAGCAGAACATAAAGCAGAACATAAAGCAGAACATAAAGCAGAACATAAAGTAAAACATAAAGTAGAACATAAAGTAGAACATAAAGTAAAACATAAAGTAGAACATAAAGTAGAACATAAAGTAGAACATAAAGTAGAACATAAAGTAAAACATAAAGTAAAACATAAAGTAGAACATAAAGTAGAACATAAAGTAGAACATAAAGTAGAACATAAAGTAGAACATAAAGTAGAACATAAAGTAGAACATAAAGTAGAACATAAAGTAGAACATAAAGTAGAACATAAAGTAGAACATAAAGTAGAACATAAAGTAGAACATAAAGTAGAACATAAAGTAGAACATAAAGTAGAACATAAAGTAGAACATAAAGTAGAACATAAAGTAGAACATAAAGTAGAACATAAAGTAGAACATAAAGTAGAACATAAAGTAGAACATAAAGTAGAACATAAAGTAGAACATAAAGTAGAACATAAAGTAGAACATAAAGTAGAACATAAAGTAGAACATAAAGTAGAACATAAAGTAGAACATAAAGTAGAACATAAAGTAGAAC
This sequence comes from Psylliodes chrysocephalus, assembly GCA_927349885.1. Lineage (NCBI taxonomy): Eukaryota > Metazoa > Arthropoda > Insecta > Coleoptera > Chrysomelidae > Psylliodes > Psylliodes chrysocephalus. The sequence goes on from OV651813.1 coordinate 88,930,382, forward strand.
ATAAAGTAGAACATAAAGTAGAACATAAAGTAGAACATAAAGTAGAACATAAAGTAGAACATAAAGTAGAACATAAAGTAGAACATAAAGTAGAACATAAAGTAAAACATAAAGTAGAACATAAAGTAGAACATAAAGTAGAACATAAAGTAGAACATAAAGTAGAACATAAAGTAGAACATAAAGTAGAACATAAAGTAGAACATAAAGTAGAACATAAAGTAGAACATAAAGTAGAACATAAAGTAGAACATAAAGTAGAACATAAAGTAGAACATAAAGTAGAACATAAGGTAGAATATAAAGTGGAACATAAAGTAGAAAATAAAGTAAAACATAAAGTAGAACATAAAGTAGAACATAAAGTAAAACATAAAGTAGAACATAAAGTAGAACATAAAGTAGAACATAAAGTAGAACATAAAGTAAAACATAAAGTAAAACATAAAGTAGAACATAAAGTAGAACATAAAGTAGAACATAAAGTAGAACATAAAGTAGAACATAAAGTAGAACATAAAGTAGAACATAAAGTAGAACATAAAGTAGAACATAAAGTAGAACATAAAGTAGAACATAAAGTAGAACATAAAGTAGAACATAAAGTAGAACATAAAGTAGAACATAAAGTAGAACATAAAGTAGAACATAAAGTAGAACATAAAGTAGAACATAAAGTAGAACATAAAGTAGAACATAAAGTAGAACATAAAGTAGAACATAAAGTAGAACATAAAGTAGAACATAAAGTAGAACATAAAGTAGAACATAAAGTAGAACATAAAGTAGAACATAAAGTAGAACATAAAGTAGAACATAAAGTAGAACATAAAGTAGAACATAAAGTAGAACATAAAGTAGAACATAAAGTAGAACATAAAGTAAAACATAAAGTAGAACATAAAGTAGAACATAAAGTAGAACATAAAGTAGAACATAAAGTAGAACATAAAGTAGAACATAAAGTAGAACATAAAGTAGAACATAAAGTAGAACATAAAGTAGAACATAAAGTAGAACATAAAGTAGAACATAAAGTAGAACATAAAGTAGAACATAAGGTAGAATATAAAGTGGAACATAAAGTAGAAAATAAAGTTAAACAAAAAAGTAGAACTTTAAATAGAACAGTTTGAAACTTGCTGTGATTACAGAAAATGTGACTTTATATGTAAAAATTAGGAAAAAACGTTTTATTTCGATAATATTGTTATGTAAAAGACAACAAAATTTGGTGCTTCCAACCATAAAAAATGGTGATGCATTTTAGTAGCGATGATGTCATATTTCTAAAAAATTTTAGTCATAAAAATATAAGTACGTATATCGTAATTTGCGCATCTTAGAACTAAATTGACCAGTTCGACCATTAGTTTTTTATTGAATTCCTTGGAAATCCTCAAATTAGCACTACGAAATATGAAAATTATTTTTGAACCCCCAAAGTAAAAACAAATTTAATGAAAATTTTAAAAAATGGTATCCATGGGGAATTCGATCCCACCTATTCGTGTTTTAAGCACACTACTTTAACCAAATAACATACAAATTGTTTATTTGAATATAATATTTCGAATCCAACCTCGATGACGAAAAATTTCCAACAAACTACTAATCAAAATCGTCTGGAGAAACATGCTAATGCATGCAAACACTTCTCCAGTTCGTCTGTGTTTATTATGTTTTCGTTATACAGAACAATGTAATACGTGGACTATATAGTGAACAATCGGTTTTAAAGTTTCGGAAATTTATCGGTTAAGATCCGAAAACCAAGATATCAAATTCTTTAGAAATCTCTAAAAATCCCAAAATTTTCTGTACGAAAAAAATAAAATTATTTTTGAGCTCCCATAGTGTTCTACGCACACTGTTTCAAGAATTTGATCTATCGGGATATTAGTCTTCGACATGCAAATGGTTTTTTCCAATTTATTATTAAATTTGTTTTCACTTTGGGTGTTACAGTTTTTAATGCAAGAGTAGACGAATAGCACACAGTTGTAATTATTGTGATTATTTTAAATTTAAATAATTATTATTGTAGAGCTTCGTGGAATTATAGTTATTACACAATATAATAGAAATTAAGTTTTAAACTTCTTGAATCTGACTTTTAATTATTTTATAAAATCTGACAATATGACAATTACAATATAACAAAATTATAAAACGTTTAATATAGGATGTTTAGTTAATATTGTATATACAACAATTAAAACCTCTCAATATTGAGATATCTTATAAAAAAATAAAGGATTTAAAAAAGATGTTACTCATTAATATTTAATATACCTATTTATGGGACACCTTGTATATAAATTATTACTTGAAATGATGCGAAATTCAACTTTAGTTGCTAAATACGTTAAAATATTATTTATAAATTAAAAAATAAATTGGTCATTATAAAATAGCTGCATCTCAAAGCTTCATATAGTATATCATGAATGCATTTAATTAAATCAAAGGACTTCTTTAACACGAAACGCCAGCAAGGAAACATGAAACCCCACAAACCTTTTAACTTCTGGATAATGATGGATTAGTTGAAAAATCCATTTGAACTTGTATAGTGGTGTAGCGAAACAGTAAAGTCGCGAAAGTCTAACATTAGTGCTACAAGAAGATAAAAAGTCATACCGTGTATCCAGTGTAGAAAAATTATTAATTTCTTTAGTAAAGTTAAAATTTATATGTAAAATATTGTTACACCGGTTTTTAGTATCACAATTTATTTTAACTCAACTTTAACAACAATTATACAACTGATAACATTAACATGTAACGTCTATCATAAAACTGGTATTTGACGTCAGTATCATCCTTATATAGCTTGCTTGACCCTTCTCGAACTGTCATCTAGAATATTCTTGACGGGTAATGATATTTCCAGACATTTTTGGACTATGAACAATGCCCACATGTAAGCCGTGTGATTTCTCGCCAAGTTTCGCCGAGACGACAACTTCATAATTTTGGGGTACTTCCTCGTTTCCAATTATCAAGATCTTGTTTTGAAGGTCGATAATAAACTTATTTTGCATAATGTCCATACCAAGGACACACTGATCTTTAATATCGGCCACCAAAAATAAGTATTCTATCAGGGTATTACCAATCTGTATGGTTGTTGATATCTCGCCTAGAACAAGAGTAGTGTATCCTGTGGCTGTTTCTCGAACCAAGCTTCTTCGAGTTGGTCGTGGTTTTCAATGCAGGATCCCTGTTCGAATGAAAGACTTTGTTGCACCAATATCAAGGACAAAGGTGTCTTCTTGGTTATCGATATAGGTACCCCTTGACCAATAGGTTTTGTTAGTTTTTATTTAGGGTGTAAGTGCGAATTTTGGGGCCCTCTGTTACGGCTGACAACTGCCCCGTAGCGTCGACCATTATTCGTTTCCTTGACTATTGTTAAAAAGCCGGCTATGTGTGGGTGACCGGCTTCTCCGGGAGGCATATCTGCTGTAATTATTTCTGGATGAACTTCGTGACGGGCTTCGCAAAGTTGATCTAGGTGAATTTCTGGTATCATTCCCCGATTCTTGATTTATAGAACGAGCCCGGCTTCGACAAGATCTTTGAAGGTGTCCAATTCTTCCACAATTGAAGCATCTTCTGCTTTAATTTTGGCTATTTCGTTGCGTACTTTGCAGAATATTTAAGATTTGTGAGAGGGTAGGTTGAGGGATAGTATTAGTAGTGGCCTCTTCACTTTCTTGAAATAGAACTTTTCTCAATTTTGCGCGAGAAGATCTAGATATACTTTTGGCTGCTTCGTATCCCTGGGCTACAATAAGTGTCTCACTCAACGTCTTGTGGTGTTGTAGCCGAAGAGCCTGCTGCATTTCCACATCCTGCAGTCCATCAATGAATGCTTGTATGCCGATTTGCTCTAAGAAATCTTTAGGCGCCTGTCGATAGGCCAGATGCAGCAATCTTTTAATATCGGCTTCGAATTCTTGTAGACTCTTATTGTGTTTCTGACTGCGAACTTTTAGCTGGCTTTGAAATACCTTTTTTAAATGCTGCTGGCCATTTCTTGCCTTCAACGCTTGGACGAAAGATGAATAGCTGGGTTCTACTTGGGGAAGTAACTGTAAAACGGTTGTTGCCTGACCTCGTAGTGACACTATCAATGAAGCCGCTCTCTTTCTCGGTCCAGCCATTGGCTCTAGCTGCAGCTTTAAATTGATGTCGATATGTTTCCCATGTTGTCTGTCCGTGGGTGGCTTAAGTGTCTTGCTAGTATAGTTTTGTGAAACTGGGATTCGAATGTGGCTTGGTTCGGTTATGGATGAAGACGAAGTAGTGTTTTCAGCTTCAACGTTGCTTACTGGAACTTGGCTACGAATTATTTTTCTAACTCAACTATTTCAGTTCTAATTTGCCTTTCCAAGTCTGTTCTAGCCTTTTCTTGTTGTTGCTCTAAATTAACTTTTAAATTCTCTTGTTGTTGCTCTAAATTAGTTTTTAGATTATTTTGTTGTTGTTCTAAATTAGCTTTTGAATTCTCTTGCTGTTGCTCTAAATTAGTTTTTAGATTTTCCTGTTGCTCTTCTAAATTAGTTTGTAAATTTTCCAAATTATTTTTTAAGTTCTGTTGTTGTTGGGCTAAGATATCTACTCGACTGTTTAGCTGACCTACCTCTTGCTTGAAATTTTCCTGAATTTTTATCAAACCATTTATAATTTCTACGTCTGCTTTCCTACGCCTTTCTTCTTTCTCTTTTTCCTCTTCCTTCCTACGCCTTTCCTTTTCCTTCTCTTCTTCCTTCCCAAGCCATTCCTTTTCCTCTTCCATCTTCAAAAACCATGCTAGTGGGCCTGAAGTATCCATGCCTGCTTCGTACTAAGTGGATTTAGTGTTTACCATGAACTTCTACTTTGTATCCCACCGCTGTCACCAATGTTACACCGTAGTATCACAATTTATTTTAACTCAACTTTAACAATAATTATACAACTGATAACATTAACATGTAACGTCTATCATAAAACTGGTATTTGACGTCAGGATCATCCTTATATAGCTTGCTTGACCCTTTTTGAACTTTTTTGAACTGTCGTCTAGAATATTCTTGACATTTTCAGATATTTCTGGACTATTCTATCTTCTTTTACTTGTACTTTTACTTATGACGACGGCAGCACACTGTAGGGTGATGAGTAACATTCCACTTCTTTTTCTATCTGTACGTTTTCTATAATAGCTGCGTAACAATATATTTAACTATGCCTAAAATTAAAATTTTGCTTATTATTATTAATATGGATATTTTCATATTGGACTACGGTAGTATAGGTGGTAAACCACTTTGAGAATCTGCATTATTTTTTATTTTTTAAATATCGCCGTTTTGGGGAGTGGACAAACGAACATTTTGGTTGGACAAACGTGAACAAATCGTGGACAATCGAATACCACTTTGAAATTATCAAAAAGTTTTTATGGCGGTGCTGTGAAATTCGGCTCAATGTTTAAATTTCTTATAATTTTTTTTGAAAATAATGTGTGGACAAACGATAGCAATAGTTGGTTTTAATAAATTGCCATTAGCATTATTTTTATTCTTCATATTGTTCATATTGTGAGTATTTATTCAGTAATAATTTAATTAAGTATTTGCAAACGAAAATAAGGACTGTACATATCAAAAAAATATTGTGTGAAGAAAGGATTGCCATAAATTGAAATAAGAAAAAATTACATTATCAATTGGTCATATTTTGGGCTTTTTATTTGTTAAAGACCAATTTTTATTGGGTGGTCAAACGAAAATTGAGCCTGAACAAACTAAAATATTGTGTGTACAAACGATTGCAATAGTCACTTTAATAAATTATCTTTAGCAATACTTATATTAGTAATTGTTCATATTTTAAGTTTTTTATTTGTTAATACCTTATTTCTTTTGGATGGACAAATGAAAATAAGGATTGGACAAACATAAGAAATGTGTGAACAATCGATTATAATGGTTTTATTAAACTGCCATTAGATGTACTTGTATTAATAATTGTTTATACTTCGATTTTTTATTTGTTAATAACTTGTTTTTGTTGGATGGACAAACGAAAATAGTGTGTGAATAAACGATTGTCATATCTAATTCGTATGAAATTTATTAAGGTTGTTCCCAAAGACCACCTGCATTATTTTTTTTTTTTTTTTAAATATCTCCGTTTTGGGGAGTGGACAAACGAAAATTTTGGTTGGATACACGTGGATAAATCGTGGACAATCGAATGCCACTTTGAAATTATAAAAAGTTTTTATGGCGGTGCTGTGAAATTTGGCTCAAATTTTTAAATTTGCTCTAATGTTTTTTGAAGGGTAAACAAAGAAAAATTGGGCTTTGTCAAACGAACCAATATTGTGTGGGCAAACGATTACAATAGTTAGTTTTAATAAACTGCCATTAGATGTACTTATATTAATAATTGTTTATACTTTGATTTTTTTATTTGTTAATAACTTATTCATATGTAATGTATTAAGTTTGTCCCCAAAAGAGCATCTGCATTATTTTTTTAATTTTTAAAATATCTTGGTTTTGGGGGTGTACAAACGAAAATTTTGGTTGGACAAACGTGGACATATCGTGGACAATCGAATGCCACTTTGAAATTATCAAAAAGTTTTTATAGCGGTGCTGTGACATATGGCTCAAATTTTTAAATTTGCTATATTTTTTTTTGAAGGGTGGACAAACACAAATTGGGCCGGAACAAACGAAAATAATGTACGGACAAATGATTGTCGCATCTAAGTAGTTTGAAATGTATTAAGATTGTCCCCAAAGAGTATCTGCATAATTTTTTTAATTTTTGAAAAATCTCAGTTTTGCGGGGTGGACAAACGAAAATTTTGTTTGTACAAACGTGGGCATATCGTGAACAATCGAATACCACTTTAAAATTATCAAAAAGTTTTTATGGCGGTACTGTGAAATTTGTCTTAAATTTTTAAAATTTGCTATAACTTTTTTTGAAGGGTGAACAAACGAAAATTTTTATTAGACAATCGTGGACAAACAAATGGCAACTCATTTTTATAAAAATTCGGATTTGGCGGTGCTAACTTCACGGACCTTCTTAATATATACTTAATTTTCAAAATTATTGTAAATGCAAAATTAAAATCGGTAATATTTATAAGTAAAACTAACCTGCTTTTGTTTATGTTAAATCACTCATAACAAACATAAAACTAACTTACACCAACACTCAATTTTTAACCATTAAACATCATTTTTTGAATACCTAAACAATTATAAATAAACCAAAATTAAATAGATCAAGTTTAAGACACAAAAATTACAATAAGAATTTTTTAAAATTCGGAAATCAACAATTAATCAACTTTATGTCTGTTATTTGCTCCCAGGATTTATAATCCAGTATTTTTCAGGATTGTCTCATGTTTTCAATATTTATTAGAAAGGAGAAATTGTTAAAGCTGTCAACGCGCATCCCTTGTAAAAGCCAAACTATCTCAATCTCTAGCAGAATAGTTTCAATAATGTCAAAATCCGTTTCTCGTGCATCAAAATTCAGTATTTATAACACGTATCTGATCTTGTTAATCGACAATACATACGCCACTAGTTCATTTCCGTAGCCTGCATTCGAGAGGCGGCCCTTTTGATAATTATCCAGTATTCAGCTCTGTTTGTTGTAATGCTCTCTACAATACCGTCGTTGTTCCCAACATTGTTTGAACACGCTATCACTGTTGAACTAAAAGTTTCAATTAAAAGTGTTTTAGATACAAAGTAACCATTTTAAAAGCTTGTAAAAAGTTGTATTAAAATTTATATCATTCGCGAAAGTTTTAAAGACGATAATATGAAAAATAATAAATTTATACATTATTCTAAAAATGCTGAAGTTTTAAGAGTATAGGTCATGTGTAGATTCTCAGGTCAAGTCACTGAACTGTAACTGTTACGCTAGTAACAATACATGCGCTTGGAAAACATAATTCTAAATTGTTATGGATCTTCATTGTACATTTATGTCGGTTGACCAGTTTTTCCAAGTGGAAATTCGATTTCCAAATTTGATTTTTCGAATTTTCACACTGCTTCGAAATATTAAAATTGTTTTTGGGGGTGGTCAAATGTCAAAACATATTTCTAAATCGTTATGGATTTTTATTGTAAACTTATGTCGTTTGACCATTTTTTCCAAGTGGAAATTCGATTTCCAAATTTTATTTTTCAAATTTTCACACTACTTAGAAGCACTAAAACTATTTTAGGAGATAGTCAAACGTCAAAACCTAATTCTAAACTAGTATGGATCTTTATTGTGTACTTATGTCATTTGACCATTTTTTCCAAGTCAAAATGCAATTTTCAAATTGTATTTTTCGAATTTTAACACTAATTAGAAACACCAAAATTATTTTAGGGGGTGGTCAAACGTCACAACATAATTTTAATCCTTTATGTATATTTATTGTGTCCTTATGTCGACTGACCATTTTTTTAAACTGGAAATTGGAATAAGAAATGTTTTCTTAGAATTTTTAACTCCTCTGGGTTCTTTTAAAATCTAAGAGATAGTTAAACATGGTCAAAAAATGGTTAATTTTATGGTGCAGTGAGTTTTAAAAAATATTAACTTTGAAGGCCAGCAGACACTCGCACATTAATATTTTTTTATATACTTAAGTTTCTGAGGGTGGTCAAAAAAAGTTAGTGGGTGATCAAACATGGACAATGGGTGGTCAAACGTATGCCGCTTCTAAAACAAAAATTTTCAAATTTCGGGGGGGGGGCAGCTTCACAGAGCTCTTTTTCAGTGACAGTTTTCATTCGTCCATACTCCACTTCATTGATACAATCACAGACTGACCGTCCTTCTATATGACATCACATGGGTGGCTTTAAGGAAAATTGAAAGAGCAGGGAGTGAAAGAGTGAAAGAGAGTGCGGGTATGTCTAACGATCTATGGTCTAACGAGAGTCTGAATCTGATTGATTTAAAAATCTACTAGTTCGACTGTCACAGCCATGCTCTTAGTATAGGATCCAAAGGCTCTAGTCGGAAGATTTCAGGTCGATCCCTGGTTGGCGCACTTATATTTTATTTTCTTTAATTCTCAGCTTTTTTAATTTTTCTGTTTTGTTTTCACTTTAGGGATATGGGAGTGTATTTTATATAATTGCAATTCATACTAACTTTGAGCGTAGAATTATTTGATGAATCACATGAAGTAGAAATGAAAGGTGTAATCGTTAAAACTCGGAGAAAAGTTTTCTTTTTTTTTTGGTGGTAGTGGTTTATCAAATTTGCTTTGGGAGTCAGCACTGTTCTGGCCCTCGCTTAATGTTTTTAGAAGCTTTATCGAATAATATTTTATTGCTAGAGAAATAAAATATGTTATTAGTATATCGGGAGTACCGTGCATATGCGGCTGCCTTATTTCGTAACAGACACGTAATTCTAATTTTGTAGAAGACAAAAAAAGGAAAAGATAGGGAGTTTATTGTTTATTCAGACCTATGACACTCCCTGGGCGGGAAAAAGATGCGCAACTTTTACTGCGCTGTCTTTTTTAGGATATAATCTATCACTTGTCATAAATTGCGCAGGCAACCCATATTTCGTACACAAATACAAACGCTTGTTTAAATTTTATCGAAGTAGTTTTTGTAATACATTTACAGCTTAAAAACGGAAAATTTGTTATTTTAATAGTGGATTTAGATTAAAAATACCCCAAATATACTTCAGTGTGTGTTTTATCTTTATTGTTACGTATTCTGGCTTGTTTTATTTAAGAACATTGGAATAAATAGAGTGCTAGCAGTAATCAAGCTAAAAAGGTGTGTTATAAGAAGAAAATATATTGCATTCGACTTATTTATGTTTAATATGTTTTCGTGAAGTATTTCCAACATGCTAGTTACTTGAATGCTTGTAAATTGTAAGTTCATAACTGATCTAGTGCTTTGTGTTCCTTGTTTTATTTTGTTGGTGTCCCAGCCCAGCATTCCTAGCCAGAAGTAGTAGCAAAAACAATAACATTGTCTACATTCAACCCATTTATATGAACATGATTTATCAGCTGAAAGCAGAATACAATATTTCTCTGCAAAATGTAAACAACGCTACAAGCAAAATGGCTCATGTATAAATTCAACAATTAAATCAAAATATATTATTTTTAAAGGACTTATATCAACTATTATATTAATTATAAATATTATAATATAAATATTTGTAAGAAAATAATAGTTGTGTATTAATAAACCTGTTGTTACTCCAAAAAATATATTGTTAATTGATTATCAGGTTTCAAAAATATGTGTACCTATAGAAATTAGTTGAAACATGTTCTATTGCTCTTAGCCTTTTTAAAAAATTCTTATTATAGTTGTTAATAAAAATCAAGACTTTTTATCCGTCTATTTAACACTTACAAACATATGCATATTTTAAGTTGTAAGGATCCGTAGCCTCTTAATTTTATTAGATACAAGACCTGTGATGTCACATTAAATCGAGAATATGGGGTAAAGGATTTAGGAATTGTCTTTCAGTCTAATTGGAAGTTTAATAACCATTTCTTACACATACCTAAAAAAGCAAAAAAAGCTTTGGGTTTTTAAATCAGAAATACAAAAAATTTCAGGATTACCACCAAAATCATATTATGATAAAACTTGTACCGTATTTATAAATTATTTAAATCTTCTTAAATCTAAAATTAATTATGGTTAAGAAAAAAATTAGTTAATGTGAATAACGCATTGACCATGTAAATAGTATCACTGATTTGATAAATATCATAAATAATTATGAATTTGATGTTATGGCGGTTTCGGAAACCTAGTTGTCATCTGATGTCTCTGATTCCGATGTAAATATTCGGAGATATTCGTTTGTTCGTAATGATTGCAATTGCCATGGCGGAGGGGTTGACATCTACATTAGGTCTTCTTTGAGTTTCAAAATCATAGATTTTCATAATAATTATTTTATTTCTTGTTTAGAGCATTTAGGGATCAATTTTAAAATTAATAATGATACTTTCTGTGTTAGAGTGTTGTACAGACCATCGCGGGAAAATTGTTGTGATAAAATTTTAATTCTTGGGGATGTTAATGTGGATCTTTTTAACAGTACAAATTCATTAATTTCGTGTTTTAATGCCCATAGCCTCACTCAAGTCATAGACGAGCCTACATACATTACTGATCACTCCTCTATATTAATAGATCCAATTTTTTTAAACTGTTCCAATAATTGCACAAGCCATGGTACTATAAATGTTGATCATTTCACCAATCACCAAATGGTATATTGCGATTTATTAATTGGTTATAGTTATCAGAAACAAGGATTTTTAACTTATAGAGATTATCAGAACTTTGATTCTTCAGTTTTTTAGCAATGCCTACGCAGTATTCATTGAGATAACCTTCTGTATCTTAATGATATTGAAAGTAAGGTACGCTATTTAACAGATGCAATATCTACAATTTTCGATGAACACGCTCCTTTTCGAACAGCTAGAATAAGTAAACCTAAAGCACCTTGGTTAACTCCTACATTAAAACTCATATTTAAAGAACAAGATACCACCTTAAAAAAATTCAAATTAAATAAATCCACTGAAAACTAAAACAATTACAAAAGACTTCGTAACTTTGCTTTGGCATCCCTGAGACGAGAAAAATCTGCGTATCTAGAATTTTTAAACAACCAGTCGTCTTCTAAATTTTACAAAGCGCTAAAACAAATGAAAATTCAATCGACAAAAAATATTGATTTACCTTCCTCACTTTCCAATCCCTTTAAAATTAATGAATATTTTTTCTCTGTGTTTTAAGACAGCAATGAAAGATGCTTGGATTCAATTTTATTCTATAGAAGTAACTCCTTTAGTATATTAAATTTCACTTCAAAACAATAACACTATCTCAACTCTACACTATCATTTTGAATATAAAATCAAATGCTGGTGGTAATGACAATATAAACATGCCAATGTTAAAATTGTGTCTAAATATTATTGATGTTTATCTGCTATATATTATAAACTTATGTTTAGAACAAGGATATTTCCCAGAATGTTGGAGACAAGCTTTGATAATACCCTTACCTAAAAAGCATAATCCTAGTTCATACAATGAACTGCGTCCAATAAGTCTACTGCCTCTAATTTCAAAAATTTTTGAACGTGCAGCCTATTTTCAAATATACGAATATCTTTGGGAAAACAATATAATCCCTTTGCACCAGTCAAGTTTTCGAAAGGGTTTCAGTACTTCAACAGCTTTGGCACATTTAAGTGACAATATTTTCAACAGTATTGATAAGAAAAAAGCAGGTGTCCTAGTTCTACTAGATTTTAGCAAAGCGTTTGACATCATTATTCATAGTCTTCTTGTATCCAAGTATCAATATTATAGATTTGATAGAATTTCATTAGGTTTCATAAAAACATACTTAAGTAAACGATCACAGTTAGTTACAGTAAACGATCAAAAATCAACGTCAATTCAAATCAAATCTGGTGTACCACAAGGTTCAGTCCTAGGGCTCCTGCTTTTCTTACCCTATACTTCGGATTTCTACAAACACGTTAATAATTGTGCAGTTCAATTTTTTGCTGATGACACTCAGATTTTTCGCCAAATGAAGTCATTACTGCAGTTGATAAGATTAATCAAGATCTTAAAAAAATTGATAACTATTCGTCTGATCATAACCTTCAGAATAATGCTTCGAAATCCAAACTATTATTATTCTGTAGTAAAAATATTAGACAATATATAAAGAACAATACAACTCTGATGATATCTGGTGAATCTATTCCACAAGAAACTGAGTCTATAAATTTAGGGTTATACTTTGACGATCAAATGAGGTTCAGTCAACATGTCAACTATGTGTTACAGAAGTGGTCTTCGCTTGCTTTATTCTAATAAACACATCCTACAGAACCAATCCATAAAATTAAAACTTTGCCAAAGCCTTGTAATTTCAAAAATATTATATGGAATTGTTGTGTATTATCCTTATTTAACAGCTGCTGATCATAACCGTCTGCAAATTATGCAGAATACATGCTGCAGATTCGCAAAAGGACTTATATTTCCCAAGCCTTCTCCCAAACTGGCTGGCTAACTGTTAATAATTTATATAAATTTATGTTCCTTTCTTTTCTTTTTAAAATACTTTTTACTGCGTCACCATTATATCTTATGAGCAAATTAACTTTTAGATCGTCTACGCACAAAGTAAACACAAGAAACAATTTTAATTTATCAATGCCTCGTCACTCTAGTGCTATTTATAATCGTAGTTTTTCGTGTAACGCGGTTGTTCTGTACAACACTTTACACACCGATATTAAAAAATCACTATCTCTACCTGTTTTTAAAAATGCTTTAAAAAGGCGACTCTTTATTAGTCAAATGTAAACTGATAGATAAAATGAGCCACTAATGTCAAATTGTATGGTACCTTTATGTCATAAAAAATACTCGTACCCTTATAAAATCTCATATAAAACTATGCTCGATAGCTTTAAGATTAAATTTCTTTTACAAAGAAGAAAGCAACAGGCTGTGATATATTTTGTACTTTATTTTAAATAATGTACAAAGATTGTGATTTGATTGACTTTATACATTTTAATGTGGCAAAGATTAATCTAAGAATCCGAAGTAACAAAAAATTATTTAGTTTAGATCCAAGTAGTATATCTCCTTTTAACAGGATGATAGCTGTTACCAATGAGTTTCTTAGCGAGGTCCAAATAGATATCTTTAATGTTAACCTAAGAAAGTTGTTTTGGTTTTTAAATTTCTTGTTACTTTAATCTAGATGTAACTACTATTAATTTTTTTATAGTATCCAATAAAGAAATTACACCTTATGACTGCTTTCAAACAATTCTGTGTGTAGTCATTTAGTTTAAAGTCAATTTTAAATTAGTAAGTTTAATTTAATGTCTATGAATTTGCTGTGTGTAGTAAATGGCCAATATACATAACTTTGATATTTTTATTACAAGTGTAAAAACTACGAAAACCATATACATATAGTTCACATTTTTAAATAAATTCAAACTAATTAATAGTAAAAAGTAACGATTTTCGTTTGCCATACTTGAACTCATTCACAAAAACAAGTCACTGAGTATATATTTGTAAAAAAAAATACACTAAATATGTCTTCGTTATAAACTTCTATATTTAAAACTACATACCTTCCCATAGATTCTGCAGTACCTAAATAACGTATAGAATAATTTTCTAAAATATACTAGGAAAGTTTTAGATTAGAGTAATTCTTAAGAAATAAAGCAAAACCTCTATTTTGTTACTCTAATCTTGTGCGTTATATATTTCCCTTGACAAACTAACGTTATATTTTGAACTAAAAGTAATTAAACTTTTCACTAAAAAGTAATATTTCAGTTTCGAAATTCAAACATTTTTCACCGACTTCAAAAAAGGAGGAGGTTCTCAATTCGTCGCAATATTTTTTTTATGTTTGTTCAGCGATAATTCTTTAATACGGTGTCCGATTTCAATGATTCTTTTTTGCTAGAAAGGGGGTACTTCAGGGGTGATCCCATATAAATTTGGTCAAAATCTAATTATTGGGTCCATGAGAAAATCCTCAAACTCTTCATTTTTTATGTATGTTTAGCGATATTGCTTTACCACCTTGTCAGATTTATATGATTCTTTTTTTGTTAGCAAGGGGGAACCTCAGGGGTAGTCCCATATAAATTTGGTTAAGATATGGTGATGGCATCTGCACGTTTTTGAAGTCGGTTTTTTTTAAGTTTTAATTTCGAATACTTGTTGAGATTCAATCACATACATAAAAAAATTTTAAAAAGGTTCTGTCCTTTTTACATTTGCGAAGACTGCCCTGATATCTAATCGATTTTCTTCTTCAAAGTAATTAAGTTGTTCAACCGTTGTCTATAAAGATATTTCACATCTCGCTCATACACACGAATTTGAAAAGCAGCAGAACAAAAATTCAACTAACCAGGTATAACCAAGTTCGTGTAAAGAAAACTTTTCATACCCTGAAAACGTCGTGTCAACTAAAATTTCTACTTTTAAAGATCAAATGTGCCGCCTCAGAGTGCCAGTACTGATTGATACATATACTAGGGTTTATTTCTTACATTTCGTCAAATCTGATTTACCTCTAAATAATTTAATTGAAATCTTATTATTAGGAAATTGGATTGGATTTGATTCTGATTTTTAATTTTTCAAAGTGTACCTATTGTAAACTTGAACGGTGCTCATACTAAAAGTACATACTAAATAATACAAACTCTCATTTTATTCATATCAGCCATTATTGTGTATCCAATGTTTTACGTGCAGTGTATAAGTATTTCAATAAAAAATACATAAACCAGAGGAATTGAATCCGATTAAATAAATATATAGAGACGTTTCCACTTTCTCATGCCTGAATAAATCAATGTTTGATTCAGGTATTTCGAGAAATATTACCTATAAATATAAATATTTGTACAAGATACAAATCAAGTATTATGTCAATTACGTCAATTATTGGCAAGTTATTACAGAGAAATAAATATAAAATATTTATGTACACAATATTGCTAAAGACAAACCTATAATGCACGGGTTCAATTTATAGAACATAAATTATTTGTTTTATCGTATTAAACCAATATTTCATTTATAATTACATTAATGATTCTATAAATTGAACCTTTAAAATTAAATGTATATTTACAACATATTTACATTTTGACATGCCAAAAAATAAAATTTCATTTATACAAATAAAGAAGTTTGGAAATAATGCGATTTTGGTCACAAAAAAAAATTACCGAGTATTATGGGTCATAGATAGATTCCAAAGTAACTATTCCTTCTGTCCTATTGAGGATAGTTGCTTTTTTTTTTTCGTAAAGTATGCAACTATGTTCAATCGATCAATTTGGACCTATTTCAATTTTATATCGGTAAAACTTCGTAGAAAGAAAAAAGCATATTAAAGATGAAAATAAAAAATAGGAAATTTGCATCGGAAAAGATTATGGTTCGTTTTGGAACAAAAATAAACACGACAGCTAATACAAAATATTGAAACAAATGATTACTGATAGTCTTGTACAGAAATTATATATTTAATTAAAAATTTTACTTTAAAAAATTCTAATCAGCTCAGAATTAAAAATCTAAAGATTTTCATTTATTATTAGACTTTAAAATACAAGGATAAATATTGTTCTGGCTAAAACCCTTTCTATTTAAATTGTAGAACCACACCATGAAATCAAATGAAATTTCGTTTATTCTTATTTATCTGCCCTTTTTATCGAACAATCATTTTTTTCTTTCTCATTTAAATCCTTTTTTAAATTCCTTACGTTTCTTCGCCGATGTATGTAGTATTAATAGGTCGAAGGGGTTATATGATTAGATCTTGTTAAAAAAGCTCCAAATAGGATTCCAACAATGGTAATAGTAATAAGCATTGTAGAAAAGATGAGTGGAAGATTTAAAGAGCTATGGAAAGAGTAAGTGAAACTGGATACAAAAAGATTGGAAATAAAAAAAAAGACGTCATGGATAGCACCTCACTTTATGATCTAATGCCCTTAACATAAGTTGATTATGTCACAATAATCCTAGAATAGAAAGGTTCCAATTGTTTTTGTGTTAAGTTTTAGATGAGTAGATCAATAATGTCTCTATCCATTAAATGGCTTATTTATTAATGAGCTTTATGTTGTATAATGTTGGCTATGAGGTATTAGCGCACTGCGGCCTTAAAGATCTATTGTGACTCCTTCTGTCGCTATACCAATAACGACCCATCCAAATCTATGTGTAGGATTTGGAATAGTTTTAAGCTAGGTAGATGGGCCTCTTCTATTTGGTTATTCTTCTAAATCTACTACCTTGTGCTACACATTCAGTCAAAATATGAATTAATGTTTAGTCTTCCTTCCCTTCCTCGTCACATAATCTACACTCACTAACTTTTACTACTCTTAGTTTACTAAGATGTCTTTTGAGGCGACAATGCCCGATAATGATCCCTGTTCTTGCTCAGGCAGATACAGACTTCTGATCTTTTCTGGTTATATTCATTCAAAAGTATCTTAACCTGTCTTAGTCCCATTGTTCAAATTATCTGTTTTTCCACTGCCCAATTATGTTTTAATCTCTCCTAATATTGTGTTATTGTCACCTTTGACAGCAAGTTAATATGGAACTCATACTCATACATACATTGCATATGAACAATGCCGTCGAACCATGGGGCGCACCTAGAATTTCTCCCCCAGAGTGGTATGGACTTACACAGCCATCATGAGACCTATGCTAACATACGCTAAAGTTGTCTGAGTACTGAAAATCCAAAAATGTATAGCCACCCGTAAACTAGAACAAATTCAGAGAACAGCATGTCTCAATATAACAGGAGTCATAAAAACCATACCGACTCGAGTCATGGAAGTCATTCTTGGCATCAATCCCTTTGATATTTACATCAAGGAGGTTGCTCTGTTGACAACGACATGCCCCCGCGTGATTGAAATAGAAACCTGACGTAGGATCTGGCGAGGTGGGACTTTGATTTTAGCAGAAGGCGCTTGATACGCTCCCAGTGCTTCAAGGGAACATAGACTCGGAGATATATCTTCCATTAATCACATAAAGTTTTAACGAAAACAAATAGAACAGTTGGAAGTAACAGATACAATTCATACCCACACCAACGGTTCTAATACAAAATAGGGCTCTGGATGTGGAAAATAATGCATGTCCTTAAACCTAAACATAGCAATTCTGCCAATGTAGTTCAAACAAAGTTCACAGGAAAGAACGTGCTCATCTATGCAGATAGCAGACGAACACAACTCACCCTGAACAGACGTAAATTTACTTAAGGTTAGTACTAGAATGTCACGAAGTATCTTTAAAGGTCACGCCACATCGAAAGGTAACATTATTGCTGATTAGATAGATACATAAAGAATATTACCTTGTGAAATTCAAATAAAAATGGGATGAGACAAGAAACTGCAGAATTGCCAAGGAGCTTTTAAGTTATCCTGACAACACTACAGCATAAAAGCAGTTTACTATAACTAGACAAAGTCTGTGACTGGTTACAGACATTCTGATTGGTCATTACCAAGTACGGAAGCATTACGTCTCGATGATGGTGGGTGAGGTTTTCCGGGTTTTCCTCACCTGTAAGTCAAATGGCACCATCAATCATCTCTAAGTCGCCCCGGAGCGCCACGGCAAATAATAATAATAGCCGTCCCTTTCCCCGCACAAGCTCAGCTTTTGGGGTTAAAATTCACTCGTAAGGGGGTGAATTAGGGAGAGTATTAATATTATTATTATTATCTTTATATCATGAGGCTGTCAGAATCCGCACTCTGCAGGGAGTGCAAAAAAGAAGATGAGACCATCGAGCATATTCTCTACGATTGCCCGACGCTCTCATCTATTAGAAGATTTTGTGTTCGGCGAGTATCGGCTAACACCGGCCGATATAAAAGAAGTCTCTCTTAACGACGATGTCAACTACTTTATATATGTATGCTGGCTCACGAGCTAGGAGGTGCCTATCACCTTAGGGGATGCCTAATGGACATAAGTGCTGTAGGGGTAATCCACCCTCCACACGTTACAGATACAGATTGTGTTACTGCTCATATCGCAGAACGGCTCAGATCCCACATTTAGTTTACAAACGAGCTGTACAGTTCTATCTAATAATTGATTGAATTAGATTTGTTTCATGAGTTGGATGCATATCCTGGTCTACCGTGAGATATTCAGGTCTTTTGTGGAAATATGTTATTTATAATAAATTTTTAACTATGTCTTTTTTTAATTATATGCTTTTGTTCCACTTAGCATCAATCTAGTCAGACCTTGACACCTGCATAAGGCATTAATTGATGTCTCTTCTTTGTCTTTCTCGAAAAATCTGATCTACAGGACTGATGCTACTCATGTGACTTCATAATTTGTCATTTTGACGTAACATAACTCTCGTAAATTTGTTTTTTAATGAAATATTTGGCCTGTATTAGTCCTGGAAGATTGTTACAACATTTCTCAGACTTTGTTTACCTACATTATTTGATGGCTGCCTTGTATCGTTCCTTATCAATGCTGCAGAATAGTTCGCGGTCTCTCATAGCCTTGTTTAATCCTTCCAGGGGTAATTTATCTGCCTTTTTTTGCCCATGTCTTTTCTGAACTGGTATCTAGGCTAGATAACTTTACTTCGATTACTTAGCATAGTAAGGACTTTTAAACAGTCTTTCACCAGTCGTGGTTTAATTTCTGGTTACATAATAGCTTTTAGAGTGGCCTAGATATCAAAGTATATGCCAATAGTTTTTCTTAAACTTGCTGATGTTTTATTTTTCTTGCACAGTGTTATGTGATTATTAGTTCAGCCTATAATATCGTAGAAAATGTAGCTTAAAGAGTGCACGCATCAATATTCACTGTTTAATTAACACTTTGTCAATTTTCTTTATTTTTCTAGTTTTTCAGTATATCTTGACATCTTAACTTTGGTTTTAGTTACCATTTTACTTTTAATCTATAAACGAATTTGTATTTTGTTCAGCACAAAACTCTTCTTTGTTTTTTCGTTCTCTTTGTTAATTATTTTACTATATTTGACTATTCTACAATAATATTTTTGATTCTCTACTTCGGTTTATGATCCATTCCGTTAGTGTCTTTATTTATTTATCTATTTTGCATCTACGAAAACTCAAAACCGAAGCCATCCAAAATATTTATAGTGAGAGTGATGTTGCAGTAAATGAGTATGCAGAAGAAGATTTAAATGGAGATATAGTAATCCTTGTGTGCTATAGGAACATCAAACTTAAACTTCTTGGATAAGCGTGATGGCATGAAAAGTATATGATGTATTTCGGTGCAGAATACCAAATATCTTTAAGCGTCCAATCAGTGTAATGGCTTGTCTCGATATTTTGTCTAAAAGTTGTTTAAGTCAGCTCTCCAGTTTTTACAAATAGGTTTGTCTAATTTTTTATCAACATGTAACTTTTTCACTCAAAGTGTTACCAACAACTCCAAAGCTTCTCAAATTTGAATGCAGTTTCCATTTCAACTTCTTTATAGTTTATACGCTTTAATTTTTTCGACAGCAAAACAGATGCAAGAGAATATTTTTAGTTTCTACAAATTGACAATGCTATTGATTATAAAGAGGTAGAACAGTGCGCACCAGCCCACTTGTAGTAGAGGTGTATCCATCTATCTAATTATAGCCATGTAATTGAGCATTTGGTCTTTTTTTCTAAGGGTCCATGGGTTGACATATTGTATACAGTAAATAACACAAGTTTTGTTCTCAATCAAACTACCGCATCATGAAATGGTAAAAGAAAGTTGTTGAATTAAAAAATTAGATCACTAAATGTAAACAACTCTCCTAGATAAACAAACTTCGCAGCAAAACTGGTCCTACCTTTATTTTCATAAAAACTGGTGCGTCATCTTTAAACGGATGCCTGGTCCTTTCATTGTTGCGCGACTTGATTTCGCACGAACTTACTGAATTGCCTTCGTGGTTCGTGAAAAATAGTATTGAATTGAAACTAAGGAAGCTTTTGAATAAATATCTAAAGAAAATCATCAAAGTAAATGCTAAAGTAAAAGGAGAGAAAAAGACATTATTATAAAACACTAAATAAGGGCATATAATAAATATATTTATAAAAGTTCAGCTATTCCTACTGATCTTAGAAGAATTTTTTAAAGTAAAATAAAACATAATTTGATAACAATATGTCATTGGTTTAAAAAATATACAACTTCTATACAAAACACCAATAAATAAAACAAAACAAAAATAACTTACAAGACATTAATTATTATAGAAAAAAATTCATCTTCCTCGTCTCTATCGTAGCAATAATTGACCTTTTGCGGTCATAATCAACCTTTCAAAAAACACACGGCAAACTCTACAACAAAAATATCTTCTTCAGCCAATTAGCGACATCTATGAAACGCAAACTAAGCTAACCTCCCTATGGAAAAGGTATAAAATGTGTGGTGCGTCAAAAAATTGTACACCAAATTAAAAAATTTTGTTTAGAAATTGTTTTTTAGTTTGTTAATTTTAATGTTGTTGTTTAATTAATTAGTAAGGCAATGAGCTAGTCAGTAATTTGCCTATTTAATTATATATGATTCGGTTAATCATTAAATACTGATAATAGTAATAGTTCATTAAAACTTGTTACAGAAAGATCGCCTTAAGCATACTCTATCAGAATTTGGTAATCTACATTTTTAAATGCATATAAAACTTGATAAAACTATAGTACTTTGTACAACAAGAGTGGATAATGTCAGATAATTGTCTTATGGCCGGTTTCTGGTACATTTCGGTATTAAAAGAATAACTATCGGTCCGATAAAGTTATATGTCCAATAAATTAAAGCGTTACTGAAAACTTATCTATAGATAATTATCGCTCGATAGCAATCCAGCATATATCTAAGTTTGACTTATTCTCACGAGATGGACTTCATTATTCTCGTGTTGTCTTTTTTATGTATCGGAAAATGGAAGGCGAATTCCAAAAACTTTACAGATGTCGATAAAGTAGGTATATATTATTCGAGATGGTTATTGAGCACAGATGTCATTAAAAATAAAAATACCGTTAGTACAAGTGTGAAAGAAAAAAAAATTACGTATGTTATGTTAATTAGTTCAGCCATGTATGTTTAGTAAATCTAAAACGGTCCCTATACTCTTTAAAAGGATCACTTCTAACGCGAAAATGGCGAACAATATCGATCATTTCTAATATTTCCTCGTAGAGGAGTTTAAATTATACATTATTAGTTTATTTATTCTTTTCCTGATATCTGAGAAACAATAATATATTTATTTTATAAGAAATTTCAAATTATAATCTGCTAACTGGCATGTGTCAGATAAGTACTTATCAAATACATATCTCACCAAAATCGCAATATATCTATTCGATGACTTATAGAACGGATAACTCTTGTTGTGCGTTTCAGAAACCAAATTTCTCTAGTTATCCCTTTGTTAAGGCTATCGAACATATATCTACTGTTTCAGAAACCGGCCATTAAATGGCGGAAGAGCCTTGAAATTATAGTAAAATATGTCGACAAACGTTCCTTTTTTATTATAGTGCAAATATTACAATTGTCAAATCAAATGGCTAAACGATTCATACATAAATTATGTATCAATATACAGGGTGTTTCAAAAAGGTATGTCATAAATTCTTCCACAGATAGATTATCAAAAAATAGGTGGATTTGGCTATATTTACCTATATCAAAAACTGGCTCCTAACAAAGTTACAGGGTGTTAAACTAACATTCAAAAAAACGGGTATCTTTTAACCCCCCCCCGTATTTTTTTTTGTCATAAAGAAACTTGCCTTATCGATCTAAAAATCAAAAAGAACTATGAATTTTAAATTTTTTTTTATAGCAAAATGAACTTTGTATCTTTCTTAGTTAACAAGCTATTTACAATTTTTTAACTACATATCTAGAGCAATTCGTCCGTCCTGGACTTAACATATCAACAAAACTAAGAGTAGGTCAGGAGTTATTGTACAAAAAACACATATAAAAATCAGTGATGTGCCTAGGGCTGTGCTTGAGCCGCCCCTGCAAAATCTATCTCTTTTATTTATATTTTTGTATTTAAGAAGGAGGAGGACATGTTAAACATTTACTAAATTAAATAGTTTATAAAATATGTATAATAATTATTGTCAAGTGTTTATTTATAATTGTTAATTTTTTGTCAATTGTTTAATTAAAAAATTTTTTTTTTAATTACTATTAAATTTAATAAATACATTTCCAAACTGACGTGTATTTTTATCAGTGGCATGGTAAACCAAGGGTGGCACATCATTTTTATGGCACCAATCCAATATTATAAATACCCTTTTTACAAAAATATAAATAAAAGAGGTAGTTTTGCAGGGGCGGCTCAAGCACAGCCCTAATACACACCACTGATTTTTATATGCGTTTTTTGTACAATAACTCCTGACCTACTCTTAGTTTTGTTGGTATGTTAAGTCCAGGACGGACGAATTGCTCTAGATATGCAGTTAAAAAATTGTAAATAACTCGTTAACTAAGAAAGATACAAAGTTTATTTTGCTATAAAAAAAAATTAAAAATTCATAGTTCTTTTTGATTTTTAGATCAATAAGGCAAGTTTTTTTATGACAAAAAAAATACGGGGGGTTGAAAGGTACCCAACCCCCCAACTTTTTTTAAAGGGGTCGCTTTAATTTTTTTTTTCTTGGAATATTGGGCCTTTAAATCTACAGCACTGGCCAAAATTTCAAAGAAAAATTCGCAACAGCAAATTTTTTACAAAAAAAAAATCGTTTTTTTGAATGTTAGTTTAACACCCTGTAACTTTGTTAGGAGCCAGTTTTTGATGTAGGTAAATATAGCCAAATTCACTTATTTTTAGGTAATCTATCTGTGCAGGAATTTATGACATACCTTTTTGAAACACCCTGTATATTTTGATGCCGCCGATGAAATTCGAGTCCTGTATTTCGAGCCTCACCTCATAACGGCCCGCCCGATAGCATAGGAATATACTGAAAACGGTTACGTCACACATACAAATGTTTACCCGAGGCTCAAAATTTGGTCGTGGCACCCTACAATGTTTCGTTTTTAGCGGGGCACTTACGTGATACACTGATACAAGACTAAGACACGAGTCACCACTGGATAATGTGATGATAATGTAATTTTGTACAATGTCACAAATTGTGAACGACACCAGAGGAAAACTCTTCAATTATCTGAGTACGATACGGACAGTTGGTGAGTATACTTTTTTTACGACCCTGTAAATAAAATTGTAAAATTTTTAAAATTAGTTTGACGTTATTAAGATAAAATAAACTATTTTAAAAATTATATTTAATACAAAGATCTTAAAGAGAGCCCAATGCCCAACGACAGGACAAACCTGGTATACAGACGGGTCTAAGACTGCGGAAGACACCGGGGCGGGAGTATTCTCCAAAAAATCTTATACTAACCATAGCTATGCTATAAAAATACATTCCTCGGTATTTTAGACCGAGGTATACGCAATTTTACAATGTGCAAAAACAAACAATGAAAGAGCTGTCGAAAATCAGCCTATTTAAATAATGTCAGACAGCCAAGTGGCACTTAAGGCCATATTGAGTCAGAAAGTTACGTCGAGGCTGGTATGGGAATGTATCGAAGAACTAAGAACACTGGCAGACCGAAATAGAGTAAAACTATTTTGGGTGCCAGGTCACCAAGGGATCGAAGGCAACGAAAAGGCTGACGAAAGAGGGTAAGAAGAAACACCGGAACCAGACACAAACCCAGGAGTACCAAAAAGTACAGTCCGGGGTTTTATAAACGACTGAAGTCGGGAACAACATATTAACTATTGGGGAAGCACCCCAAAACAGGCACATGGAAAAGCCTTTATAGGCAAACCATGTCCAAAAAGAACTGGAGAACTACTCTTTATGAATAGAAACCAGTTGAAAGTGATAACAGGGTTCATGACTGGGCACGCCCCAGTAAAGGGACACTTGAACAAAAATTGGCATGTACAATGGGGAACTCATTTGCCGACTATGTCACAAGGAGCCAGAAAGGGCCAAATACATACTGTGCGAATGCGAAGCTCTAGATCGCAAAAGACAGGTACTTTTTGGACAACCTCAGGTTGATCCAGCAACGTATAGAACCCACTCACCCAAGGATCTGTACAAACTTGTACAAGGTACAAAGGTGGCAGAGTAGGTGCTATAACCTAACATGGGGTAAAACACAATAAGCCAATAGGCTTCAGTGTTTCATCTTTCGAAGAATTATCTTCTGACTTACAAGGTACCCTATTAATATTATTGTTATTTATTTATTAATTATTCAGCGATTTATTAATTGTTTCATGTTATTACAGAGTCAGACGTCACTAACGAATAAAGTGAAGAAAAGGAAGATGAAGATGAGACTGATGCTGTTGACGAAGATGGTGAAGATTTTTCCAATGAATCTGATGTTTTTTGTTTGTTGATATAAAAAACGCAGATTTTTTATGTACATTGGAAAATAAAGTTATTTTAATTTCAAGAAATATGTTGTCACATTATGCTGTGTTACAAATAGGAAAACGAAAATAACAATTCCTGTAGGCCTAGCAATACATACCTGTTTTTTGTAGGACATTGTTTTATTTCGACGAAAACATACTAATGTATCACATAATAACTTTGGTCCTACAGTTACTAATAAAAAAATACGTGAGGCACTCGGGGACTGCCGCGGTAAAGCTATTGCATAGCATATTTGATCAACTTATGCAAATATAATTATTTATTTATTTTATGCAGTATTTTTTTCTTTGATATTAATTAAGTTTTTTCTTTGATATTAATTTAAGTTACACTTTTTGAGCGTGGTGACCGATAAGAAAACAAATTTTTTTTTCCTATTGAATAAATGAGAAGTTAATATTGTTTAAAATATTTTTATTATCTTACAATACATGTAGGTTATTCAGGAATGTTATCATTGAAACTATAGGTTTATGGTAACTGAAATAAGAAACAAGTTTGAGACTTGATATCATCTAAATATCTGGAAAATACCGCGTCAATGGTGGTCCCATATTTTGTTGTGGATTCTTGTGGATCATTATTCATTTTCAAATTCAATTTTTCCGAAATTGTGTCTAAAAGAGATAGAATCAGTTATGAGCACTTAGCAGCTAGTCTACACGCATACGTCTAGTCGCACGCGTGCCGAAGTCTGCCGAAATAAAACGACGTTAGACGATGCACGGCTTTCAACGCCGCACCGCTGTGCCTGTCGGAGTGGGGGGTGTTAGGTTTATTTTCGGTACGGAATTTCTTTTTCGATTTTTCTTTTATTCGATTTTTCGATTTTTCGATTTTTAGATTTTTCGATTTTTCGATTTTTCGATTTTTCGATTTTTCGATTTTTCGATTTTTCGATTTTTCGATTTTTCGATTTTTCGATTTTTCGATTTTTCGATTTTTCGATTTTTCGATTTTTCGTTTTTTTGATTTTTCGATTTTTCGATTTTTCGATTTTTCGATTTTTCGATTTTTCGATTTTTCGATTTTTCGATTTTTCGATTTTTCGATTTTTCGATTTTTCGATTTTTCGATTTTTCGATTTTTCGATTTTTCGATTTTTCGATTTTTTGATTTTTCGATTTTTCGATTTTTCGATTTTTCGATTTTTCGATTTTTCGATTTTTCGATTTTTCGATTTTTCGATTTTTCGATTTTTCGATTTTTTGATTTTTCGATTTTTCGATTTTTCGATTTTTCGATTTTTCGATATTTCGATTTTTCGATTTTTCGATTTTTCGATTTTTCGATTTTTCGATTTTTCGATTTTTCGATTTTTCGATTTTTCGATTTTTCGATTTACCGATTTATCGATTTATCGATTTATCGATTTTTCGATTTTTCGATTTTTTGATTTTCGATTTTTCGATTTTTCGATTTTTCGATTTTTCGATTTTTCGATTTTTCGATTTTTCGATTTTTCGATTTTTCGATTTTTCGATTTTTCGATTTTTCGATTTTTCGATTTTTCGATTTTTCGATTTTTCGATTTTTCGATTTTTCGATTTTTCGATTTTTCGATTTTTCGATTTTTCGATTTTTCGATTTTTCGATTTTTCGATTTTTCGATTTTTCGATTTTTCGATTTTTCGATTTTTCGATTTTTCGATTTTTCGATTTTTCGATTTTTCGATTTTTCGATTTTTCGATTTTTCGATTTTTCGATTTTTCGATTTTTCGATTTTTCGATTTTTCGATTTTTCGATTTTTCGATTTTTCGATTTTTTGATTTTTCGATTTTTCGATTTTTCGATTTTTCGATTTTTCGATTTTTCGATTTTTCGATTTTTCGATTTTTCGATTTTTTGATTTTTTGATTTTTCGATTTTTTGATTTTTCGATTTTTCGATTTTTTGATTTTTCGATTTTTAGATTTTTAGATTTTTAGATTTTTCGATTTTTCGATTTTTCGATTTTTTGATTTTTCGATTTTTCGATTTTTCGATTTTTCGATTTTTCGATTTTTCGATTTTTCGATTTTTCGATTTTTCGATTTTTCGATTTTTCGATTTTTCGATTTTTCGATTTTTCGATTTTTCGATTTTTCGATTTTTCGATTTTTCGATTTTTCGATTTTTCGATTTTTCGATTTTTCGATTTTTCGATTTTTCGATTTTTCGATTTTTCGATTTTTCGATTTTTCGATTTTTCGATTTTTCGATTTTTCGATTTTTCGATTTTTCGATTTTTCGATTTTTTGATTTTTCGAATTTTCGATTTTTCGCCGGTCGGAGTGGGGGTGTTAAGTTTTTTTTCGTTACAGATTACGGAATTTCTTGATTCGATCGCCGCGCTCAAAGCACGCGATAAAAGCTATGCAATAGCTTAAAAATTGTCTTGTGGCATTGGCAGCTTTTGATCATAGGACCAGGATGTCGTACCACGTAATTTGTAGGACAATGTGGGTGTTCAATTATAATAATATTAACTAACCAATAGAAAAAAAAGTCAGCTGATTAGTAATTATTTTTCATGACCTTGTTAATTATACATGTTGGAGAGAGAGGACTCTTTGATAAAACCTTAAATTTTGTAGGACAAATATTTCCTCGGTTTATTTAGATAATTATCTTGGAAATTAACAAGGAAAAATTCAGTTAGTAATAAATTTTTGAAATTCGTCAAATCAACGTATTTCACCCCCGCTACCCCTGTTAGCTACCGTTTACCAAAATTGTAGTAAGGAAAAAAGTTGGGCGTCTCGTCAAAATGTAGCTACTCACAAAAAATCTGCTTGTTAGTAATCATGGGTGAAAATGGGCCTGGGATCCCGGACTATAAGTTTCACACGAATACAATATTTTCTAGTATTCATAAAATTATTGTTTTGTTAACTGTAAATATTGTTCAAACAGAGTTATAAATGCCAATGTATATATTTGTAAGAATAACAAAACTTTTCTTAATTTCACTTTCAAATCAACTTTTTAGCTTTCAGAATCCAAATAACCAAACACTCTGGTGTTTTCTTGAGCCTTTAATGCAAATGGAAACGGGAAAGAAAGTTTTAATTTTCACTTCGCGCTTGAAAAGGTTTTTTAAAAAGAAACGTTTTTAATTAAATTAAGAATTGCATTCGGAATAGTATTACATGCATTTTTGAGATTCAGTTCTCTGGAAAATGCAAAACCGACGAAATTGTAGTAGTTTCTTTTGGAGCTTTTTTGTCCAACAAACAAACAGAATGTATTAAATTTAACAAGAATGTTGGCACTGCTACTCAAAGCAACTTAAAAAAGACGAAATAGATAAAAAAGAAAATTAATTTAAGTAATTGTAAGAAGTTAATTAAGATTTATTTATTAGCTATTTATAAAATCATTTACGAAATGCCTTATTTTATCTAACGGGTGAATATTTGTGTTTTATTTTTTGCAGATTAAGAATGGAAAATAAGGACAAGAACAAATTATTAGTGGATTGTAAGTTCACTACTCAAATTCTATTTATATGTAGCCAACGTGACCTCTTTTAATATAAACTTTTAATACGAATGTATATATTAATTTTAAAACCAAAGGTTTATTTTTATCTCTTTTCGTAACTGGTGACATAATGAATTTTTAGTAACCAGTATCATAATATTTAACTTTATGCGTTTCGTAAAGTAGATCGTTTTAACATTTGCTGCGATTACAAAAGATGTCACTTTTTATGTCAAAATTAGAAAATACTAATTTATGCAATTAGCCTTATAATTTCTAACGAGTGAATATTTGCGAGACGAGCAGAGCGAGGTCCCGCAACATGAACGACTTACAAAAACGGTATTTTGTAACATGTTACATTCAATATTTTTTCTAATTTTGACTAGATGATTACTAACACTTACTCAACCAATATTATTTTCATGTATTGTTATATGCATGTCTAAATTTGAAAAAATATATTAAATTATTTTCGATCAATTTATCTAATATTATTCATCAAGAAA
The DNA here is from genome assembly GCA_927349885.1 of Psylliodes chrysocephalus. NCBI lineage: Eukaryota > Metazoa > Arthropoda > Insecta > Coleoptera > Chrysomelidae > Psylliodes > Psylliodes chrysocephalus. The sequence goes on from OV651813.1 coordinate 88,959,562, forward strand.
AATTTGAAATTGCTCTTTATACCTTATTCAGAAAGTGTTTATTTCAACAAGTCTATTGACTGACGCGGCGATCCAATTGTAAAAATTTTTTCCCTGCCTGATCGATATGTTGAGTTAACGGTGCTTTCTTTTGCCTCGCAATTCCACAAGAAGCGACTGACAATTATCGACAAACCGTCAAGTATTGTACTTTAATCACACGCTCCAATTCCAGAACTATATATCTACATTTTCTATTACACAATAATTTGTAATTATAGTAATGTATTAGATAAAGTAAAAAAAAAATTAATATATTTAAAATGAAACCATTAAAATTTATTCAAATATAATAGAACACAGAGTATGGCAAAACTATGGTCTACATTAGGTTTATATGGTTATTTTTGTATAAAATACACAGTTTGTAAGTAAAAAATAGGATACGTATTAAAACTAAAGAAATATTTTTTTCATACTTATTAAGGCTATTTAAATTATTTATATTTAAAATATTGACCACATCATATTTCTTTTTTGTTTAAATAATATAAAAAAATAACTTTAAAAGAAAACATTGTGTTATAATGAGGTTTATATAACACTAAATGTTGGATATACATCCAACATATTTCATTCAATACACCAGACTAGCCCAGCTCTGAGTGCCAAATCAGTTACTCTATTACTAATTAAACAATTAATAATCCAAATATTAAAAATAATGCGTCCCTGCAACTGTCTATGATAAATTTGGCTATTATTCATTAGATTTTAAAAGTTTTAAATTTATTTATATACCTATTAGTATTTGGTTTGATTTTAATATAGAGTCAAAAAAAGTGTTTATAAAGAATTTTTATTATAATTAAATTTATGTCTGATATATTATATATGACTGACTCTTTTATTAATTTTCAAAGCCATTCTTGGGTGTAACTACAATATTAATTTTAAAAACGAGCAATTATTTGCCAATAATAAATAATTTCAAGTTCTAGGAGCAAAGAAGATTGTAAAAAGTTATATTTCCAATCTTCATTAAATAATCCTCGCCGTATTTAATGTGTTATCAAACTATTCATTATTTTTATGATGAAAGTTCAGCTGTTACACTTCTATTCTTAATTTACCTTATTTAATGTCTTATTTGTTTACCCTTATTAAGTTCACTCTGAAAAAGGCTTTCTTGTATTAAACAAATCTGAAATCTACTTATATTATTCAAATTTTGTTTAATCGGAGATTATCATTCTTGCTGGCACAAATTCGAGTTCTTTGAATATAAATTCCAATTTATTTCTAATTCATGTACACAATTATTTATTTGAATGTTGAAAATAAATCATTTATTTTAATTTTCGAAATAATAAATTTAATTCTATATTCTTTGGAAATTATCATCGCATTTGTTTAAATCAAATAAATATTTATTAAGAAAATAATACGGTTTTCCAAGTTCCCAAATAAATTAAAATTTAAATTTGTTAATGAAATTTTATTTAGTTTAAGATAATCATTCTTTAAATACACAATCCAATTTGTTTTAAATTCTTGTTCAGAATTATTTATTTAATTATTGAAAATAAATCATTTATTTTATTTATTAAAATATAGTATTTTATTCTATATTGTTTGAATCAAAGAAATATAGTGTTCCTAAGGGAAATTTTGGCCAATGACAGCTCGTTTACATTTCATTCTGTCTTGTTGGTCTTATTATCCGGACACCGACTAGTTTTGTTTTACTAGTTAGTGCGAAAGTTTACAGTTATTTTTTTTATGAAATAAAATTTGGTTCGATGTATGTTTATTAAGGTGGGTCGAAACAGGCCTATTTTTTCTTTTTTTTTTTTTTTTTAATAAACGCGCTACTCTGAAAAAGTTGTCTGAAAATTGGAGTTTTTAAACAAATTTTAACCGGGCCCACGGGCCCTTTTAAAGTCCATTTTTTTTTAATTTTGTGGCGCTACTTAAAAAAGTTTACTTAATTAAGGGCTTTTCAATACTGTAAAAAAAACTGGACCAAAGTATATTATTTTTAACCAGCCCCACGGGCCCTATCTCAGGCGGAGATTAACAGAAATATGTTTTCTTTAACTTTTGTGCAACTTTTCGCTTGAATTAGTGATTTATAATTAAGAATGGAATTATATTAATATAATAATAATAATACTCTCCCTAATTCACCCCCTTACGAGTGAATTTTAACCTCAAAAGCTGAGCTTGTGCGGGGAAAGGGACGGCTATTATTATTATTTGCCGTGGCGCTCCGGGGCAACCTAAAGATGGTTGATAGTGCCATTTGACTTACAGGTGAGGAAAACCCGGAAAACCTCACCCACCATCATGCCTCACCCACCATCATGCCTCACCAACCATCATTATATCATCATTATATATGGCTAATCAACCCAGAACTCATCATGCGGAGGTATTTGCATAGTCCTTTTTTTATAGCAATTTATGTTTCATTTCGCTTTTTAAAATATGGTTATTTGTTATTAAATGCTGGTAAAATTTTTCGCCCCTCTAATTTTAATCTAATATATCCATATCTGGATGACTCACCGGCAACCTTAGCAGAAGCTTCAGTTACTACTTTTACACAGCGTTCCACCGCTTGTTTGTGACATGGAAATTTTTCAAAATTTAGGGCTTCTTTTCCTGTCACAATATCATCTAACGTTATATTTAATTTTAATGACAGTTCTGCCAACCTATCAAGTCTATGTAATCGTCAGCATCTAAATTTAAAAAAGGTACCCTAAAAACTCTGACCATTTTATTAGTTTGCATCCTACATTTTTTAATTCTTCTTGTAGCTAATTCTCTAATGTATGGACGTGTCGCTTAGCATTGCCAAAAGTAGGTTCTCGGAGTGGACAAAATATGCATTGTCGGCAAAGGCTTTGTTAGTTATATGTTTAACGTTATCTGGGAATCCTCTTGAAGAATTAATAGCTCTCCACAGGTGTCTCGCTCCATCGCAAATATATGGTTTTGTTTTAATTTCGAATCAAACAGGTGCATAGACTTTTAAAATAAATTCGGTTAAAATAACTTGAGTGGGAGATGGATTTTTAGTAGCAATATAAAGGCGTAGCATTCTGTTGGCTGTTGTAAGCCACGAGGCAAGTGACATCTTTTCTGGATCTGTCTTTGCCAAATTGGGAGTAATGGTTCCAGTTTAAATGCCTATACAAATCTTATATAGGTAATTCTGATCTGTACTTAAATCGTCTTGTTGGAGTTGAGGAAGAGCTGTCTTTATTGGTTTAAACTCTACAATTGGCATGTCTTAACAGTGTTTTAAAAGAGCCCCAGTTGGTCCCGAAAAGCTGTAAGGTCCTTTGGTATCTCTAACTAGACTTTTCAATAAGTGCCTCAAAGGTAGCTCATTGGCATGGAGCAGAAAAATACACCATTGAAGGGGCCTTTTAATGTGATTTATAGAAATCCCTAATTCTTTAAAATGGACACCATAAATCACCCATAAATATATTTGGAAGTTATTTGCTTATTCTGTATAGTCAAGATATATACTTAACTACTGTAATTAAAATATTGTCCCTTACAGGGTGATTATTGATTCAAGAGATATTTTTTGGTCAAAATAGGTATTTCCACCGAACAAAAATAGCTGAAATACCGAAAAAAAAAATATCACCGTCAAAGTTTCTCAATATTTGATATCGTATAGTACTCGATGTACTCGTTCAAAATTTTTATTGGTAAAATTAGATTCTATGACCAGTTTTCCAAATATAACTTAATATGTACCAAATATATGAATTTTAAACAATAAATATACTGACATAAGTAGATATGTTTCAGAGAAATACTGTATATTAGATAATTTGACACACTGTGTTGGATTAGAAATATACCCCTTGTACTATTTGAGGGCAGCCAAAATTATTTCGTAGTTACAGGGTGATTGCGTTTGAATATGTAAGATGAAAAAAAAAATGTTGAAATCGTTGGCAAAAAATAGAAAATAATTGCCTTTTAACTCTGGAGTTGTTTATCAAAAAAATCTTATTAGTTCACATGCAGAGTCATACATTATTTCATTACAAAAAAAGTTCGTTATACGGTAGGTCTAAGTAGGATTTAGGGAACTGAATAACGATCGGATTAAATGCTTATTTTGACTGGAGCATTGGCTCTTTATATTGCCTCTTTATGTATATTTATATCAGATTGGGAGCTCATCTGACAATCCATGTCTTAGTTTAACAAGGAAAGCAAGTAAATCTTTAGAAGCAATGTTTCTTAAGTTACCATATTGTTTTATTGGTTCACAAAATTCATATAATACTTGGAATTTCTTTTTAGAAATTGAAGTTAAATATTTAAATTTTTCTAAACTAAAAGAATTTTTGTCTTCCCAATTTTTAAATTAATATTAGCAGTAGCAGCCGTTCTTAAATTAACGAGGAAGAATGGTCTATAAACAAAACGCAAACTAGCATGTAAATTAATCATTAGTAAACTTGAAGATTTAGATCAGCTGTAATCAACCTTTTTTTTCTTTCGGGCCACATAAATCTGTTTGTTATGTTACAACAATATTTTTGGGTGATAACTAAAGTTGCCACCTTTTTGAAATGCAAATAAAGGACAATGGGTGAAGATAGGGATCCGCTTAAAATATTTTCTAAAAAAAAGGTCCTCATTTTGTTTTAATACAGGACTGTAGCTCAACCATTTCAGTTACTAATAATCGTGTTTGAGGCCGCACAAAAAAGCTTGGAGGGCCTCACACAACAGCTTGGAGAGCCGCATGAGGCCCGCGGGCTGCAGGTTAAGTATGGCTGATTTGGATGAATGTCACAAAAATCTTCAGATATTAGGGTACATAAATATTTTAAACTAAAAAAATATTTGCTCTGAATAATGCGGATAGTTTTCTTACATTTACTTGTGCGTTACAAATTATACAACTACGAACTGAGTTGGGTGTTGAAACATTAAGTCTTAGGGAATTTCGATCATTTTTAATATTTCTAAGTTCCTATGTAATTGCGTGATAACAGTTTAAACCTAATCTTACTTTTTGTAGATTATCGATTGCAGGATGTCCGGCAGCTTGTCTTCTTAAATTAGCAACGTTAAGCACATCTATATTATTGTCTTTGTTTAAACGAATAGTGAGTCGAAGTTGAAAGTGTCTATTGCAAACATAACAGCTTATCATATTTGCAAACGCCATACTTGCAAAAATATTTATTTAAAACACTAATACAGAACAGTCTAATGCTTACTTAAAGTAATACAGACGCCATTTATTATAGTCAGCAATAAATGAATGTTCAATTATTCGGAAAATATTTAATCATGAATATATATAAATCAAGTGTAAGCATGTTTATATATCCTATAAGGTTTTTGGCATATTCACCACTTTTTAGAATTTACTAATAAAATCTATCAATCGTCTAAAACTCATAGGTTACAAAATATACAGGTTAATAAATTTTTGTGAAAATCTTCGGAAAAATTATATATTATCACAGTAGATACAAAAAAGCAAAACTTCAGGCACACAGGCAGTCTTAAGCTTTATATTTTATCATTACGAATATACAGGGTGATTCTTAACATGGTACCAGACCAAAACCGATTAAAAACACTTTACGTCTGAAGTGAAAAATTACGGAGTTACAGGATGTTAAAGAATAACTATATTTCCAAGTTTAAATATTTATGGCGTTATAATCATTAAATACTTAACAAAACGACAAGCATGCCTTTGCATAATGACAATATAAAAACAGACCGGTGATTCGAAAATTACGAATATTTTATTACCCTGTATTCATATCATATTGTATTGAGAATCCCTTAAAAAATCAAGAGAGGAACAAGTAAGCTGTAAACTATAAAAATAACAACTGTATCGTGAAAATTAGAACAATATAGCTGCTCGACTTATTTTAAATATTTGAATGACCAATAACATGAAAATACTATATCTTATATGAATGTGTACCAATAAGTATACATGTATACTTCATTGTGTGCCTAACTATTACTCAATGGATTTCATAGAAGAAAACTCGGAATGAATAAGAAGACAGTTAAGAAGTTAATAATTTCTCAGATTTTTCTGCTCATTGACTACTTTATTCTGAGGATCCATTAAATGTGTTTAATTTCTATTTATTAAAAAACTATGTCAGTTTGACAAAGTTTGTTATTGCCTATTTAAAATATTAATGTATGTATATTTATAATCTTTTTTCAATATAGAAATCACAAGCAATTTATTTTCTAATATATGGCAATAATTTTATATATTGTTGATTTTTTCACCTTGCAAGTTCAACTGTAACCATCTTTTAGGGGATGCGACTTAAAACAAAATGTATTGGGGGCTTTACCTCATTGGTGGCGTGGAATGGAGCTTATAATCCTATTAAAATATACAATACAAATAGGCACTTACGATAATACTCGAACCAAATATACCTGTAATCCGATCATAATTTTTCTACATCCTACTTAGACCTACCGTATAATCAACTTCTTTGTACCTGAATAAAGTATGACCCTGTATGCAAACTTATAATATTTTTTTGTTGAACAACTCACAAGGTAATTATTTTCTATTCTTTGGCAACAATTTCAACATTTTGTTGACTTTTTTATCTTACATATTCAACCGCAATCACCCTGTAAGTACGAAATTTTTTTCTGTTTCCAAATAATACAAGGGTTATATTCCTAATCTAAACACAGTGTGTCAAAATATTTAATATAAGATATTTCTTTTGAAAATATCTACTTATGTCAGTATATATTTATTGTTTAAAATTCATTTATTTGGTATCTACTTGTTATATTTTGTTAACCATATTATGGTAACTTAAGAAGCATTGCTCGAAAAGCTTTACTTGCTTTCCTTGTTAAACTAAGACATGGATTGTCAGATGAGTTCCCAATCTAATATAAATATACATAAAGAGGCAATATAAAGAGCCAATGTTCCAGTCAAAATAAATATGTAATCCGATCATCATTCATTTTCCTAAATCCTACTTAGACCTACCATATAACGAACTTTTTTTGTAATGAAATAATATATAACTCTGTATGTGAACTAATAAGATTTTTTTGATAAACAACTCCCGAGTTAAAAGGCAATTATTTTCAATTTTTTGCCAACAATTTTAACATTTTATTGATTTTTTCACCTTACATATTCAACCGCAATCACCCTGTAACGAGGAAATAATTTTGGCAGCCCTCAAATAGTACAAGGTGTATATTTCTAATCCAACACAGTTTTTAAAATTATCTAATATATAGTATATCTCTGAAACATATCTACTTATGTCAGTATATTTTTTTTGTTTAAAATTCATATATTTGGTACATATGAGGGTATATTTGGAAAACTAGTCATAGGATGTAATTTTACTACAAAGAATTTTGAACGAGTACATCGAGTACTATACTATATCAAATATTGAGAAACTTTGACGGTGATATTTTTTTTTTTCGGTATTTCAGCTATTTTTGTTCGGTGGAAATACCTACTTTGACTAAAAAAGATCTGCCGAATCATTAATCACCTTTTTCTTTCAAAAAACTAAATATTGGAAAAGAACACATTTTTCGTTCCATATTTTTCAGCTATTACCTTATCCGCACGTCACTGGTTAAACGAAAGCCATTGTGTTTACAGTAAAACACGCAACGTTGCTAACTCTCAAAAGCTGCAAAAATTTAATTAAAATATCTCAAGTGGTTTTGGAAATATTTAAAAAATTGTATTTTTTTATTTATGAAACTTTCACACCCTGTATTTCCGTAACGAAACATTTTTGAGACATAGTTTATATGACAAAAATACCTTTATTTTAGCTCCAGAATACGCTTCTGAAGGTATTTACCGTCTTTATTGAACACCCTGTATATTATAATAGTTTACTTGTTTAGATGGATATAATTAATAATAAAATTTATCTAAATGAATATCTATTAAGTTATTCTGGTAAATAATAAACATGTACATTGATAATTGACAAGTTATGAAAGTAATTTTATAAAACAGACTCATAAATCGTGCCTTTGCAAATTGAAGAGTTTGATGCCCTCTTTCTAACAAAAAAAGAATCATGGAAACCTAACTACGTAATATAGAGTTATCGCTGAACATACATAAAAAAATATATATTCCGACGATTTGAGAACCTCCTTCTTATTTTTAAGACTGTTAAAAAATATATAAAATTGGAATACACATCAACGATTCAATTAATTATTAGGATTGTCATTTACAATATAAATAATTTTTGTTGTCGTGGCTTATGTGATTTTTTTGCATATACAGGGTGTCCCGAAATTAGACGGTCATATTTTAACAGCATAATCTTTATCCTAAAATAGGAATAAAAGTTCATATAAACATAGGTCCGAAAACGTTTCGTTTTCGAAATACAGGGTGTTACAAGTGAAGCCCTGATGGCACATTTTTGTAAATATTTTCTAAAATTTCTTTAGTCACCGGTTTTCCAAAGTAAAAAAAAATAAAATTTTTAATTTCACAAGTCTACTAATTATTGTTTACACTTTTGAATAAGATAACAACTTATCATGAAATTTTCAAATGCTTTTCTCTTGAAAATGATGCGTCCTAGCGAGATGTAACAAATGTAAATTTATTATAAAGAAAACATTGTTTTTCCAAATTTTATAGTCAGAAATGTTAAAAACTGTCAACAAAAAAACGTAGGGCAATTTTATCCTAAGCCCCCCTAATTTACACATCTATGAAGATAATCAAAAACTGGGCGTTTATCCATTAAATAGAGCGTAAAAAGGTAAGCATTTGCACCAAATTTCATTTTAGTTATCTTTAAAAGTTTAGAAAATATTTACAAAAGAGTGTCATCAGGACTTCACTTTTAACACCCTGTATCTTGGAACACCCTGTATAAAGGGTGTTCAAATTAAAATGTTACAGCTAAATACCGCCGAAAATATGCATTTTAGAAAAAAAAGTTTCAGACAAAAGTTTTATAGTTTTTTGGGGGAAACATTTTGGCCAAATTCATTTTTTTATAGCTGACCATCATATGGTCGGTCATATCGAGGTGGACTTTGTTTTTTTAAATGGGAATCCCATTTTTTTACATATTCTTAAAGTACAAAAAAAATATGAAACTTAATGACAATATTTTTTTTATTGGACTTTTAGTTTTAGAGTAACAGCTACTTGAAAATTTTGCTAGGCGAAAAAAAAGTTGACCATATTATGATTAGCTATAAAAAACGATTTTAGCCAAAATTTTTTTCCTACAAAACTATAATACTTTCGTCTGAAATGTTTTTTTTATAAAATGCGGTATATAGCTGTAACACTTTAATTTGAACACCCGGTATAATAAATTAGCTGGGGCGAGGCGCATCTCAGAAATTACGCTGTGAAAGCAACTTAGCTCAGGTTAAACCGTGGAACATCTGGATATTCCTGAATGGGACATTATGCCCCTTTAATTGTACATTTTTTTAACTCTTTATCACATGACGGCAGAAAAAAAGGCCGTGACAAGCATTTTGCTCAGGAAAAATGGTGGTACAGGTACATTTTTAAGTTCTGTTAATCAATGATTATCCGATGGCATAATTCTTATCTTGTTATCAAACATTACTCGGTAATTATGTCATCTGAAGTGCAATTTTTTTAACCATTTTGCTCGGGATAGTGATATGCACAGGTGTTGTTTGGTAAAGTACAATATTTTTACATGCCTGTGAGTCATATTTCATTTCGTTATCAGATGACGGTCGAAATTTGTAGTGGGCTCTCCCACTAACTTGTTTTATTTAAAACAATGAAATTGGTGGTTACCCGAACAGTAAAGTTGTTGCGTCAAAAATTTGAATTTAAAATTAAAAATCGACCTGTTTCAGGATGTTTCCTTCAAATCATTAATAAGGTTGCAAAAGAATTTATCCGTCACTTTAGGACCTCACTGTATATATTCTAAGTATAATGTAGATATCTTTTACCACAGTGTAAAATTTATACTTAATGATTTGGTAACCCTATATTCTAAAACCTCGATTAGTATCTCAGAAACAGGCGCTGAAATTGACTCTGCGTGAAACGACGAAAAATCAACCAAAGAGCAAACTAATTGGCGATTTAATCTTGTATACCAATATCCAATTTGCATATATTTTTTTTTACGATTTTTACGAAACCTTATCCGCATTTTGATATCGATTCAGATACTAAAGGTACGCGCTTAAATTTGCCATTCTAATTTATCTTAAATATATGTTAGAATGCTTTTACAGCTTTAGAATACAGATTTAATTTGTTGTGACCCAGTAAATTTAGAATACAGTTTAACTTCGGTTTCTTTACCAATGTTTTAATTTAACAGCACAAAATAATATAGTTAGGGCGTTAACAAAACACAAACTCTAAAATGTTTTTGTTTTAATGTGTATTTAAAAGAAAGAAAGATTATTTTATCAAGTTTCCATTCACCAGTTTCCTGCAAGCTTTCTTAGATTTTTTTCAAAATTTCCATTAACTCAATTTAGATGAAGTATTATTCATAATTTCGAAACATGTTGATAATAAGTTTGTTATGACTAATTTACTTTTTATAATGTTGATATTCGTTGAGAATATCTATCTCATCAGAATATAAAAAATCGTCAATAACTGATTCAAATAGTTTCAAAGTACTACACAATTTTGATATTAAACTATAATATTTCTCCTTTAAGTGTTTATCCCTAGGCTTGTGTATGGGAATTATATATGCCAATTTCCATATTGAAGTAAATTTACTCCAACAAGAGACTTGTTGAACAACAAATCTGGTATATAATGTTCTTGTCAATATGATAATTTCAGAGTATGTTATAATTTATGGTTATATGGTCGTGGAAGATTAGTTGAATCTGCTTTCGAAAATGAAGGATTTATTTTCAACACACAAGATACAACACACCATGAAAATTCAAATATTATATATTAGTATATTACATACAGAGCGGGGAGAAACTCTATTACAGCCGAGAGTTAAGGTAGATTAGCTAGGTGCTAGGCTAGAATAAGTTCCCCGAGATATGTATACGATTTTACTCACAATCTACTGTTAGCAATTTTATGTAGGTTTCAAATAGAATCGGTATTAATTTCTATCCTAATTTGATAATTTTTTTAAGGAAGATACCTGTGAGACCGTTGCTAGGCAATATAACAACTTGGTTGAATCTAATATTTAGATAATTATTTTGCTAGATACATTATTGAACGGCACATTGTGAATAATAAAATTTTATATACAAGTATATATTTACAAATATATCTAACAGTTAACTTGAATCTACCTCAACAAAACTGGGAGTTGGTGCATAAAAAGCTATCGAAGGCATAATTTTGGAAAAACACGGGAAGAGACTCGAAAACACGAAGCACATTATACTGACATATGCAGCTAAGAAAGTGACAAACGCAAGCCGGAAAAGTGAATTAGACAATTAGTCCCTTCCCGACTGGTTTAATGCATTTAAATTCACAGATTACTGACCGAGAAGGCTCAGATGAGGCCATGTGAGGCCCCTAACCCTTCTGTAGAGTTGCAAAGACATTGTGCAAGACATACATCAAATAATGATTGCAAAAAGAGCCTCAGAATTGAGACTAGAGAGTCTCAGAATTGAGACTAAAGAGTTACTAATTAGTCATTTTATAAAATATTTGCTTCTTAAAATTTTATGAGGCTTATTAGTTTTAAGAGCTAAAATTTCACAAGGGAATGATTAAGCTTGAATGATTTTAATGATTGTTGTTAAAGAATGATTAAATTCTTGTGTTGTTAGACAACCTTTTAATTGATTGCCTCTATTAAGACAATTATGTTTGAATCTTAATATATGTATACAGAGTGTCTCGAAATTAGACGGTCAAATTTTAACAGCGTAATCTACATCCTAAAATAGGAGTAAAAGTTTATGTAAACATAGGTCCAAAAATGTTTCGTTTTCGAGATACAGGGTGTTACAAGTGAAGTACTGATGGCACATTTTTGGAAATATTTTCGAAAATTTCTTTAGTCACCAAGTTAAAAAAAAGTAAAATTTCTGATTCCACAGGCCTACTAATTATTGTTTACACTTTCTAATAAGATAATATCAACTTATCATGAAGTTTTCAAATGCTTTTCTCTTGAAAATGGTGCGTCCTAGCGATATGCAACAAAAGTAGCTTTATTATAAAAAAAAACATTGGGTTTTCAAATTGTATAGTCAAAAATGTTAAAAAATGTCAACAAAAAAGACTTAGGGCAATTTTACTCTAAGCCCCACCTAATTTACCCACCTATGAAGACGATCAAAAGCTAAGGTTTAGTCCATTAAATAGAGCGTAAAAAGGTAAGCATTTGTACCAAATTTCACTTAATTATCTTTAAACGTTTATAAAATATTAACAATAGTGTGTCATAAGGACTTCAGTTTTAACACCCTGTATCTCGGAATAGAAACGTTTTCGGACCTATGTTTATATGAACTTACTCCTATTTTAGGATGTAGATTATGCTGTTAAAATATTACTAATTTCGGGACACCCTGTATACTACAGCTCTGAGCTAACGAGAATAATTGGAAAATTTATTAAATCGACACTCGTAATGCAATATACTATATTTGACACAAAAATGTTAGATTTTGGTTCAGATACCTCGTCTGGATCGTTTGAATTATTTAGATAATTAATTTGATTTGAGTCTAACCACTTAAGATCGCACAAATAGGTCCATTGTACGTCCATTCGACACACAATTTTGGACGTATGGACGTATAAAAATGATTTTTTTGTACCTCAGGGACTAAAACATGCATTTTACTCCCTTATTTTAGAAAATAAAGTGCCACTTATACTCGCTTGGAACTAAAATATTTTAGTCTTAAGAGATTAAAAAATGTTTGTCCAGCAAATAACAAAACCAATAGAAAACTACTTTTATCGGGAGGTAATATAACAAGACCTCTTTTATAAGCAAATAAATTTATCGATTTTCCCGAAAATAGTTTTGTTTGAAACTTTGCATATATTTTTATTTCTTAATAGTACAATTATTAAAAACAGAATTGATTACTACAAAACGTCAAAATAATAAATTTCAATTTGACATTTAGTGTACACCTACTTACTTTACGTATGATGTGTTGCCTATATTTAAGGAACTGTCAACGAGGACATTGAAGTTTATTCGCAAAGGAAGGGAGGTGAGTTTATAAGCGAATAAATGTTGTACCGCTCGGGCAACAATCTTCACTCTCGGGTTTAAAAGTGGTACTTTAGTCCCTGGGTACATAATATATTTTCAATGGACGTCCACTGAAGTATACAAATGGCAAATTTTTGACAATTTAGTAGACGTTCAATTCTAAATTATATTTGGACGTTGAAAACCGGACATTTAAAAAACTTTTATTCCTGGATTATATTTGATGGAGATCATATATTCATCGCTTGACCTGAGCAGGGATTGAACTCACGACACGTCCATTATCGTTCTACATTTTCAACCAGCAGACGATCTTGCACAAGGAGCCACTTTAATGACTAATTAAATTAAAAAAAAAAAAGAAAGTGTATTTATATTTATCTGGTAGGCTAAATAAATAAGGACCTGAGATGGACGTCAAAATACTACTTAACTTAAAATTAAGTCCAAAAACCTCTGTATATCGATATGCAGCTGCCAAATTAATGATCATAAACAGACGTACACTGGATGTTCTGATCCTCAAATGGATCTAAATTGGACGTCTATTAGACTATGTGTGCTGTCTGGGAATAATAATGAATAACAAAATAAATCATCATATTTTAAAAAAATACAGCTAAAAATATTTTCAAAGAATGACAATATATTATATATACGTGCAACAAAGGTTATATAATTAATCACTTATACAAAATATGATAAGTTTTAGTCTAGTTGTTTAAATGTAAAATTAAATTAATTATTAAATTATTTGAAAATCCATACAAGAATAAAAAATAAATTAGAACAAAGTGCTGCTTAAGGGCTACAATTACTGGCGCAATAACACCGATACCACCTACAGGATTTAATGACTTGCTAAGATTCCTTTTGGGGATGATAGCCGGGCTAGCTAAAGGTAGAGCTCGGTAAGCGATGAATTTCAGGAATAATTTCATTAAACTGTCAAGAAGTAATGGAGTTAAGGAGAAGTAAAGTTTCTTGGAAGCATAACACATTCTAAACTATGATAAAATTTCAAAATGATTTGTTGTATGTTATTCAACAATATACAGGGTGAGTCACTTAAAAGTTCCACCCCCCTTATCTTCGTTATTCATTGAGATATCGGAATAATTTCATTAAACTGTCAAGAAGTAATGGAGTTAAGGAGAAGTAAAGTTTCTTGGAAGCATAACGCATTCTAAACTATGATAAAATTTCAAAATGATTTGTTGTAAGTTATTCAACAATATACAGGGTGAGTCACTTAAAAGTTCCACCCCCCTTATCTTCGTTATTCATTGAGATATCGGAATAATTTCATTAAACTGTCAAGAAGTAATGGAGTTAAGGAGAAGTAAAGTTTCGTGGAAGCATAACGCATTCTAAACTATGATAAAATTTCAAAATGATTTGTTGTATGTTATTCAACAATATACAGGGTGAGTCACTTAAAAGTTCCACCCCCCTTATCTTCGTTATTCATTGAGATATCGGAATAATTTTCATTTTGTTAGAAAGACGAACAAATAATTTCTTATGATGGATTCAATTATTCTATGATGTCATGGCTTACTTCCGGTTTTTCCGGAAATAACAGAAAATCTCAATTTATTTTATACTTTTAAATAGAAACCCACATTTTTTATTGTAAATTTGAATTTATGGGACATTTTTTTATTATAATCTTGTATTAAACATTTTCTGGCAGCTGTCAAAATAGCCGCTATATTGGATAATATTTGTTCTAAACATGTTACTATTAATTCGTTTATGGAAAAAAATATAGGAACGTATGATCTTTATAAAATCTTTGTAAACTTTAAAATTTCCAATATGACCCAATTACCGTATACCAGTGGCGTATCTAAGCATTTTTATTATTAGCGAACTGTTTAATAATTCCATCAGCTTTTATCTTCGTTGTTAATTGAGATAAAGGAATGAAAAATTTTTTGTTTAAAAGCTTATAACAGACACATTCTATATACTGAAAATCTAAATTTATTTTTTAAATAAAATCGAAACTCCTTTTTTATTGAACATTTGAATTTATGGAACATTTTTAGATAAAAAGCGTGTATTGAAAATTTTCTGTCAGCTGTCAAAATGACCGCCATATTGGATAGTATTTTTTCTAAACATTTTACTATGAATTTGTTTATGGAAAAAATATGGGAATGTATGATCATTATAAAATCAATGTAAGCGTCAAAAATTCTATTGAGACTCTTTTATAGTACACCAGTAGCGTATTATTATTATTAACAAACCATTTAATAATTTCTTCCATTTTCTTTACTCACTAGTGCGTAAAGTAACTTTTGTATTTCTAATCTTAATGTGCAATATGGACGGTAGTAGAAATATTGTTTGCAATTCGTGTGTAAGGCCTTTTGTTGCAGGACATTTTACACACTTATTACATAAATAACTATTTTTGTTATTTTAATATAATAAAACAATACCTACCATGCAATAATAAATTAACATTGATACGCTCAAGAAATTTAAATTTTCAATAAAAAAGTGGGTAATCATTTAAAAATGAAAAATAAATGGCGATTTAGTGTTATTTTTGGAAAAACGGAAGTAAGCCATGACGTCACAGACCAGTTGAATGAAATATTTGACAGTATTTATTCCAAGCTTTTAAACTAAAAAGTTTTCATTCTGATATTTCAATTAATGAGGAAGATAAGAGCCGGTGGAATTATTAAACGGTTTACTAATAACAAAAATCTTAGATACGCCACTGGTACACTGTAAATGGTTCTCAATGGGAACTTTAAACCTTACAAAGATTTTATACATTCTCATATTTTTTTTTCATAAACGAATTAACAGTAACATTAAAAAATATAGTATCCCATATGACGGTTATTTTGACAGTTGACATTTTTAGCACACAATTCTTATCAATAAATGTCCCTGAAATTCAAATTATCAATAGAAAAGGGGGTTTCTTTATAAAAATTAAAAATAAATTTCAATTTTCTGTTATTTCCGACAAACCGAAAATAAGCCATGACGTCACAGACCAATTGAATCCAGTATATGACAGTATTTGTTCCAAGCTTTAAAACAAAAAAGTTTTTGTTCCAATATCTCAATTAACAACGAAGATAAAAGCGGATGGAATTATTAAACGGTTTACTAATAATGAAAATGCTTAGATACGCCACTGGTATGCTTTAAGTGGGTTTCAATAGGAATTTTGAAGCTTACAAAGATTTTGTAAAGATCATACATTCCTATATTTTTTCCATAGACGAATTAATAGTAACATGTTTAGAAAACATATTATCCAATATGGCGATAATTTTGACAGCTGATAGAAAATTTTTAATATACGCTTTTTGTCCAAAAATGTCCCAGATATTCAGATTTTTATTAAAAAAAGGGTTTCGATTTTAAATTAAAAAATAAATTGCGATTTTCAGTTATATACGGAAAAATCGGAAGTAAGTCATGACGTCACAGACCAATTGAATACAGTATATGAGAGTATTTGTTCCAAGCTTTAAAACAAAAAAGTTTTTGTTCCAACATCTCAATTAACAACGAAGATAAAAGCGGATGGAATTATTAAACGGTTTACTAATAATGAAAATGCTTAGATACGCCACTGGTGTGCTTTAAGTGGGTTTCAATAGGAATTTTGAAGCTTACAAAGATTTTGTAAAGATCATACATTCCTATATTTTTTCCATAAACGAATTAATAGTAACATGTTTAGAAAACATATTATCCAATATGGCGGTAATTTTGACAGCTGACAGAAAATTTTTAATATACGCTTTTTGTCCAAAAATGTCCCAGATATTCAGATTTTTATTAAAAAAAGGGTTTCGATTTTAAATTAAAAAATAAATTGCGATTTTCAGTTATATACGGAAAAATCGGAAGTAAGTCATGATGTCACAGACCAATTGGATCCAGTATATGAACGTATTTGTTATAAGCTTTTAAACAGAAAAGTTTTCGTTCCGATATCTCAATTAACAACGAAGATAAAAGCGGATGGAGTTATTAAACGGTTTACTTATAATAAAAATGCTTAGATACGCCACTGGTATACGGTAAATGGATCTCAATGGGAAGTTTGAAGCTTACAAAGATTTTATAAAGATCATGCATTCCTATATTTTTTTCTATAAACGAATTAATAGTAACATGTTTAGAAAAAATATTATCTAATATGGCGGCCATTTTGACAGTTACCAGAAAATTTACAATACACGATTATTATAAAAAAAAATTATCAGAATATTCGCTAAAAACAATCAAAAATCCAAAACGACAAATAAAGACACGACAGGAAAAAAAATATTGATTTTCCAACAGCGACAGCAGTGACAGCTTCGTTCATCTGCTATAAAAGTGTGCACTGTTGCACTTCGAACAAGTAACAAATCTATGGTTTAATTTTGACAATGCTCCGCCATGAAGAACGTGTGGCTTCGGTTGCTAGGTTCCTGTTTTAGCCCTATGTTTCTTTTCTGTATTGTTCTTTATCCTGTGCTTGAAGTATCAATGACGCTAAACTATAAAACAGACCTGGTAGTTATGGAAATAAAAATCTTTATTTTTATTTTACGAAAACATATTTTTTTTATTCCAAAAGTAATTATGCATTAAGTTTTTAAATTTGGCTTGCACATGACAATACGCTTATTTGAACTGTCACATGTCACACAGTCAAATTCCTTATAAAATTACCTTTCCAATGATGTGTCACACTTAGTACTTTCCCTATTTCAATTTCATTGGTAATAGTGACAGAGGGGTGGGGAGGGATGTAGGATAGTTGGGGATATGATCGAAAGATGTCCCCTTTGAAATAAAAATTGACCTTTTTTGCATTTTCTCAAAAAAAATGTGTTCTTAAGATATGCGATCTGTTTCGTTTTCGGTGCCTCACCCTGTATAACTGACTACGTTGTTACTCCACCAATATTTATATACAAATTTTAAATTATGGTGAAGGTTCCAGAATGCTCCTCCGCCAAACTAGAAATATCTGGTTATATTTGGAATATACTAGAAACATTATCCCGTTCTTTTTCCATTAGTAATCGAAAGCCTCTGCCATAGTCGTCACATATGTTTGGTCTTAAGGGGTTTAATTATTTTTGTTACTCGGTCAAGTTGAGCCTCAAAGGCCAAATAAGACAGAGAAGGACTTAGAGGATTAGAGCATGACTGAATAATAAAATGGCTTGCATTACAGTAATGAGGAATATGCACCGAACGTTATGTTAGCAAATTTTCAGAAAATTTTTAATTTTTTATCTCGATAAAAACACGAAAAATTAAAAAAAATTAAGAGACAAAAAGATGTGTTTTTGATTGGCAAATTTGAAAAAGAAAAGAAATAATATAAAAAGTAAGTTGCGTACTTTTTTTTTTAAATATCAATTAAGTTGCCTTTGGGGGTGCCACTGGAATTAATCATTCAGATTTAACTACGTCAAAATTAGTCTCTTATTACAACAAATAAATCTGCCAAGTTTAATCAAAATCGGTCGAAGAGTGTTTATGATATGAATGAAAAATTGATTATTTTTAAAAATTTGAAACAGCAATTTAGGACATATGTATATATAAACTTTTAGTCATAAATTGTGCCAAGGGATTACCTCCTTTAATTATGACATGATGTTTAGGAACACCTTATATAACATTTTCAATAATTTCTGTCTTTAATGTATATTTTGTTACATAATGATTTTGATATTAAATGAACTATTTATTTCTTTCTTTGCTGCAGTATTATTTCGAGGTAATAAATTTTGTTTACAATGAAAATGTTAAGTAATAAATGTCATTCTGTGAAAGTGGTTTTAAATTTCACAGTCAAGTCTAATTATAATTTTTCTCGATAGCTCGTTACAAAACCGATTGTTTGAACAGTCAAGAACTTTTTTCGCTCAGACGTGAACGTAATTTTAATTAAATTGTTTGAGTTTAACCGATAAAAATGAGATTTCAAGAAAAACGTGTCTAAATTTTTTTAAATTAGTTTTAAACGTGCTACATAAGTTAGCTGAACAACTTTAGTTACAGTTTTAATTAAATGGCGGCGTCGTGAAAAATAGACATTTTTTTGAAATATAAAGGGGTCTAATATTCGATGAAATAAATAATAAATATTGACTGAAGTAATGAATTTTCTTGCCTAGGTTGAGCCCTACCTCTGATCTATTTATACAGGGTGTCCGGTAAAATGTGGGAGGTCTCTCGGATTCAGATGGAACATTAAAAATAGGATGACAAGTTCCCATAAAATATTTTCCCAGCAGCCCTTTCTACGGAGATACGGCCTCCAGAAGGACGACACTGGAAATCTATTTTTCTTGAATTACTTTCTAACTACGTAATATAATTTATTAAAAATTTAATATCCTAAACAGTAGTAAGAACCCCTTAAAATATAGTGTCATGTACTGACCGCCACTGTAACGGATAAATATTTCATGTTTAATGTGTATGCAATAATTAGCTTTTTTAGTTTACCAGGAGCGGACTAAGTTGTACATTTTAATGCTTACATTTTTAACACCCTGTATGATAAGGAATTAAAAAAAATAAATTTTAATACCTTGAACGTTAAGCTAAAGAGAAGGTACTCTTCTTCATGATCGATAATATAAACCGTTTTTAAGAAAAAAAAAAAAAATAATAAAAGCATTAATTTTTTATTTTTATTAAAAAATTAAACTCCCAGAATTAGCTAATTTCAAATTGGTAAATTCTAAAATACAACTTGGAGTATTAGATTTTCATCCTGAACTCACTAAAGCTTGTAACCT
The DNA here is from genome assembly GCA_927349885.1 of Psylliodes chrysocephalus. NCBI lineage: Eukaryota > Metazoa > Arthropoda > Insecta > Coleoptera > Chrysomelidae > Psylliodes > Psylliodes chrysocephalus. Next base: position 88,979,609 of record OV651813.1, read on the forward strand.
AAATACGCTAATTATAAATAATCAATTAAAAACTTTATGAGTGCTTTCAACGTGTGCTCCGTGAACTCTGGTACACTCGCGGGCCCGACGAATAGAGCACTGCTGTACTCGCCATAACAACCCAGCATTGTTCCTGATCACATCACAATGAAATGTGATTCTCTGTAAAAGTTCCTCCCTGATATCAACCGGAGAGAAATACACCAAGGTTTTGAGATGTCCCCACAGGTAAAAATTCATTGCCGTTAGGTCAGGAGACCGTGGAGGTCAGGCAATTGGACCTCCTCTGCCTATCCAACGGTGTAGATAGACGTTATTTAGGTGGTCCCGTACAGCGACGCTAAAGTAAAGTGGGGCTCCATCGTGCATAAAATACATGCTTCGGCGGGTTTCCAATGGCAAATGCTCTATTGAATCCAGAAAAGCTTCCTGAAGGAACTGTAAATAAAGTTCACCATTTAATCGTGGCGGCAATACGCATGGTGCATTTAATTGCCGATTATTCCTGCCCAAACATTAATTGATTGGAATTGATGTTAATACTGATAAACAACAGTAGCATGAGAGTTTTTATCAGTCCATACATGCGAGTTATGTCAATTTAAAACACCATTTTTGGTAAACCCTGGTTCATCGGTAAAATGAATAGTGCTAATGAAGTTTCCGTTTGTTCGTTGCTGATCTAACAGCCAGTTTGCAAACTGCATTGTTCAAAGAAAATCTTTAGGAAGTAGTTGATGCACTTTTTGCATATGATAAGGGTATAACAACTGTTCTTTAAGTAATTCAGCAATTGTCGTTTTTGAGACATGAAGCTGCGCAGCTAATCTTCGAGTGCTTGAAGGAGTATCCGCTGCAGTATCCAAAATATTTTCCTTTAATTGAACCGTACGTACTGTTCTTGTCACACCAATATAAGTAAGTGTTTTCTCAAAACTTTCCAAAACTTATTAAAGAAAGTCAATAATGTTACCTTATTAACAGGGAATCGTCCACTAGTCTCTCTTAGACGTTGGTCAAGTCGCTGAAATGTTTTCTGATTTGAAATATTGCGATTAGGACATCTTTCTTCATACAACTTTCTTGCTTCATAAGCATTGCAAGATACAAGACCGTACATAAGATGGATATCTGCATACTCACTAAATGTGTATCCCATTATCGAATTAAATTTACCAAGATATTCAAAATTCAATAAATTAATATCGAAGTACTAAAAGATCAACATGTCAACAAGATTTAAAATGCGCACGTCAATGCAATTATTTATTTCGTAGGTACCATAGTAACGTTTGTAAAAACAGTGCGTTTTTAAATACTGATAACAATTGTATTTCAGTGACTTTCGTATCACGCTTTGCTGCAAACAAAAAATTAGCATAAAAATTAGAAATCATGGTTTCTTTTTAATAAAAATAAAACATTAATTCTTTTATCTTTTTCTCGAAAACGGTTCATTTTATCGACAATGAAGAAGAGTATCTTTTTTTTAGCTTAATGTTTAAGGTATAGAAATCAATTTTTTTTTAACTCTGTATCATACAGGGTGTTAAAAATGTAAGCTTTAATATATACAACCTAGTCCGCCCCTGGTAAACTAAACAAGCTATTTATATTTTAAGGGCAGTACTTTAAGCGGTTCTTACTACTGTTTATTATATTAAATTTTCATTAAATTATTTCCGTAGTTTGAAAGTTATTCAAGAAAAATTGATTTCCAGTGGCGTCCTTTTGGAGGCTGTATCTCCGTAGAGAAGGACGCTAGGAAAAAAATTTATAAAAACTTGTCATCCTATTTTTTAATATTCTATCTGAATCCGAGAGAACTCCCCCATTTTCTCGGACACCCTGTATGTACAAACTTTATTGTTGTTGCACACAGATATGGAATAGAGTACAATAGAAAATGCCTTTGTCTTAAAAAACAGATACTTTATAGATGCCTGACAAAAGATGCAATAGAATATAAAAAGAAACCTAGAAACTTAGATAGTAGTTATGTTATTCAGACACCGAAGAAGAATACTAGTTTTCTAGACTATTTTATCAAGTTTGTGATAGGTTTATATGAGTTTTGTGAGTACTTGCCGACCATTTGATGTTTTTGTTTTCTTCTTCTTTTATTACGTTTTGTAAAGTAGACATTATGTTATCATTTTACATGTATGTTGACTATACTTCTGTATTTTTTATTTTATTTTGAATGTGAAAATTTATATTGAAATCGTAAAATAGTCACCCAACATTCATGATTTCTTAATCTCTCACAACCTCCGTCCATGTAAGCGAATGAAATTGTTGCTGATTCCATTACTGACCGACATTGAAAATGTCTATTCCTTGCTGATAAGACTTAATAAGGACGAAACGTATTCCTTAGTAAGCAAAATCCAACTTTAAATGTTGAAAATAAATTTTTATCTTTGCTGTTTTTCTTTGGATATAACTCAATGTCGGTTGCGGAAATATCCAAAGAAGTAGTTGTTTTCCGAAGCAAAACGGTCGCTCGTTTTATTTTGTAACACATTGATTTTACGTTTTGGTTACATTTAAGTTTGAAATTATTTTAATAAGGAATTAGAATTGTGAGGTAATGTGTAGTGTGCCAAAATACAGAAAATAAGACTGTTGTGAGGTTATGTTATCATAGAAATCCGCATATATATAGGGCTTGATTTCTGTAACATCGTAAACGCTTTTAGAACTAGCATTGTTTTATCATAGAATCGTAGAATTTAGCTGCAAAATTTATGTTTCTTGGAGGAAGATCTTTTAAAATTTAAATGAACATCATTACTTTCTGACCATTTTTTAATAGTAGACATTGAGCTCAATTATTTTTAAAAGTTGATAGAAAACTTTAACATTTATAATGTATTTTAGCAACATTTTGCCGTTCAGACAGTAAACTACCGCATCAATCAAGTATGTTATTAGCGGTGGAATGGGTTTACATGGTTTACAAATAATTGAGAATTTAAATGTCGTTTAAATATTTGACAATAGTTTTTGTACCACAGTTTTCACCTATAGATTGTTTTGTTGTCTTTCATTGTTTAATTTTATACATTCCAATAGCAAATGCTTTACTGTAACAACAGTGTTGCATGTCTCACAGTATGTTTTTTTTTTATTTTTTAATAGGTACTCGTGTTGAACACGGGTATATTTTGATAAGCCAAGGTTTCACTGTTTTTTTTAACTTCCCGTAACTTAGATGATGATGTTTGCCGTTTTATTTTGCCATGCACTTTGGTTTAACCCACATTTTCACCTCTTCATGTAAAGTTTCACACACTATTTCAGCACGTTCACTACTTATTGCTTCTTTGGCACATCTGTCAGCTTCTTCATTACCTTGGATTTCAACGTGTAAAGGGGTCCATAAAAACACCACCTCAATGCTGTCTTATTTTAATCTAACCAACTTTTCTTTTAATAGACAGGCAAGTTTATGATCGGAATATACTTTTTCAATTATTTTGAGAGAATTAAGGGAGTCTGTTATTATTAAAGCTTTTCTGGGATATATTGTCTGTGTATGGGTAAGGGCTTTCAAAAGAGCAAACATTTCTCCAGTATAAACACTAGTTAAGGCAGGGAGTTTGTATTTTAATTTGGAATGTTGAGTTACAATTGCGGCTCAAACGCCGATGTTTTAGATGCATCTGTGTAAACCTTGCAGTGATCAGGATATTGATCTAATTTGGATATGAAGGACTGTTTTAATAAAGTAGCTGGAGAATCTGTTTCCTTTAAGGATACAAGTAAAGTGTCGATAATTGGGGCAAGTATTAGTCATGAAGTGGTTTTTATGTTACAGGTGAATATAGAGGAAAAATCAAGTTGCAGAATTTCTAGTTGTTTTCTAACTCTTTCATTAAAAGGAGGATGGCCGTTCTTTTTTAGCAAGTACAACTGTTTAAATCTTTCTGAGTGTTTTCAAAAGTAGGATGTTCTTTCTTATTTATCAACGAACTTGCATAAGTCAACGTCAAATGTTCTCTTCTTTTGTTTAGCGATGGTTCCCCCAGTTGGACGTATAAGCTTTCAGACGGTGATGAGCGATAAGCCCCTGATATAATTCGCAACGCAGAATTATAAACGACGTCAAGAGATTTGAGAATATATTTTTTTTGTAGATTCGTAGACAGTGGAGCCAAAGTTAATTTTAGATCGTATGAGACTCCTGTAAATAAGTAGAAGGGTTTTCTGGTCTAATCCCCAATTTCTGCTGGATGATAGTTTGAATAAATTGATACGTTTTTGACAAATGACTATAAGATTTTTGATGTAATCATTTCAGTTTAGTTTGGTATCGAAAATCAAACCTAGAAATTTTGTAGTCTTTACAAATTTTAGTTTTTTTTCCGTAGAGCCTAAGTTCTGATTGTTATTTTTAGAAAATATCATGCATTTTTTCTTTAAAGTTGAGAAGTGAAATTCTGTTCTATCAAACCATTTTTTTATATCATTTAATTGTTTTTTTAATATTGGCTTCATCGTTGTGATGCTTTTGCTTTTAATGAACATTACTAAGTCGTCAGCAAATAATCTCATTTTGAGTAGCTTTTAAACATTTTCTGCAATATCATTGATTGCAATAAGAAAAAGTGTTGGACTAATAAAAGAACCTTGAGGTATCCCATTCTCTTGTATTTTTCTCTCCTAGAGTTAACCATTTATTCTTACATAAAAATATATTTTGTTTATGAACTTTTTTATGAAAACCAGTATGTTGCCTTTTATGTTCCAGTTTTGTAATTTGTTTAGTATGCTGGCTCTGCAGGCTATATCAAAAGCTTTATTAATATCGAAAAATATTGCCAAGCATTTTTATTGGTCAATAAATGCGTCGTCAATATCACTTTCCAAGTCTAAAAGATTATCAGCGGTACTTCTCTGTTTCCTAAATCCACTTTGCTCTAGAGTAATTAAATTTTTGCATTCCAATTCCCATAATAATTGATTGTTTACAATTTTTTTCAAGGAAGTAAGTAAGTAAAATTGGCCTATAAGAGTCTGTCGAAAGTTTGTTTTTTCCAGGTTTCAGAATGGGTATCACTGTTGCTTCTCTTCATATTTTGTTAAATATTACTAGTAGAATTTTTTTTGCCTTTTTTGGCAAATGTTGTAGGAATATGATGGGTATATTATCAGATCCAGGGGTAGAATTTTTGAAAGAATTTATAGCGTTAACTAGTTCTGCCTTAATTACTGGATTATTAATATGTGCATTATTGTTGGTAATTATTGGAAAATTTGTAATATTTGTTAGTTGTCTGTTATTTAAATAGTTTTCTCTGTAATTGACGTCGCTAAAATTGTTTTTATAGTTTTTAGATAATTTTTTAGGGTCTGATATTACTTTTCCACCTTTCTCGAGATACCTTACTTGTTGAAAGGAATTTCTTCCTGATATTTGTTAAACTGTTTTCCCAGCACTTGTCATATTTGTTCATATATTTTTGCTTTGCACAAACTTTTTCCAGGATTTTTTCTTATTATTTTAAATTTCAAACCTGGCTTTAGCTCTTGATTCTTTAAACCTGTTGAGGTTATTTGAATCTGTTACCTGTTAACTGACTACCCACGATATTTGTAAATAATTCTGGAACTGTTCAAACACCAACTGTTTACAGTATTGATCAGGTCCGGACTCAAAATAATTATTATATTATCGGCAGCGACTTGGAAGGGTCAGCTGGCTTCATGTTGAAGTACAGTTTTTTCTCTTTCTCTACCTTTGAATGGTTGAGATTGTGCATTTCTACTTGTTGGGATGATCCCCCACGTGTTTTCTTTAATTTCAACCACCTTTTAGGAGTGGTTCTTTTATTTCTTACGACTCAAGCATCAAGTTATAATGGAGAACAGGGACCGTATTGTTGCAGTCCTTTTTAATCTAGTTAAATATAAATGTTCATGCTTCTTCTACATTTATTGACGAGGAAGTGTTCAAGATTTTTTATTAAATGTTCAGTAATATCACGATTTGATTATAATGTTACAGCTCCGTTTTTTTCTCTATTTTGTAGAGTCTCTAAAGATGGCCTAACAGGCTGAAAGCGCTTAGACTAATATTAATAAAACTCTATCTACACACTTTAAATACTTTCGATTCATTTCTTATTACCCAGTGTGTACACACCACTCAACCTCTTCAATTATTAATTGTATTTTTGTTTCTATTTATATTTTCCAATTAATGCCATCTCGTGTGTGTATTGTAGGAAGAGTGAAATAGAAAAATAATAAGTTTATATTCTTTATTTCAATAATTCTGGACATTACATGAAGTTGTGTGCGTCTAATAAAATTTACTGATAATGTAATTAAAGATTTTTGGAGTTGTCGATTTGAATGTTAAATAAATAATTAGTTACCAAAATTCTAATCTATTATATTTCTACTTGAATAAATGCTTAGTTTTTATAAATTAAAAGGTAAATAAAAAAAAAATATTTTTTTTAAATATGAGCCCGAAACTAGTCGCACATGTATTTAGGCATCTACTAACATAAAATGTATTTAACGTGGATTTTGAGATTTTATTATTTCATTATTATTAACCAGTTTAAACTGTTAAACATTAAAATAAAAAAACGAGGAAAAGAAGACAATCCAACAATCAAAATAGGTTATTCGTACCTATATAGGTCCCTGAGGATGTTACGTTTAACGGCAGATGAAATCTCGAGGGACACATTGTCTTTCGACTGTTGAGTATCAACATGTCGCTTTAGACATTCTAGTTAATTACGTAATATACAGTGTGTTAAATAGGGATATATATGCACAAGATGATTAAAGGAATTGGACGGATATATATTCTTAATGTATATTAATTAAACTTGTATTAAGGATGTAAAATTAAATTTCAACAAATAATGAAAGCATCAAGGCACATATATGAAATAAATACTTTACTACAAAAGATTATTAAAATAAATGTGGTAATATATAAGTAAAAATTAATAATGAGGACAAATTCAATCGTTAGCAGGATGTATAAAAACAAGTAGAATTGAAACTATAAGAACATCAAAGAGATTTTTTTTAAATTAAAATGTTTCATCTCCTTATAGAACTTAATTTTTACTGAAAATTTCCAGTTGCATTTTTTTTATATTTTAACCCCCCTAACTTCCTAATTTATTCAGATTTTTTTCAGAATCAATGAGATTCATCTTCTTTTTATAGAGCTTGATTTTTACTAAATATTTCATGTTAATATCGCTTTTCGTTTTTAATTTATGATTTTTTTGTTTAATTTCAACCACCCTTAACCCCCACTTTTAATAGAATTTTTCAAAATCAATAGGCTTTGTTGATAATTTGATCATTTTTTGTTTTTGAGTTAGGATTATTTTTTAATATTTCAACCGCATTTTTAATCAAATTTTTTTCAGAATCAACAGGATTCATCTCCTTGTAGGGTTTGATTGTTACTAAAAATTTCATATCAATATCGCTTTCCGTTTTTGGTTTATGATTTTTTTTATTTCAACCCCCTTTATACCCCATATTTTTATTCAGATTTTTCAAAATCAAAAGGCTTATTCTCCTAATAGAGCTTGATTTTTGCTAAAAATTTCAAGTTGATATTATTTTTTTTGACCTGTATTTTTGTTTTAATATTGTAATTCCCCTTAACCCCCAATTTATTCGGATATTTTTAGAATTAATAGGATTCATCTTCTGCTTATAGAGCTTGATTTTTACTAAAAATGTTGATAGTTGATATCGCTTTTCGTTTTTGATTTATGATATTTTTCTTAATTTCAACCCACCTTTATCCCCGATTTTTAACTATATCTTTTTCAAAATCAATAGGCTTTCTCCTCTTATAGGGATTGAATTTTGAGCTAACTGATTCTTTAGCAATAAACTGTGACTTCAAAAATAATATTCATTGACACTGACAGCAGCAAGCAAAATATCAGGTGCGTTTTAATCATCCGCTTCTGCTTCCGGAATTGTCGGTTTAGTCGTTTTAACCTGTCAGATTAAAACAAGAAAACTGACAATTCCGAATCAGAAGCGGATGATTAAAACGCACCACGTAATAAGGGTTCAAAATGGCGGAGTTTTCTATCTCCTTTTAAAAGGCACTGCGCAGTGCGACCATTCTCCGTATAGTAAAAGAAAATCAAAGTATGTGAGTAGAAACAATGCGCTAGTTCACTGATGATGTAATTATGGTTCCACTGACAATTAGAGTGACAGTAGATTTTTTTGAGTGCGTTTTGTTCGTTTTGTTTACCTAAATTATGTCGTTCTTTTACTTTTATAAATATATTCCTAAAGTAAGTAGATATCATGTATTAAATATACAATCGTTTAGTTACCAATTACAAACCTTTAAACTATTTCTTATGACCTGTAAACAATATTTTAAAATAAAATAAAAACAGTAAAAACGTATATGTCAAATTTATTGATGTTTTTGTTAAATGGTTGGTTAGAATTAAATGTCAGTGGAACCAAAATGACACCACACTGAACTAGCGTATAGGGATTGGGCCAGATCCTTCGAGCATATGCCAGATCGAACAAACTGACCTACAATGACAACAAAACAGAACTTATGTTCATGCCATACAAACAAACGAGAGAACTACGGATAAACATACACGGTACGACTAAGACGATGACTGACAGTCTGGTCTTTCTTGGAGTGAGCCTGGATGTCGAATGGCTTTGGATCGAGCATGTCAGGAAAACCAGACAGAAAACCTAGGACATATCTAACAAATTTTTTCATATAGCGAGCCGCAACTGGGGCAGCAAACTTAAAATACTTAGATTTGTCTTCAACAACGAAATAAAGCCTATGATATTGTACGAGGTCGAAATCTGGGGACATCGACATGCAGACTCCAGAGAGATACGACACCTACAGGCGACAGAGATACCTTTCTTGTTGGCCATCGCCAAAGCGTACCGAACTGTGTCCACCCTGCCCTTGACGTCCTCGCGGGAGTAACCCCCCTACAAATCGATGCTAGGACGGGTTGGGAAGCATACACAACGATTAAACAATCCCTCGGAACATACAGGACAAACGCATGTGACAAAGTACACCCAGCAATAGAAAAATACTTACCAACCCGACAGACACTTAAAGTATATACACCGTATGCACAGACGCCTCACAAAAACAAAATTTAAACTACATTGGACTCACATTATGGAACAGACAGACTAAGATAGGGACAAAAAAAATACATACTTAGCTCTGGACTACCTCATACAACATAGAACCCCTTCAGAACATAAAGATTGACGCTGAAATACAAGCCGACTCAAAAAACACAATACAACACATACAAAACTACAAAACTAACAATAAAATGATACTAAGGTTAATGGCCAAAACACTCAAAGACAGACTTAATTTCAGATGGAGGAGCAGATTGGAGACCGAGATGAAGGAAACACACAAAACAGCACAAGACGAACACCTGCAAATAACAGAAATCAATTTCGACAACAAAATGGCACTAAAAAAACACACACAAACAAAACGAGGTATTGGCAGGAGATATGGAACTAAGGAACTTTTTATGAAAGACGACGAAAATATCTAAAAACTTTCGCCACAAAAAAAAAACTGGGTTCCCACCAAATGCCACAAAATGTAACCGCAGTTCCACTGCAACTTTAGATGTAGTATGGTAATTGTAAATATAGTTGTTAAGATATTTGTACTGAAACTTATTCCATTAATGTAAAAGAATTGAAAATGCAATTTGAAAATGTAAATGGGAAATAAAAATATGGAGCAAGGATCTCTCTTTCATCGCTCATTTTTAGAATGCAAAGTTGGGATGGGTTCGTTTGACAGTGGTCTCGCTAAGATGTTGGGAAGAAGAACAAACCCTATGCCGAAAGGTAGGTGGGTGTTCCGGGTGAGAGTCTGTCAAAACATCTCTCTCCGCCGCAAATCAGGTTTCGTGTCTACATCATTTATTGCAGATTAATTAATTTTACCAATGTTTTGAAGAGCATTTAATTGACGATAACCTCTTTTTTAAAAATATTTTTAAAGATGAAGAAACTTGGTTTTACTTTTTAGGATATATAATGACATGATACTGGTTAATTTTTATATTATTTTATAATAATACGTTCCTTGTGTTTCTTAAATGCTTTTAAACTCTTAAACTCATTCGTGGTCGATTTGGGTTCATTACTTTTTTTTTATTTAATAGATCAAACAATTTTTTTCGTCCAAAAAATGCAAAAAAAAAAATTATCTGGTCGCCAAAAAAATTGTATGTGGTGGCGTATGAATCTCCCTTAATCTGTTAATCTGTTATATTGCTGTATTTTACAGAACTATCTACAAAATATAAATCATGAACACTAATAAACCCATTATCCAATACTTACAAGTACTATCCAATGTACATGAAGAAATAAACATAGAAAGTTATACGAAACTACCATTTGTTATTAAAGCGAAAAAGTAGAGGTCAAAAAAGGCTAGTTCTGTCTGACGAAAATATTATTGATTTTGTTAATAAAGCAGCAGACAACTTTCAGCAAAGGTAGGCTATGGACTAAGGTTCATATATTACAATTATTAGGTATTTATTATTTTTTTTTAAGTTGTATTAATAATGGTAATAATGGATGTTTGTCGGGCTAATGAGATGTATTGCATGAACATTAGTGATTTACAGGAACTTGGAATAGCTTTTTTAGTAAATTTTCCCAAAACCAAGACAAAAATAACTCAAAAATGTACAATTACCGATAATTTAAAAAAAAAAATATGTAAAGAATCCATCAGTAGTCGTCAAACACTACTATTTTTAAACTATTAAAACGATAAATGTACTGCCCTATGTATTGGTGTTTTTTGAAAACATTTTAAATTTTTATATGGAGGTAGGCTCAAGGGACAATGGGTACAAATGCATGGACAGGCCTAAGGGGCAAAGAAAACAAATATTTTTACATGAGCAGGCATAGGGGACAACTGAGTCATATAGTTTTATATGGATACATACATACATACATACAGTATTTTACATAAGCTGACTTAAGAGGTAATGGAGTCAATTATTATTATTATTAAGTAGATAAAATGTTCGAACAAGTTGTAAACCCTAATCAAAAAGTGATATGGTTTTAAAAATCAAGACTTGTGACAATCGTCACGTAGTTTAAACTTAGTAATGGCAATGCTTCGCAAACCTAAAAATTCAACGTCATTATACATCGGCTTCTGGTCTTTCGTCCAAATCAAATCATTTCTCATTTTTTTTACGCTATGAGTTTAGACTTGTGTGTCTCAGTCTCGATAAGGTAAGAACCATCAATTTAGCGTTTTTCGATTTTATTCTATACACATTGCCATCTTATAAGTAATTGAACTTTAACCTCGATAAAAAAAATAATATACATTTAAGTACCATTTATAAAAATGACATTTAAAAAATAATTGTAATTTAAACAACTTTAATGCATTCATACCTAAATGTTATTTTCTAAACTCCTTATAGGTACTTTATTATTAAACATTTGCCAAACGCTTCCAAGGTGATTGTTAATATCTCAGAAAATTTTATTCCTGATAAATGTTAGCACTTGACCTAAAACCCATTACAAACCTAATAGATTCATGCACTTTTTTAAGATAGTATTCCAGATTTTTGTCACACTCTATATGCAATTTTAAATATTCTGATGGCTCGATAAATTATTAATATTATTTTTAAATCAAAAAATATTCTGTATTGTGCTTGCGGACAGGACTAAATTACTAATTATGTGTATTTTAAGTAAATTGTCATTATGTTTTTTTGTCTATACATGGTGTACCAATTAAAACTCCTATGCCGGATATTTTGGTAAGTAATAAAGATATTTTAATTCTGTAAAAGACAGTTCATAGAGCACTAAGAGAGCTTCAGTTTTAGATAAAATTAATTTTATTTTATTTTTTTTCGATGGAAGGATCTTTCTTATATAGCGTATCTTGTAAAAAATGCATTTTTATGTATATTTTGTTTTATAAACTAATTCGATAAATCTATCCATTTTTGATATACAGAGTGGGTCACGCAAAACAGTATAATCCTGTTTTTCGGGATTATTCATTGGATTTTAAGATAATGCTAAAACAAATCGATTTTTATTTTAAATTCAACACATTCTTACAATACTGACATCTGCCATGTGTCAACCCCCTCCTTTCCACTTCTTCAACCCTTTAATTTTAAATAAGGAATGTACCGTGTACGGCACATCATTGAAAAGGTAATTTTGTGAGGAAGTCATAAATATGACTGTTTGTTGCGATACTTTTAATTTTAGAGCCCTCTATCGGGATAAAAAACCTTTAACGTATTATAAAGTGTGATACTTCATTTGAAAGCTAATTTAATTAATAATTCAATGCACCACATATAATTAATATAAATATTTCCATCTTACACTTGCAACAAAATAAAGTTATCAATATTAATGTTTAAAATAATGCATGACTAATTTTTAAACTATTGCAAGTGCAATATGGAGGATATTTATATTAATGTTATATAGTGCATTGAATTAGTAATTAAATTTGCTTTCAAATAAGGTGTCACACTTTATAATACGTAGTTTTTTTATCCCGATAGAGGGCGGTACAATTAAAAGTATCGCAATGAACAATCATATTTATAAATTCCCCATAAAATTAATGAGGAAAGGAGTTGACACATGACAGATGTGCGTATTGTAAAAATTTCTTTAATTTTGAATAAAAATCGACCTGTTTTAGGATTTTCTTAAAACCCAATGATTAATGCTGAAAAACAGGATAAAACTGTTTTGAGTGACCCACTCTGTATATCAAAAATGGCTAAATTTATCGAATTAGTTCATAAAACAAAATCTGCTTAAAAATGCATTTTTTACAAGATGCTTTGCATAAGAAAGATCTTCTGATTGAAAAAAAATTTATTGAGCGCAGCGCCATCTATATATTGACCTATTTAAAATTAATTTATACCTGAAACTAAAGCTCTCTTAGTGCTCCATGAACTGGCTTTTGCAGAATTAAAATATTTCTATTACTTACCAAAATATCCGGCCTGTGAGTTTTTATTGGTATATATTAGTGATATAAAAATATTGGGTACATTACTTAGAAATATCCTGATTTTTTAAAATAAAAATACCTAGGTATACCTAATGAAAGTCTGGCTTTGATTTTTACTATATTTTAATATTTTAGAAAAATAGTTTAATTGTAAATGAATTATTTGTATTCTAAATTTACCGGTCAGGTTATTTTAATTAATATAAATGTATAAAAATAAACAAAATTTTATACCTTTCCCAAATATAACAATTCATATGTACAGGGAGCTTCTAACATAAAAATTCAGTCAAAAACGCAAAAAAATTACACACGAAAAACAGATGCCTTGTATCCTTTCTGAAGTTTTGTAACGATTAAAATTTAACAAATTTTACCTTTTTTTTAAAAACTTAATTTATAGAAAAAGAAATATATAAAATGTTTCAAATTAATTATAAATTTGAAGCATTTAGTATAATCATTATTAAATATTTACAATTATTTAAAGATTAATTTTTGAAATATACGATTTAATTCATTTACTTTATATTAAACAGAATACCTACTTATTAGCAATACCTGTGAAAATAAAGTCTAACCTTGAATAATAGGCATTTGTAACAAATAAGTTGGGAATCTAGGCTTTAGTTTTACTAAAACTAGATAGCTTTAAGATAATAATATGATAAATTATTTATGATTATATGGAATATCACAATTTTTTAGGATAAAGGGTATAAGTTCAAAATTAAAAATATTTAAAATAAAATGCCTTTCTCTCTGTCCTTGTTTCTTATACCCTGATGAGAATAAATAAGTAGGTAACATTTTAAGAATTAGACTAATAAAATCGAAATCATCGTACAAATGAATTTTGTGGTTGACGGGATCATTAAGTAATGTCATCTGCAAGAATTTAGTCCAGAGCCTCCCTACAAAGGAGACGTCAGACAAAGGTTCGTATATACAAGGTGTCCCATTAGGGCGTAATTGTTCAATATTTAAATTTGTGTTATGGACACGCAAAAAGTTTTAAATAAAAGTTTTATGGATATGAAAAATGTATGTTTTAAAAATATCTTTGGATATACAGAGTGTTGCGTTTTTGCATGGAAAATAAAAAAAATATATTTTTTTTTTTAAATAGAACACCATGTATTTTATTTTATTTTTAGAGTAGTTTGGTATTTAATCCTAGAATGTTTTTTAAAATTTTAAAGTGTTGCAAAGCAGTTAATTTTTTTTTTGAAATTAGAGAATGAAGCTGACCCTAAATTAAATTATCATAATTTAGGTAGGTTTATATTGATTTCAAAATTGTTTAATATACAGACTTAAAAGACGAATAAGACGAATAGTGGTGATAAAACTGGTTTATTTTATACAGAATGTTTTGAAACATGTCTAAAATATGGCTAATTTTAGGTTTAATTTACTTAATTCTTTAAAATGCAACACCCTGTATATTATTTTAGCATAAAATTCCTTATAGATTTGCCTATGGGTTATTCCATGCCAAATCAGACACCATTTAGCTTCTGCATCTTGCATTTTTTTGAAACTTTTCTGTTCGAGTATAGGTTGAAAGAGGCCTCCCGATTTTGTTCTCCAACCGTTTTCAGAATCTTCATTTTTGAAAAAACGCCGATAACTTCGCGAAAAATGAAATTTTCATAAGAATAAAAAATCTTTATCTTCAAACATACTTTTCGTAAAAAATATCAAAAATATTTTGAAGCAAGTTTCTATTAGAATTTTAACTTTTAACCATAAATTATCGATTTACAAAAAAACACGTACTGATCGATTTTCCTCAAAATTGTTCTCAACAAACTGTCACCTATTCTATAACTTTTTCGGCCATGCTCATAGTGGGACAACGATATGATCTATTTTTTTTTCGGTTTTTCAATTTTGACATTTTAGATTTTTGTGATAAAAAATGTCTGAAAAAAATTCAATGTTCAGGATTTACTGTTGATAATTATTTGAGACACAACTATCATGGTAATTATCAAATTTTATTTCCGAAGAAAGATTATTATTAACTCATATCTATTTCCTTACACGTTTAAATATTTTAAAAATCCGAGATTCAACGGAAGATTAAATTTTTTCAATTTTTAATCATAAGTTTTTTGAGGTTTGTTCCAACAACGATCTTGGAACAATACATAAACCAGTCTAAAACTTAATATTGACAATCTGTCGATGACTAGTAATTGACAACTTGTCAGGTACTGGTCGGGGATTGGGACTTAACTCGGAACTCGATTATGTTGGAACACATTTTTTAAATTCAACAGACGCATTATTACAATAGTAAACCACAACATAAAATAAATGATCATGAACAAAAACTATGAAGACTAAACTCGATTAACAAATACAAATCAGAACTGTCAGAGACAATAG
Organism: Psylliodes chrysocephalus; assembly: GCA_927349885.1. Lineage (NCBI taxonomy): Eukaryota > Metazoa > Arthropoda > Insecta > Coleoptera > Chrysomelidae > Psylliodes > Psylliodes chrysocephalus. Next base: position 88,995,105 of record OV651813.1, read on the forward strand.
TTACAAATAATATAATTACAATCACAATATGTTCAGTTTATTGCGGCTCTGCGCATGTCTTGACAATTCGTTCCTATTCAGACCCAGGAACTGATTTGATAGTACACAAATCGGTTTGTGATTAGTTTTGGTTGTGTTGGAACACTATGTATTTGTACAGTTTCGAGTCTAAGGTTTGTTGGAACACAAATTCTAGACTGCGCAGAATCCCGACAGTACGCAAACTGATTTGGTTTATGTTGGAACAAACCTTTTATTTATGTGTTTGTGAGCCCCCAAATTAATTCCAACCATTTACTATAGTCGGCAAAGAAGACTGTGGTGGATAACTTATCGGTTGAGAACTTTTCTTGTTTACAACTAGGTTTAAGAACAAGAGTAGGGGTATTGATCACATGTTATTAGCGTCTTTTGTCAATGATCAATATCAACTTTTAAAAAGAAATATTAGTGTATAATTTTTACCGTAAACAAGCAAATAGTATTGTGAATATTTGTGACATGGATTAAACAAACCTTATATCCTGAATATTTTTATTATGATAAAACAAGTCTATTATTTTAAAATAAAAATGTAATCTCTTAAATTTTTAGGGTTATAAGAATACAAACCAGTAGTTTGTCTAGAATAAGTTTGGGAACAGTGCTGCATGGGGTTAATGATGCATTCGCTTAATTGAATCAATCACCAATTATCAAGAAACACGTTGACAATCAAACTTATTTAGAAAACAAAGTCAAAAAAGTTTATAAGGACTAAATACCACTTTGAGTCATAAAACCGTCTAATGAAGAAACAAATTCACAAAATTTCTTAGAATTGCTCGAAAAATTAAAAACTAAATTTAACGACAGTAATACGCAACGATCTGAACAAATCCAAATTCTTACTCTTTTGTCTGAAACGTGGGACTAATTTACATTTTAGGTCGACTTTTACCAAACGGCATTAAATCTAAGATTTTGGAATTCTATGTGAGTGATGAAATTAGTGTGAATATGCCAGGGATGAAAGATTATCTTTCTATTAGAAATGATGCTGGAACACGTAAGCATATCCAGAAACGTCTCATTCTCTCGAACTTGAAAGAAATATATGAACTTTTCAAAGAACGATATCCAGTTTGCCGAGCTGGCTTTTCAAAATTTGCATAATTACTTCCTCAACATTGTGTGCTTGCTGGTTCTAGCGGAACTCATACCATTTGTGTTTATTCTTTCACCAAAACGTCAAGCTTATGATGTTAAGTAATTTATATCGAATGTCTTTAAACTGTTTACTATTTATCTTCACAGCTGTTTGTATACTACTGATTCTTGCGTTGATCCTCCACCAATACTTATATACAAATTTAAAACTTTGGCGAAGGTAGTATAATTTTCACCAATTCTGACCAATACTAGAAACATTATCACGTTGACTCTGAAAAGATCTCTAAAGCGCATCCGTCATAGTCGTCACATATGTTTGGTCCTAAGGGGTTTAATTATGTATGATAATCGGACAAGTTGAGCCTCAAAGGCCAAATAAGACAGAGAAGGACTTGGAGGATTAGAGCATGACTGAATACTGAAATGGCTCACATTACAATAGTATATTAACAACAATAGTGAGAAGTGGTCTTTAGATTTACTGGTTGTTACAACAGCCAATTTGGTGGCTGGTATTTCGTGGCAAATTATACTGGCGCCCTATATGAACCTTTATTAGACCACACCACCTCCGACTAGAGCTATCAGCGGTTAATACCCTATTTGTTGCTAGGACAATTTCGGACCACCTCGTAACATACTATTCGTTAGCTAAATGATTTATTTAGCCGAAGCCTTCGAAGTATATGTTATACCAAGAAATGATTTCCTCTTTCTTTTCGTCGTTCTGTAACATGGGGTGATGTACCACCGTTTCTGCTATTCTGATAGGAAGACAGTGAATACAAGCGTTTCTTTTCTTTTTATTTGTGTTCCAAAACAACTTCTTAATTTCTTTGTCCCTTGCCCTACTAGATATCTGTTGAAGGATTCTTTTTTGAGAGTTAGCATTTCTCTTCACTCTCTTTGGGTAGCCCTATTTTTATCTTCTCGTGATCTGATAATCTGGAATTTCTTCATTAGTTTTCATTTTTCTGTTTCCAGTTTTCTTATCTCGATAGGTTAGTTTTTTCAAGTTATTATTTCTCTTGCTTTTTGTGTGTTTCTCCATAGTTAAGCTATGTGCTGATCTTTCGGAGATATATGTATAACATTTCAACTAATGAAATTAAAATGCCTTATTGCGATTCAATATTGGTGCTCTGCTCCTCTTAACTTTTACAAATACAATTTATTTTTAAGCCCATATTATCCTTTTTAAAATCTTCAATTGTTATTTTCACAACTGTGTCGAGGTATACAAACTTTGAAGGACTTACTATTAGACGCAGTAGATGAAAATAGAATTGATGAATTTAGTTGTATTGGATTTTAAAAAAATCATCAGTTTTTGTCAACAGTTTTTGTGAAAATATCACAAGTCTCCTTCCCCATCATTATATCGCTAAAGAGCAAGCAAACTATTTAGGGTCGCAGAAAGAATCATTAAATTAAAATGAGTACATTGTTATCTGTGATTTTGCGGAAAATAATGCCTTTGTTGTTCAGAATAATGCATCTGGATTCCATTGGAATAACAGCCAGGCAACTGTTTATCTAGTTGTTATTTATTATAAAAAAATTATAAGCTGGTTCATAAATATGTAATAATCGTATCAGATTGTTTATCTCATGATGCAATTGCCGTTCTTGAGTTTACAAGAATTAATACCAATTTTGTCAAAGGTCTTTTCAACAATGCCTCAAAAATTATTTACTTTTCCGAAGGAGCACCTCAACAATTAAGGAATTATAAAATTTTTGTTAATCTCATTTATCATGAAGACTTTGGAATTAAAGCTGAATGGCATTACTTTGCAACCGCTTATGGCAAAGGACCTTGTGATAGAGCAGAGGGAACTTTTAAGAGGATGGCAGCACGATCAAGTCTTCAGCTTCCATACGACCAACAAATTTCAACTACTCTAGAACTATATGAATGGGCAAAAAACCAAATTCTTTACCAAATATAAATAATATTTAATTTTTTTCGAATGAAAAGTATAATCTGGCCAAACTATTATTAGATCCAAGATATTTACCAGCGAAGACAATCACAGGGATGCAGAAATATCATTGTGTCATTCCATGGAATGCCCCCTATACAACAATACCAATATATTAGTCAATAGCCATATCAGTGCTTAGTTAATCGATAGTTGTTTAATTATTAGAAATACAAGGACATTTTTAATATAAAAGTATGGACAAATTTAAGTTTTTCTTAAATAAGCAGGTGCTGACCAAATCTACTTTTTTAAAGCAAACCACCTTACAGTTAGTTATACATATTTGACTGTTTTCACATCGTTAATTAATTTTAATTGACTTATCTCATTTGCTATGTTATATATAGGGTTTGTCAAACATGAGGTTACGAGTTTCTCAATTTTTTAAATGAAATACCTCGTATTAATTAATTGGTAGTATACCATAAAATTAAGAAAATCGTTACCACGCATTTTGACATACAAGATAGCAAATAAATAAAGTCAATTAGAATTGCTTGACGATTTAAAAACAGTTAAATATGTATAACTACCAGCAGCGTGTTTTACTTTAAAGATTTATAAGTTTGCTGTCGATCAATTATGCTCTGATGCCTTTATATGTGTTATTGGCTAACATGTTGGTATCGTTAGATAGGTAAATTTATAAGAAATATTATGCTAAATTAATATACTGGGTGTTGAATTTGAAAAAATTCAGTAAACTGAACTTAAAATTCGCCATATTTAAGACATGTTTCAAAACACTCTGTATAAAGTAAACCAGTTTTAATACCACCATTCGTTAGCTAATTACCTTATAAGCTTGTATATTAAACAATTTTAAAATCAGTGTAAACCTATATACATTATAATTTAAATTGTGGTGTGCATCATTCTCTCATTAAAAAAAAAATATTTGCTTGGCAACATTGTAATAATTTTTTAAAAACATTCTATGGTATTACCAAACCATTCTAAAAATAAATTAAAATAAAATAAAATACAGGGTGTTATATTTAAAAAACATGCTTTTTTTATTTGCAAGGCAAAAACGCAACACCCTGTAGACCCACAATTATTGTTAAAATATGTATTTTTCAAATCCAAATAATTTTTGTTAAAAACTTTTTTGCGTGTCTGTAACACAAATTGAAATATTAAACAATTACGCACTAAAATGGGACACCCTATATATAGTCTACGGACCTTGACGTCAGACAACTTAAAATTGTAAGAAGTATCAACTAAAAAACGATCGTACTTTCGGCGCAAATTATAAATTACCTCTTTAAAGGTCATAGATAAAATATGCAAATTGTCAGATGGCTAGGTCACTGCCAAAGGGCTGTCAAACATTTTTTTTAAAAAGATGAAAATTAAAAAAATTGACTATTGTTGATAATATATAAGTGGATACATGATGATAAATAAAATTTATTTAAAATAAATAACAATAGTATCTACGTATTATTAAAATTTTTCTAAAATAAAAAAATGATAGTTTTTAGCGGGAATTAAAACCTGGTCGCGAAATCTAAGGTTGACTGCCACGAAAGCTTAGGTCAAGTGAGTTATTTAAATAAATGTCAATTAGCAAGAAAATAAAGCATACTCATTATTATGTTGTTATTTTTAAATTGCATCATGGGATCTGGTCTTTCTGGCTGACGTATTTGAAAAGGTCTCCTAATTAATATGTAAAAACGTCAGATAGAGGCAATGAAAAGAAATTTCAATAAAAAAATTACTGACAGCTTCTGACAGTGGCCTAGCCATCTGATGATTTGCACAGCTCATCTGTAACCTTCAAAGTGATGATATGGACATTTTTAGCCAGATATATCATCGTTTTGTTAGCTGATATTTTTTTTTCAACTTGAAGTTGTCTGACGTCTGCTTTGCAGGGATTCCAAACTAAACACTTTCTGATGGTCCCGCTAACCACTTGACAATATTCCAAGCGAAGGAAAGATCGTACCAGTCTATAAAAATTTCAATTGTATGGCGGTTTTGATTTTATTAGTATTTATTTCTTAAAGGGTTTCCTATTTATTTATTCTCATCAAGACATAAGGAACATAGACAGAAAGAAATCAATGTTATTTTAAATATTTTTTGTTACTAAACTCTAAACGCTTTTTCTGAAAAAGTAGTGATATTCCACATGATGTACCTAATATAAATAGTGGTCCCGCCACCACTTCATAAAATTGTAGCAGGAAGTACGATCGTACCACCTCGGGGCAGCTAGCTCTTAGACTCTTAGTTAAAAAATTTATTTTACCATGTTTTAATCTAATTAAAATCATATTAGATGGAAGTGCTTGTAGAATCATTCTATTTTTTATTTTATCTGTTTCTAATTTATTTAAAAATAATATTTATAGCCTAATTTACAAAACATCTTTAAATTTACCCGTATGTAAATCCTTAAAGATCGAAATGTCATAATGAATGCCCAATAGAGTTATTTTATTCTTGGTAAACTAACATTCTTTAAATGTTTTTTTAACGATTTCATAAATGTTTTCCAGAAAAAAATTAACGAATATTTAATTTGTTATTGATTTAAAGAAACCTAACCTCATTTATTTGATTTTACTAGTTACAGTAACGTTTTAAAGTGTTGAATAATCACAATATCGTCCAACTCTACTTTGTCTCTGAGTTGACGTTATCATTTCTATTTTTAAGGATTTACATGTAAGTAACTATATAAAAATACTTTGCAAATACAAGCGAATATACGTATAATAACAATCTATAACGTGACGTTGCAAGGTTGTTCCCATTGAGATAGAATAAAAGATGCTAGGACGATGCTAAAGTGTCCGCCTTTTTGCATTACACATAGTAGTCTATTCTGTATCATGCAGTTGCAGTGTCTTAGACTAAGGTCAGTCGTTATGTTACCATTTTGAAAAAATCTGAATTCTCTAAAGAAAAATCTGTAACAAAAATATTTATAAAAGTGGATTTCGAGTGACAGAAGCAATCAAATATTTTTGCTGAGACAAAAATATGGATCTTTGAATAAGAAATATATCAAGAATTTAATAGGCTGTATTTTTATTAATGAGATAACTTATCATATTTTTTTGGAATAATTTGTTTTAGGAATAAAGTAAGACTTCAGCAAAACCTACTATTTATTGCTTGTAAACTGTATCTGTAAGATGTGTTTTCCTTACATTAATTAGGCCTCAATAGCCCCATTGTATATCCTCCAGATGCTGCCTTTCAGGCGAGATGTCTATAGGGATGACTACCTTTCAGATCGTCAGAAGGCTTGCAGATCTGCTTGAGATAAAATTGCATAATACATTTTGCTGTTCTTTTAATTTTAAACCAGTACTTCCAAATGATAAAATTACACTTCACTTGACATCCCGGCACTTCCGACTCAAAGGTTAAGTTGTTAAAAGCCTGATCTACATCACACTTGCAAGTTGTATTATTTTTATAGTAACCGTATAACAACTTTGACAAAAGAAGCTATTCTAGTATTCACGGTTGCTATAAACTTGTATGTGTGGTGTAAACCAGGCTTTCAACAACTTAACCTTCAAGTCAGGAGAGACAGAACCAATGAGGTTTATATCTTCCGGTCATGGACGTTAAATGAAATATAATTTATTATTTGGGACTTTTTATTTTTGTTGGTGGACTGATTTGAAATTAAAAAAAAAATCATAAATATGTCGTAGTTGTAAACTTTTATCAAGACAGGAACATTTAATGTGCATCAATTTTATCGCAAGCAGACATACAGGTCTTTTGATGATCTAAGAGGTGGTTCCTATAGGCAGCTCTCAGTGACGTTATCTATCAACCAGCAGACGTTTTGGAGAGCTGGGAGACAGGTCTTAAATTCCCGTGAAGTATGCACCGTACCTTACAAATACAGATCGTTACAAATACAGATCGCAAGGAGTAGTATAGCCTTTGCTGAAATCTTAGTATTAGAGAAAATAAATATATATATTTAGTTCTAATATAATTATTCTATCAGTAAATATACCTTCCATTAATTTCTTGGTCTATTTAAATGTTTATTATCCAGGGTCCATATTTCTTTCTTAGCAACTAGTTTTGTTACGCTTAACCATCAAGAATATTCGGTTGCTTCCAAATAACTCTGAATCAACTTTTGTAACCACTAGTTGTTACAGATTATACTTAAAGAATTTTGATTTTCTCAAAGTGGTAATACAACAACTGACCTTGATCATAGCAACTTGGTCGGTAACAAACTGTATAATACAGCATAGACTAATATAGCAATCGTGAATACTAGAATAGTTACTTTTGTCAAAGTTGTTATATACAGTTGCTATGAAAGTGGTAAGATAGAAAGTGGTTAGAAAGTTGCCAGAAAACAACTACAGTTACAGAATAAACCCCATAATATGTCAAACTAGAGATAGTGGAGCTAGTCAGTTAGTTGAAAATAAATTCCATTTTTGTTAAATAGCTTCATTTAAATGATTTAAAATGATTTTCACTCCATTAGTCTTCAAATATAAAATTATTGGTTTCAAAGAAATCAAAGTACAACTCGAATTGCCATTTTTATTACTTTCCGTTACTAGAAGTCCGTCTGTCATATCGAAAAATAGTGTTCATGTCGTCTCTATTTTATACTCTTGTTGGTTGGTCCCGATGAGGTAAATATTTTCCGATTTCAAAATAAATTAGAAACAGATAACATAAAAAAGTAGGTTTTAATTACAATGCTATATAATATTTAAAAGTAGCAATAAACGACAAGATTTTACAGTGCTTTCTAAAGCCTTAAATTAAAAAGTAGGGGGTAAAACTAAAGAAAACAGAATAAATTTTATTTTCCTCCTATACTTTGACATTATTCATATATATTTTTATATTTGGAATAATAATACATATTATTTGATTTATTTTTCAAAATACCGTTGAAATAAATCTAAAATATTTTAACATTCTTTGAAAAGAATAGCTATTTTAATTTTTGAGTATAACACTCTGTATTTCTAATACACTCATACCCTGCTTAGGCGATATTCTACAGTGGTCTAGTGAATTGTGACCCTTTTTTGTGAAAAATATATATTAAAATGCAAATACTGATTATAATTCTTTCTAAAAAAGTAATGGTCAACATGAATCTGTTTTTTATTTACAGTATTATGTTGTTTTTCAGAGTCTAAAAAGTTTGATATCAAGTTTAAATCGATGGTTTTCATACATGAGTAATGAAGGATTATGAATATATTTGCATATTTTACAAATATGGGAAGTTAACTGCATAATCTAAATCCAAAGGCTTGAATATCTTTGATTCATTTCCAGAGTTTGTACATTTAAAAAAATAAATTAATTCCTCAACTTGAATTTTAACTTGAGTCATTAATATAAAACTAACTACCTAAAGATCATTTTTATAATAAAAATATATGTATTACGAAATTAATATACCTTTTTAGTTACATTTTCAAAATTTGTTAATTGCCTAAGTAAATACTTAAACTCTCATCCCACATTATTCCAAATCAAATCAATCAATATCTTATTTTTAAATCTCAATTTTTTGTAATTTTAAATTTTTGGTCTACTCTAGTATTTTATCCTTATCTTTGTTGGTTGTGAGCAGGTAGTATTAGATCTTATCCAGAACATCGCGGCCTTTTGTACTCCTATATTTTCTCTGAATAATCTCGTGTCTTTGATAAGTTTTATTTTTCCTAAAAAGTGTTTCTAGAGCAGTTTTTCGGGTTCTAGACCAGAAAAGTTATATTGCCGCTTAGCTTTAACTTAACTGTAATATAAAGTTGTACGAGGTTTACTCCTCTCCTAAGGAGAGCCTACACGTGACAAAATAATTGTTCAATACCCCCACGTGAAGGTATTTCAGCAGGAACTGTCCTGCTAGTAATCCCGACATGTTGAATATCTGGGGGCCTATTTCCAAATAAGGGAGAACTCATTTCTCTCGAAATATTTACGAGAAATATCATACGTCAACGTAAAAACAGTATTTTAAAACCAAATAACCCGAACGAAATAGTCAATGAGTTCCCACTGGCTTTATAAATAATGTTTTCACATTGACGTATGATATTTCTCAATAAAATCTTAAGGGAATTAACTATCTCTCGAGTTTGAAAATAGCCCCCATCGGATGCATTTCTTTATAACCAGTGTTGCCAAATGACCAAAATCAAATTGCTGTACAATGCAGTAGAAATTATCGTTTTTTTTTAATGATTTTATCGTACAAAACTGACCTTACTTGTGACATGTTATCAGCGGTTGGTTAATTTAAGAGTTTATGGGGTTAGGATTAGGGCAATTTAATATTAATTTTATTGAATAAACATATAAAAACAAAAATATTACTCTTCTTGTTCAGCTAAAGTTTCAAAAACAATTTTTTTGTTATCCTTTCTGATTTTGATCTTTTAATTGTTTTTGTCTATGTGTCGGCGTCAATTAGTGAAATCCGTCATTCCCACGTATTGCCGGCAAACAGCGTAACTCAACATTTGGTACACCATTTGCCTAAAGGTTTCAGGGATTCCCTGTAATGACGGAATCGTTTCAGTCAAACGCTGTAACTAACCAAATGATTTAAGTTACTCTGTTTGCCGGGTTTAGTCGAATGCTGTAATTGTTGTTAACATCTGTGAGTGTTTTTTTCTGGTGAAAACTGAAATGTCGAAGCATACAAAATTGTTTTATAAGATGTTAGATGACTATAACTCCAATCGAAGCAAGAACAAACCTTGGAATATTGCAAAATTGACGGAGGTAAGTTGGTTTTTAGGATTTGAAACCTAATCTCAAACTACTACAATCTACAAAATCACTTTACATCCGTACGCTGTTGTCAAGTTTAACACGGTTTTATAATTAATTTGCTTAAGGAAAAAGTGATTTTATTGTCTGCTATTTCATTGGGTTTTTGAGCATGTAGATTTTAATTATAAAACGGGTATTATATTTTACTTGGTATTCTTTTAGGTCGCCACAGAAATTCTGCGAGCTAAACAAACTTCTGGAAAAAAAACGAGAAGGCAGTATCACCTTTTATCTTTATATGACGTTTTGGAAGTGGGAGAAGAAAAAATTGTTATTGAAGGTAAAGCTATTGCATCAACTTATGCAATTATAATTATTTATTTATTTTATTTATTCAGTACTTTTTTTCTTTGATATTAATTCAAGTTTTTTCTTTAATAATAATTCAAGTTACACTTTTTGAGCGTGGTGACCGATAAGAAAACCAATTTTTTTTCTTTTATTGAATAAATGAGAAGTTAATATTGTTTAAAATGTTTTTATTATCTTACAATACATGTAACTATAGGTTTATAGTAACCGAAATAAGAAACATAGGTTTGAGACTTAATATCCTCTAAATATCTGGAAAATACCGCGTCAATGGTGGTCCCATATTTTGTTGTGGATTTTTGTGGATCATTATTCATTTTCAAATTCAATTTTTCCGAAATTGTGTCTGAAAGAGATAGAAACAGTAACGGAATTTTTTGATTTTTCGATTTTTAAATTTTTCGAATTTTCGAATTTTCGAATTTTCGAATTTTCGAATTTTCGAATTTTCCAATTTTCGAATTTTCGATTTTTCGATTTTTCGATTTTTCGATTTTTCGATTTTTCGATTTTTCGATTTTTCGATTTTTCGATTTTTCGATTTTTCGATTTTTCGATTTTTCGATTTTTCGATTTTTCGATTTTTCGATTTTTCGATTTTTCGATTTTTCGATTTTTCGATTTTTCGATTTTTCGATTTTTCGATTTTTCGATTTTTCGATTTTTCGATTTTTCGATTTTTCGATTTTTCGATTTTTCGATTTTTCGATTTTTCGATTTTTCGATTTTTCGATTTTTCGATTTTTCGATTTTTCGATTTTTCGATTTTTCGATTTTTCGATTTTTCGATTTTTCGATTTTTCGATTTTTCGATTTTTCGATTTTTCGATTTTTCGATTTTTCGATTTTTCGATTTTTCGATTTTTCGATTTTTCGATTTTTCGATTTTTCGATTTTTCGATTTTTCGATTTTTCGATTTTTCGATTTTTCGATTTTTCGATTTTTCGATTTTTCGATTTTTCGATTTTTCGATTTTTCGATTTTTCGATTTTTCGATTTTTCGATTTTTCGATTTTTCGATTTTTCGATTTTTCGATTTTTCGATTTTTCGATTTTTCGATTTTTCGATTTTTCGATTTTTCGATTTTTCGATTTTTCGATTTTTCGATTTTTCGATTTTTCGATTTTTCGATTTTTCGATTTTTCGATTTTTCGATTTTTCGATTTTTCGATTTTTCGATTTTTCGATTTTTCGATTTTTCGATTTTTCGATTTTTCGATTTTTCGATTTTTCGATTTTTCGATTTTTCGATTTTTCGATTTTTCGATTTTTCGATTTTTCGATTTTTCGATTTTTCGATTTTTCGATTTTTCGATTTTTCGATTTTTCGATTTTTCGATTTTTCGATTTTTCGATTTTTCGATTTTTCGATTTTTCGATTTTTCGATTTTTCGATTTTTCGATTTTTCGATTTTTCGATTTTTCGATTTTTCGATTTTTCGATTTTTCGATTTTTCGATTTTTCGATTTTTCGATTTTTCGATTTTTCGATTTTTCGATTTTTCGATTTTTCGATTTTTCGATTTTTCGATTTTTCGATTTTTCGATTTTTCGATTTTTCGATTTTTCGATTTTTCGATTTTTCGATTTTTCGATTTTTCGATTTTTCGATTTTTCGATTTTTCGATTTTTCGATTTTTCGATTTTTAGATTTTTAGATTTTTAGATTTTTAGATTTTTAGATTTTTCGATTTTTCGATTTTTCGATTTTTCGATTTTTCGATATTTCGATTTTTCGATTTTTCGATTTTTCGATTTTTCGATTTTTCGATTTTTCGATTTTTCGATTTTTCGATTTTTCGATTTTTCGATTTTTCGATTTTTCGATTTTTCGATTTTTCGATTTTTCGATTTTTCGATTTTTCGATTTTTCGATTTTTCGATTTTTCGATTTTTCCATTTTTCGATTTTTCGATTTTTCGATTTTTCGATTTTTAGATTTTTAGATTTTTCGATTTTTCGATTTTTCGATTTTTCGATTTTTCGATTTTTCGATTTTTCGATTTTTCGATTTTTCGATTTTTCGATTTTCTTTAATTGAATAAATCAGAAGTTAATATTGTTTAACGCCGCACCGCTGTGCCGGTCGGAGGGGGGGGGGGGGGGGTGTAACGGAATTTGTTGATTTGGTCGCCGCGCTCAAAGCCCGCGATATAAGCTATGCAATAGCTTAAAATATGATATTGGAAGATATGCAATAGAAACATTGCTCGACACGTGAAGTTTGTCAAAAGAAAAAAACAAGTCTCATGCAAATTTGACTATAAAACCTGTTATTTCAACAAACTTTAACTCTAGAAGACAAGTGGACCTTATGGATTTTCAATCTTGCCCAGACAATGAATACCGTTGGTTGCTTAATTATCAAGATCACATAACATTTTTATTTTTACGTCCTCTCAAGACAAAAATTGCGAATGAGGTAGCAAACGAACTGCTCAAAATATTTTTGGAAATTGGTGCCCCTAGCATACTCCAAAGTGACAATGGTAATATCGGAAATGGTAAAAATTTGACCATCTTTAAAAATTCTTCATGTTCGACTAAGGCATCCACAATCACAAGGAAGCATAGAGAGAAGCAATCAAGATGTGGAAAATATACTAAGAGCGTGGATGTACGACCATAACGTATGGTCCTAAAGTTTATGGAAAATTTTTAAATGCTAATAAATTTTTCCAAATTTTTTTAATTTTTAAAGCACATGTGGCAATAATTAACAACACTAATAACGAAAAATAATTACTAATTACACTATGGATAGTGGCCCGTTATCCTCAATGAGTCGTAATTTTCTTCGGACTTGTCCCATCTTCCTTTGGACAAGAGCAGGTTCTATTTCTCTAATCTTTTGGAAGATGCGACGCCGCAATTGATCTTCATTTGTAGCTTCCCATCCTTTATCGTACACTTTCCTCGATAGTATTGACCAAAATTCCTCTATTGGCTTAGCCTAAGGTACATTAGGAGGATTGTCCAACTTAGGTACAAAGTCAATGTTATTTTCACTTAACCACTGTCTGGTAATTCTAGCATAATGGCATGAAGCTAGATCAGGCCAAAACATTATATTATCGTTCAGATGATGTGTATTTAAAAAATTAAGTAATTTAGTAAGACATCTTTGAATATAAAGTTCTGCATTTAAGGCTTCTCCCCGAACACGACCAACATACGGCTGTGAGATAAATCTTGCTTTAGAAATGGCACACCACATTAAAACTTTATCCTCAAATTTCGATTTACCTTTAAAAACATTGTCTGGTGTATTTTCTATGTTATCGGTATAAAACCCATCGTTTCCTTTAATCTCTGAATGGGATAAGGTAAAATATTTTTCATCATCCATTACAATTAATTTATTGGCAAAGTGGATACGCCTGAATGCGCGGCAACAACGCGGAATTCTTTCTAGCTGGTCGGCGGTGTATTTTGGTGCCTTTCTTCTTTTTCTAAACACTAAGTTTGTGCGATCAATTGTTCTTAATACAGTGGTTTTCGAAATACCAAATCTCCAGGCTAATTTTCTCTGAGAAACTCCAACTTTGTCTTTAGCAGCTTCCATCAGTCTTCTTTCTCTTCTTACACTCAAAATTCTTGGTCTACCGCTTTTGAGTAAATTAATGCATGGTATACCCTCTTCACAATTCCTTATAGTGTTGTAAATGGTTGACTTACTTATATTTTGCTCTTGGTAGATTGCAACAATATCATGCTTAGGTATTCGTCCAACTAGATTGTAAATGTCCTTACGAATATCTAATTTGTAAGACATTTTGCTACAATCGATTTCCAAAACTAAACTGTCATAATCAAACTTGATTACGTGTGACGTTTTAGTTTCAATGGCAACTTGATTAAACGACATTGGGTACAAAAATAAATAATTTAAAAATTTTCCAAAAACTTTAGGACCATACGTTAGTTCAAAAAACTGGTCACTGGGCTGTTATTTCGTACAGTTTCAAAAGAATAGTTCCCACCACAAAGTAATTGAACGTTCACCATATAAAGCATTATTTGGAGTTGAATCTAAAGCTGTATTTTCTCCTTTGAATCTACCTAGAGATTTGCTGGATAAAGTGGAAAATGAAGATAACTAGAAGAACATATGGAAAATGAAAACCTGCAAGAAAAATTACAGTGTGATCAAATAGAAGAACCATATGGCATTGGGGAATCGGTTGATGGTCACAATAATGTTGTCGAGATTGTTGTTCACTCAATTGCTGAGCATCAAGAAGAAATAGAAACATTGGTGATTACCAATGAAAACACAAGAAATATTTAGTCAGGAAGAAGATACGTTATGCATTACATGCCCTAAAGATGGAGGTAAATGTATATTATGTCAAAATACAGCAATAATTGAAGAAAACAGACAAGATGCAAGCCGGGGCCAAAAGCGAGCAGCAGAAAAATGCTGGCAAATCCTGCAAAAAAACTTCTACCAATAAATATTGGTTCGTGCGTCCTTTTACCTATTGATAAAATTGATAGAGGTCCTTCTGACATGCAAAATTTGATGTGTGTTGTAACAGATTACAAAAATGGGGTCTATCAAGTCGGATGTGTAGCTGGTCGAATCAAATCATGGTTCAATCGACCTGATTTAATGGAAACCAAAGAGGCATTTCTTCAAGTAGATGAGTTTCTGAAAAGTTTCTGTCAATACGAGAAGCTGTGCGGTCACTGTCACTTTCCGGAGGTCAAGGATACTTTAAGTGTTCATGTAAGCCAGCGAAAAAACAATGTTTGTCAAACAGATGTGTTTGTGTGGGAAAAATAGTTCTTTGTAATTCAAGGTGTCATAAAAGCGCACCTTGCGCTAATAAATAGTAAACCATATTATCAGTCATTTTATAGTTTTCATGTAGCTTATATTTTTATTTTGTTCCAATTTGTACGTTTCATGATTTTTTTTATAGAATATATGCTCTGGATAGGCGAATTTAATCTCAGAATGATATTTTATTTTCTTTGTCCAAACCATTCTCCTGTATACTGAAAATAAATGAGTTTATGTTTTAAATTTAATACTTAATATCCTTTCCTGTATTACTAGCAACACTGTCCTAATTACAATGACTGACCAAACCCGGCAAACAGAGTAACTTAAATCATTTAGTTAGTTGCAGCGTTTGACTGAAACGATTCCGTCATTACTGAGAATGCCTAAAACCGTTAGTCAAACGGTGTACAAAATGTAAAGTTACGCTGTTTGCCGGCAATACATGGGAATGACGGATTTCACTAATTGACGTCGACATATACATTTCGAAAGATGTCATAAATTTTATCATTTCTTTTGTAGGTTTGAAACCATTATTAATAGAAGCCCTCACTTTCCATATGTAAAGTGACGACCGGTCAAATTTTATGAATCTTTGGTATGATATTAGATTTAATTAGGACTATGAGCCATGTGGCCTCCCCCACCTCGAACTTTTGAGATATTTTGTGGATATCCTTTAATCATTGTTTAGAGTACCTTGTCTAATTCGGTCTTTTGTAGTAGAGTCCAGAGACTAGGAAGTGGTTTTCCGAAGCAGCCAGTTGCCCTTGGTTTTTCTTCTCTAAGTGTAAGGAATCTTAGTCTTGATAGATCTTCCTAGTAGCCAATACGTGTTCTGCAGTACCTCCTCTTCCTGACAAAATCGGCACAAGGTCTCTTTTGTCAAACCGATAATATACATATGTTTGTTAAGTTTACAATGCCCTGTTAATAGACCTACTAGTACTTTAGTATTGTTCCTATAAAGGCTTAGTAGATACTTGGTGAGTGTTTAGGCGATGGTCTTTTTGAGAACTCTTAGGCTTGTCTCTGTCCTGGTGAATTTTTTCACGGCTTTGTGCATATTTTGATAGTTGTTTTTGTTACACCACAGAAGGGTTCTGAGCCATTAAGAACCTTTGAGGCTCCTTGTCGGGCTAGTAAATCAAATCAGCCTATTCGTTGCCCTTATGTCCTTTGTGGCCTGGTATCCAGGCTTAGGTTAGTCTGTTTTCACTACCCACCTCTGTTAGGGCTTTCAAATACTTCCACATAAGCTTTAAGTGTACCTGCATAGAACTTAAGGCTTTTAACGTCGCTTGACTGTCTGAATGGTTTTTCCATTTACCTTTTGTCTTAATAACTCTTTTGCTGGTATTTCTGCCAGGGATACTGTGACATGTTTACCTAAGCGCAGTGAAATTCTTGTCTTTTGCTTAGTACTATATATTTGTACGCCTGACCCTCATGGGTTTTAGAGCCGTCTGTATACCAGATGAATTCTGCATGAATGGGAGGTCCTCCCATTTACGGTTCCCTGTCTGGTATACTTACTTTATATTGTTTCTGAAAGCTATACTTTGGGAGCATTTCGTCTGAAGGCATTCCCATTATTTGGTCACGGCCATGCAAACTGCTTAAGACCGATGGACCTTTATGCAGTATACATGTGACAGGCCTGCCTTAGCATTGAGTGAATATATGTAGTATTAAAAATCTCATTCCAAATCGTAAACGAGATAGAAACCTAGTTTCCTGCTGTGAAAACTGAAAACTAACAAGAGGCAAGGGCAGCTTAGGGTGAAGGAACATAAAGGCTATGAAGATTAAATTTTAATTATCGATGAGCCGTTTATTTAACAAAAAAATAGCCTAAAAAGAAAATTGATAGAGAGGAACGAGAAGAATGAGTTTTTGTATTTTGTAATATTGTTTGATGTTTGATGCTATGCTGTTGTTTTAATTAATTTTCATGCTGTAAACCTAAGAATAAAAGAGCATTAAGAATATGTTTGTATATTGAGTTTTTGTGATGCAACACTCTCGCAAAATAAGACATAACAGGTGTTCAGAATGACGTACTCTTTCCTGTATATACGTAATACATATTCTACATCGTTTTACTAATAAAAAACTAAAAATTTAATCACAACAGGAACGCTACATGGCACTACTATTTTTTTGCAAAAAAGGAAGGTGCTCAAGTATTTTCTACTTAAATTTTTATCATAAATTTGTCACGGTTACAACTTTATTAGATCTAATCTTTTATGTACTCTGTTTTAAGTAAATTTTTGTCAGAGTGAAATTACATATTTTTATTTTGTAAAAACAATTAGGCGTTGGTTAATTATTCCGTTTCTAATTGTGGTTATTATTGTCAGTCTTGACATGAAGTTATTGTGGACAACAATTTCGGCTTTTACCATTTTTTTTAAAAATGAATAATTATTGTTTTTCTGAAATGGCAGATATGCCGTTAATCTTAGGTAGAAATAACATGGAGATAACGATTGTAGGGACCTAATATTTTTTTTATTTGGCAATTAGGTGAACTTCAAGAGAATGGTGCAGCAGCTATAAGTCTTTATGCAGAAAAATACCAAAATAGAAATGTACCGGATATGCGCATATTCCTGGAAATTGATTGCCACTTAAGAGAAACTGGCACTTTTCAAAAACACGTGGGTGGTAATAGTGGTCGTTCAAAAAATCGTGCTAATCATTAGGCTACCCTAGACAGTATTGACGAGCACCCGAAAACAAGCACAAGTATAAAAAACAGCAAAGGAACAGATAATTCACCCCTTCCATGTTACATCTGTTAAAGAATTACTACCGCAAGACCTTTCCAAACGGATGGGACTTTGATATTGCCTGTTAGAAGAAAATAGACGAAACATAAACTTTAATAAGAATATTTTTTTCACAGATGAAGCTACATTTACAAGGAATGAAGTTATTAATCACCACAATACACATATCTATACCGACATAAACCCTAATGCTAAAACAGTGCATCACCAACAAATTAATTTTAAAGTAAACGTTTGGGCTGGAATTATCGATAACTATTTAATAGGGCCCCAGTATGTCTTCCCAATAAGTTAAACAGAGAAAATTATTTATTAGTTTTAGAAAAAGATTTGCCAATCTCCTTAGAACATGTACCATTAGCAATCAGACAAAGTATGTGGTTAATGCAAGATGGTGCTCCACCACATTTTAGTAACGACGTTAGGGCGTTTCTATTTCGGCAATATCCAGTACGTTTGATAGAAAGGGGGCCCGATGCACCTACTGAATGGCTACCGAGCGGTCTATGTCTTGATCCAGTGGATTTTCGATTTTGGGGATTTATGAAAAACTATGTATTCCGTGGAAATAACTAGTGAACATCAAGTAAGAATTCAAATTTAGAAGCTTCTAACGCATCTGAACAAAAAAATTAAATTTTTACAAAAAAATCAATTTAAAAAAAATAATTTTTAAAAAATTTCGATTTTCATTGTTAAAACGATGTAGAATGTGTATGTGTATACAGAAAGAAGTAAAGTAAAGTAAATTTTATTTGACTACGTCACATATTACAATATATGTTTGTAGCAAGTCACAAAACGTACATATTAAAATAACAGCATATTTAGACATAAAATACAGAACTACACAACGAAATAACTACATACATATAATTGTTAAGTATAATAAAATAACTCAAATCCCATCCTAAAAAAAACTCAAATTAAGTTAGGTGAGTACATATAAAAGAGAAGAGAAAACAGAATAGGGTAGAAGGTTTAAGTAAGTTTACACCGATCGATATATTCCTCCACGGAATAAAAACAATGTGGCAACATAAATGTTTTTAATTTTTTCTTAAATGAATTGAACTCCAGCAACACAAACTCGGATGGCAATACATTATAAAGACCAAGGTCGAGGGAATTGTTTTTTGATTTATTTAGTTGATCTATTTATTCTTAAGTTGTTAGCTTCTCTGGTGGGATATTTGTGAATGTCGGACTGCCTAGAAAGACATGATAATTTCTTAAGAATTTCCAAAAGGACACTAAATATATAAATAGTTGGTAGAGGCATTATTCCTTCCTGAATAAATAAGGGTTGACAATGTTCACTAAATTTGGAACCAGTTATGATTCCAACAGGCTTCTTCTGCAACCAAAAAATCAAAATTGCATCTGATCTGTTACCCCAAAGTGCAGTGGCGTAATTTATGTGGGAATGGAATAGGGAAAAGTAAATCGTTCTTAATATGTTACGATCTAAGCTGCCTCAACAGATATAAGGTACTGCATAATTTAGGTTTTAATTTATTTTTAAAAATTCTCAAAGTTAAATTACTATCTAACATAACTCCATGTAACCTAGTACTATTGCAATTTTGAGAATCGGTACTAAAGAAAACTGCAATTCCTGAGATTTTTTGATTTAACAAGAGATTGTTAGCTAATAACCAATGTTCAGCTTTAGCGATAATAGTTTCTGCAGTATTTTACAATTCAGTTTCATTTTTTTCAGAGTACACAAAAGTGGTGTCGTCTGCAAATAGAACAGATTTAAAAGGACCCATATAATTACTTAAATCGTCGGTATATATAAAAAATAATAATGGTCCCAAGACAGAGCCCTGTGGAACTCCATGCTTAACCGAACTAAAATGTGACCTTTGGTTCTGAAACGTAACAGTCTGAAAGCGTCCAGATAAATAGATTCTAAAAGTTTTAGCGCACTTCCTCGGACGCCGTAGTAATTTAACTTCTGAATCAAGATGTCATGAGAAATGTAGTCGAAAGCTTTCGACAGGTCGCAAAGAGTAACTGTTGTGTGACTACCTTAAATTAAATTATTGTAATTTGAGGTTAATAGTAATTTATTAATATACCTGATTTTAATATTTTTGCAAACGTAGAATTTAAACCAAACATTTTACAAACTAATACTAAGAAACAAATAAGTTCGAAAATGGAAGGTGAATTCCAGTAGCGTTTCAGTTTCGAGTAAATTTTATATCACAAAAAAGTTGAGTGGTCAAAAGGGCGATGACCAACCCCCTAAAAACCAACTATAAAAATCGAGAATAAAATATTGCCTCTCCTTGGCTTTATTAGTTATTATATTCTAACAAGATATATAAAATTACATGAAAAAATGTTAACCGGTTTAAGAGCTACGTTAAAAAAATTCCTTTAAATTTTTATCCTAAACGTGTAACTTTTGTGTGTGCAATTTAGTACATTTTTGACCAAAGAATATGTGGTAAAATTAATGACCAATTACTTTGATACAATGAAATTCATTTATTTATAATTGGAGTATGTAGATAACCAAAACACTTTTATCGCTGTAATTTGAAACCCATTGTAATGTATACAAATAACATTTAAAGACCGAGGAACTTAAAAAAACCCGGTCCTGATTAAATAAAACTGGACAATATAAAAAGGTTTGTCAAAGTTTTTTCCTAAATTTAACCTATAAATTATTCATCCCACTCACAAATAATAACAAAGTGTTACCCATTACAGAACACAAAAACTAAAAATCAGTGTAGTCAATACATAATTCAGTTATCATGGTAGCCAGCATGAATGGGGTCATTTTATTGTATTGAGATCACACCTATAGAGCGATATCTAGACTTTCTGAGAACTATGCAAATTTCATCAAAATACACACAACCAAACTTATATGGAATCATCTATCATTTTTCATAATTTTTCAGATGTATGAACATTTTTGGTTTATGGATAAAACTCAATCCTTACCAAAAACTTTTAGTGACAAATAAACCTCATAGCAATAAAAATAATTAATTAGTTTAAATTTATAATAGCCGAAAAGCAAAAACAAAAATAAAATTTTAACAACCCGTATTACCACCTCTAGTCGTGTCTTGGAGTATGTTTTCCCATTCTGCTAATGCTACATTAATAAGCTGTGCCACATTTCCTGCATTGTTTCGACGAGCTGTAACCCTTCTTTTGAGCTGGTCCCACTAAAGTTCGATAGGATTTAGGTCTGGTAAAGATACAGGCCAGTCTAAAACTGTGCCACCTTCCTTTTCAAGACATTCTCTAGTTACTTTGGAGGTACATTATCGTGAATAAAGATAACATTGACCCCAATTGCAGCTCTTCAAAGCCTAACGATTGATTCTAAAACTAAATCAACATACTTCGGACCGATTAAAGTTTGTTGAAGTGGTAATAATAGTTTTTTCTCCCAGCATATTACCTCCCTAGACCATTACAGTTTCTCCTTGCTATCTTGGGACAGATCTGGCAGCGTGGAGTCTCGCTCATCTTCCTGGAGCTCTGAGAATCCGAATTCAATGGTCATCAGAAATTAGGCCACTTCGGGTCTCATCCGAAAAAATATTTTTCCAATTCTCAATTGTCCAGTTTTTGGTATTAAAGGCACCAATTTAGCCGTTCAATTTTGTTTTGCGTAGATAACGGTGGGACCCGTAACTCTCTCCTACTGTACAACCCTCGGGCGCGAAATCATTTTCTTAGGGTTTCAGCTGAAATGTTCACACCTGTAGCTTCCAGAATTTATCGTTGTAGCTTTGGATGAGAAACACTTGTGACTCTTTGACGACTTTGTTTGGGCCTGTTCTTGAAATTATTTAGTACCTTTTCTAGGTTTTCGATACAACACCCTGGGTGTCGCCTACTACCTCTGCTACGTCTTATTGGGGCATTCCTTGTTCAATAAGAGAGCAATAATTATTCCCCTCTGCACATCTGTCAGTATAACATAAGGCATTTTGTTGTTTTTTTTTTGACCCAAATAAAATTACCGAAGACTCATGATTTTACTTTTGAACACAAATCTCACAACATAATAAATCGCAGCAGTCGTTATTTCTTTATTATCATGTTTGTTAAGTACAAAAAGCCTTATCTTAAAGTTGGATACTAAATTGTTTCTTACAAAAAGTTTATTCAGAAATTCACAGTGATTCTATATAAATTTGGTTGTGTGTATATGTAAAGATAGTACCAGTAGTATAATATTAGTGCAACTGGTCCATTATTAAAACGTAAAATTAATTCAGACTTTTTAGTTCTAGAATTGCTAGATAATTATCACACAATTTATTGTATAATGTAACAGTCTAAAACTTTGTTTGTCATTATATAAGGCTAATATGGATCAGCCTAAATAATCTAAACTCCTTTAGGAACTAGAATAGCACTCAGAAAAATTAGATTATTTAGACAGCAAGTGCATCAAATTATAGGGTAAATGTAGTTTATGACTTATAATTTTTTCATTCAGTAAGTGACGTTTTGCTTTATATTTTTCACAGTTGAAAATAGTATGATCGACATCACATAATATCTCAATGCAAGTGTCACAATTCCTATTTTGTCAAGCAATAGTTACTACTCCTTTATGATTTAGCTATGCTATGCTATTTTTGTGCCATATTTGATTAGAAAGTGTAGGGTGTAATAGAGTATAGCGGGTTGTAGAGCTTACATTGTGTTCATATTTCGTTATTTTCTTTATTTTATTTTTGGACTGATTTATACATTCATTGATAATAATTTCATTTCCATTGGTTGGCCTATGGAAATGCTTACTTTTGCTAATTTATCAACTTTTTCGTTGGCTTAAAGTCCTATACGTGCCTTAATTCAAATAAACTGAATATCAAATTCTGTTTTTTTTTAGTCTAGAAGTATTTAATTTTAATTCTTTGATAACTGGATTTAAGTATGGTGAAATTGTATCTGTCGGATGAGATAAAATTTAAAGTACGGAGAGGAAATTTGATACTGTGATTACTTTTTTATCGCTTGCTTTTCTATGTACTCAACTACTTTACTGACTGAGAGTGCTTCGGCAGAAAATATTGAGGTGGACTTGTTGAATTTAAACTGGGCTTTCACTTTTAGTGCTGGAATAAAAAAGACACAGCCTAAACCATCAGGTTGTTTAGAAGCATCGCGCATGGGTATAAATAATTGTATGCTCAAGGTACTTATTTAATGTTATATTTAAAATATTTTGACTTATGTGAGGTGTTTCAAAATAGGCAGGTGGATGATTTCAATCTTTTTCAAAGTATGCAGACTATCCGAACCATAGAAGATGCATCCATAGTCAATAATAGATCAAATGTATGCATTATTAAAGATTTAGTATCTAGAACATTAAGTAGAGTTATTAGAAATATTTTAAATCTGGGCTCTTGCCAGGTTTAAGGTATTGCCAATATATTTTGCGACTTTTGTCCTATTCTAGAAATATTACATTAATTATACATAAACGTAGTGCTTAGATCGAAAAATAAGTTTTTATTGATTGATTTGATACAGAAAGATATTCAAGGTAAGACTTCATTTTTAATATTATGTTTATGAAATCGAAAATAACATATATGTATACTTTTTTTATAAAAATAAACGTATTATCTATTATTTTTAATATTCGTTACAAAACTTCTTGATTGTACAAGGCCACAAAAAGACTGGCACGAGAACCTTAAAACCATCATACGTCCAAGATCCTAGCTTCAGAACGCAAGTCTGCACGTCGTATGGAAAAAATTCAACATCGATAGCACAAGAAGACTTATAGACGGCAGGTGGCTGCCAAACCACTAGACCGTTGTAGTATACAGTCGCCTTCGTCATCAGAGTAACCTCATAGTTGCCGTCCGCGCTGGAACCAAAAATACTCATGGTACGGCACACGTTTAGTTGAAAATTTCATAACCGAGGACTTCACACATTATTTTTATTGCAAGATATATTTTATTGAGAATTTTTGTACTCCTACGTTTATAAAGAAATTGTAGACTGTTTTGTATTCACTGTCAACATAAAAACTACAAGGCTGCTACAACTACTATAGTATGCTATTAGATTTGTTCCTGCAGATGTTTGTAAAAGTGAGTAAACCGTTTTGGATAGTTTGGTTTGGCTTTCAAATCGTTGGATAATTTGCAGAAGCGATCATCAAACTGACAGCAAACCATTTATGACTATAAGAATCTACTGCAGAAAGAAACCTAGTGATATCTACCACTAATTTAATTACTATAACTACCAAACCTGCATAGTTTTTTAATTTGGAAGAATATATTATTTTCTCCTTAATAGTACATAGATACCTAGTCAAACATAAAAATTAAAAAAATTGCTCTGATAAAAAGTTCCTGATATCATGAAGGGGTTTAAACTAGAAGAACTGTAGATCTGTACAATATATAATACTGTCAGTTACTTAAAAAAAATAGTTTTACATTTACAATAAATAAATGATAGGAAGGCCAGGCCAGATAAGTTATATGATTGCTGTAAGAATAATTAATGCTCAACGCAAAAACGTATATCATTGGGAGGAATAAAATCGACCTAGTTTCTGTCAATGTCGATTAAGAAGAAGTAAGACAAATGCCATTTCTAAAATACCTAAAGGTTATATTTAATAAATGAATGTCCCAAAAAACCTTAGTGGGCAAATCTCTAGTATGGCTGGAGTAAAACAAAATGTAAAAACAATACTAGGAAGAAGATAATAAATTGTATGTCATACTAAAAGTCATGGCTATAATGCTGATTAAACGTGCTGGTTTTTTAATGTATTGAAACCCATAATAATATTAAGTACTAGTAACCGCGGATGACCTCAGCAAAAGTAGAAGAAATTTGATTATATTTTATGAAGCAGCTTTTAAACAGTTGTTCATTGTGATGATTAGGATACATTTGTTAGAGTAGGGAGTTTCAAATTATGACCTGGTCATAAAATTATGACCTGGTCATAAATATCGACTTTTGAAGCTAAACTACTACTGGTGTAATCTAGCTTGTTTGGTTAGCGGTGAAATCATGAAAGAAAGTTTTTAAAAGCAGTGATTATCAAAGTTTCTCTAAAAAAAAGACATATCCTCAACTGCGCGCGAATGGTCGATATGTGCAAGGTGTAGAGACACTGTATTCCTTAATTAGATGGATAGTTTTTTCTGAATGGTATTTAGACTAGTAAGTTAGCATGTCACCAAATATGGGAACAGTATTTGAGATAATATATAAAGTTAGGAATTTTAATGTAGATGAGTTACTAGCTGAGGGAATAGATGCCACACGCGATTTTGCCAAATCATATTTTTAGACGTAGGCACGGCACTACCTGAAGTTCTTAGGGAGGAAATTGGATAGTAAAAGCTGGGCAAGGCTAGCGACATTTAAGGATGAAGGAGCTCGATTTTAATATCTTTTACCATGATAGTACTGATGAAATAAAATAAAGACTTTGGATTCTAAATGGAACAAATGGGTTTTGCTGTATAGGGGAGTTTTCCAGTTATTTGGAAGAACACCAATACCATAAAAAAATCGACGAGAACCACTGAACGTGACGAGAACCACTGAACGTGACGAGAACCACTGAACGTGCCATATAAGATTTGAAAGGGTTAGAAAATATTACATCAAAAAATTGCTATAAATATTACCCAAATATGATGATAGTTAATAAAGCAATCTAACATCACATAATTGATTATTATTCCTATCCAACTAACTACTCAGCCAAATTTACTAACAAAATATTATTAATTTTTGTAAGAGGATAACAAGAAATAATAACATGTTAGGGAGCCAGTGACACTTCTAGGTGTGTTTTTTTCGTAAGAAAAAATTACATATTTTTTGTTTATTCTTACCTTATAGAACATGGAAATACATTGCAGTGGTGAAGACGTTTTAAAAAATCCGTTGTAGAAAATAATAGTGTCACATATTTATTTTAAATGCTCAACTTTAAATTTCGCAACACGGGTTCAATTCTTGATAAAAGAAGTCCTTTTTTTATACTTGGAAAAAATATGACAAATATAAGATACCACTATTGCTGTTTATTTATTTTAAATAAATGTTAGTTATTGTGACATAACGCCTTTACAATAACGTATGCAGATGACCTGCAAACCGAGGATTTTGAGAATATATTCTGTGAAAGAATACAAGTAACTCGCAAAATTATAGAACAAGACCATTCAATGTCTATCAATCCTAAGAATACAGAAATGGTCCTTTTCACAAGGAAAAGAATGAAAATAGAATGAAAACCTCCAGAGTTCCTAAACAAAAACCCTAGCTTGTAACAGAGGTGAAGTACGTAGGTCTAACCTTTGGCAGCAAGTTAACATAGAACTTACACTTAGAAAACAGAGTCGAAAGAGCATAAACTACTTATGAACAATGCCGCCCGCCTGCCACTCTGCAGGGAGTGCGTACCAGAAGATGAGACCATCGAGTACATTCTCTACGATTGTCCTACGCTCTCATTTAATAGAATATTTGTGTTCGGCAAGTATCGGCACCTCATGGTAACGTTGTTAACTACGCTCGTTCACGAGCTAGGAGGTGTCTCACATCCTAGGAGGATGCACAATGGGCCTAGTGAGGCCTAAGTGCAATGGGGTTGATCCACCTTCTACACGTGACATATACAAATAATGCCTACATTTAGCAATCCTTTCTCTTGTTCACACTCATTTATCTAATTTGTTGTATATCATGTAAAAAATAAACTATTTACAATTTTTGTGAACCTTTATTAAAATAGTACAATATAAATGTAGAAGTTAGATTATAAAAAAATAAAATGTATTTAAAATTAATAAACAACAATTGTTTCATTTTTCATTTTTCAAGGCTACTTTTATAGGGAATTGAAACCTGGTGGCAAAATCCAACGTTAAGCACTTAACGACCTGAGCCATGAAGGCTCATTTTAAGTTAATTATCTAATCAAATATGTGACATTAGCATATTCTACGACGACTTTTTTAAGACACTGACATTACGCGTTCCGCAACAAAGTAAGTATTTCAATATTCTACAAGATTGAACGAAAAATTAGTAAATTTCCCTTCCGCAAATGTGTATCAAAAAATATCACTGGCTCACCTACTATAAGAGGATATTGCAACCTGTCACCTCCGAAATTTGAAATTGCAATAATGGTTCTTATGTTATTTGAAGCGTGGGACTTTCTTCTTTGGATATTTGTGAAATCTTGTCTCTGTGCCAACACCACCACCACAAAAAGTTTCCGAGTCCCAAGCGAATGGACGTGCCATTCGCAAAATTGAGTGCGGAATTTTATCAATAGAGATTTTGTACACAAACTTTAGAGATATTTGTAGAATTCCACATTTAACGTCAACTTCTAAGTAATATTGAAATATAAATGTCAGCACTTTTTGAACAATTGATGTGTTATTAAAATAGAAGTATTATTATTATAAATCTTTATTAATGAATTTATTTAATCACGAATTTAATTTTCTAATGTAATTTAAATCAAATTACTGTTGACTATAAAAAAAATTGGAAATTTTGAGAGAATCATAAGTTAAATCAATGAGTCACTACAACTAAAAAAGTATTTCTTTAGGTTTAAATTATACTTTTTGTAAACACTAAAAATTGTGCAATGGTAATTAAAGAACAATCAATAATTTTTTTTTAATTAGTTGAATGGCTGTGATAGGAACCAATTAGCCAGATCAATAAAATTATAATGCTTTTTGGGAGTTTAGTAAGAAAAAGAAGAAATCTTTGGTAAATTCACATATAAAGACTCTGATAAACAGGCAGCATTAAAAATCTAAAATTAAACCAAATAAACTGCAAACTTGCCCTACAATAACAAGTTTCAAATGGTAACTTTGTAAGTCTTGAGCTAGTATGTGCCTCTGCAATACCAAATAAAGCAATAGATGTACACCTAGCGCAACCTGTCAACAAGCAAGTGAAAACTATAATAAAAGATGCTTCTCGGAATCAATAATTAAACCTCAAATCACCAAAACCTTAGGGAACAAGTTTCTTTAATTATAATCCAATATAACTTACGCAAATATCTAAATATGATGGAAATATATCAAGAAAAGTCATCTTATAGCTATGAGGACCTGCAGATGAATCAGGGAACACATTAAGAGTGCTAGAGAAATTTCTGCAATAATAAATGGATAGCTTAACAAGAAATATCTTAGTTCAAAGAAAATATGTCTTTTTTTATAGAAGGTAGCATAATAAACCATGATCATTGAACTTATCTTCGCCTTTTGACCTCTATACCAGAGTATATTAACCGTTGAGTAGCGACATAAAGGGTCGGTGCCTTTGATCTTGGGTGGTGCAAATTTTCTTTCTCTCTCTTTTGACGTTATTGACGGAACGACACAGTAAAACACTGCTCGAATTATGAACTGGTCTTGAATGTGATGTTTACACTGCTCGACCTAATTTGAAGTAAAACTCTTTTGTAGTTTACATTTATAATAATGGTTCGGTCATTAGGCAGTTTTATATTTATGAGTATTTAACTTATGTAGTAAATATAAAAATATATATCACTATTGATAAATTTCAATTTTTTTACCTACATCCGGATGAGCTAGATACTTGAAAGTTGGTAGGTGCACAGGGTTTTGATTTTTGATAACAATAGAAATTATTACTTATGGACCTTCTTATTTATTAATCGAGTTGTCTCAAACTTTAAATTTCGCGTTGTTTAAATATGTCGCTGAATACAATTTTTGACTAATACATCCACAACAACGAATTCCTATATCAGCTGCCGGACTAAAGTGAAAGGGGTTGTTTACATCTTTAGAAAACGTCTAGCCTCTCTATTTCGCGTCGGCGCACTAGAATTCGGTTCCCCAGCTGTCGCTACTCAACGGTTAATATACTTTGTCTATACTCTGTAGTCTTCATTGACAGTTTTTACTTTCAGTCTTGCAATTCATTTACCAAAGGCAGACAATTAACATGGGCAAGTAAGTCTACAATGATAGATTCGACCATAATACGACATAATAATATCTTTGCTACTTTTCGCCCATGTTTTTGTCTTTCATCTTTTCATTAAATAACTGAGGCAGCTGGAAAAATTAAAAGATTTAGATAAAAGCTCCTTTTTTATAAATAAATAGATTTCAGTTAAAGCAGTATTTAATATTTAAATTCTTGAAATAAAAACATAAACTAGGCACCTAAATATTATTTAAGGAGGTCCTTTCGCCACCAATGTTAAATAAAAAATATTAGATTATGACTAAAATTCATTTTTTTCTAATAGTAGATGTCCTTATTTATCTAATAGTGAACTTTTAACTATACCTTACCGTGCAAATTTTTGAGAAAATTTTTTTTTTAAAAATGTGTGTGTTTGTACAGTGTCTTATGAGAAAGTAAGACTTCAACAACAAGTTTCGAATTATAATTAATTTTACTATTTTTTATTAATTAGATGGAGTAGAAAAAAACTAAAAATAAGGTTTTTGAAATATTTAGGTTTTGTTTTTTACAATAAAATATATAGGTTACCGTGGAATTTATTGAGAAATTATTATTAAAAAAATCACAAAAAATTTTCAACTAGGTTACTTGAAAATTTTTTGTGATTTTTTAATATTAATTTCTCAATAAGTTCCACGTTTTACTATATATATTTTATTGTATAAAACAAAATCTAAATATTTCAAAAACCTTATTTTTAGTTTTTTTCTACTCCATCTAATCAATAAATAATAGTATAATTCGAGAATTGTTGTTGAGGACTTACTTTCTCGTGAGGCACTGTACAAATACATTTAAAAAAAATTCTCAAAAATTTGCAAGGTAAGGTATAGTTAAAAGTTCAGTATTAGATACATAAGGACTTCAACTATTAGAAAAACATTAATTTTAGTCATAATCTAATAACTTTTTTTTTAACATTTGAGGCGAGAGGTGTGGCGAAAGGACCTCCTTAAAATACAGTTTTACTAATACCATACCGCTGTTGTGTAGGAACTCATTACTTGCTGAAATATGACAGTGAATACAAAATGTTATATTTTCCTTATTATCATTATCATTGGTCAATACGTCAGATTCTCAATAAAATATCTCTTACTAAATACTAAAAGTGTGTTAAAACATTAAGCTCGATCTTCTGAGTGCCTCAATTTTTGGTTTCAGCAGTAAATACCTACTACATATTCATTTTTGGTACATTGGCGAAAAGTACCTAATATCGTGTACTACCTGAAAGTGTATAATCCTAAATTTACATAATTCATTTGTCTTTGTGCAGATGTAGATATATTGAGTGTAAATACTACTTATCTAAAAGCAGAAATCATATTTATTTTTAATTAGTGTTTATAACGAGTATATCATAATTACCATATTTTTTAAAATATTATTGAATTATTTTAAAATGTTGTACTTATACGAAATTCTTTGTTACACTCGTTATAAACGTTTTGCGAAGGGTTAAATTAACTAAATATTCTATTAACTGCATTTCAAAAAGGAAATTACTTCGAAATTAAACAATTATGTGGCATTTTGAAAGCTGGCTGTAGAGTGATCCGTCTATATTATGTCATTAAATAATCGAGTTACAATGAACCAGTGAATATAAAGTCTTGTTTCTGTACAGCCGGTACAAGAGAAGTGAAGGTAAAGAGGCAGGTAAAGTGGTATAAAAAGGTAAAATGGTATAAAAAGGAAACGGTGGTTCTTTAAGGAACTAATAAAAACCAAAGAAGGAGGAAATCATCAGTATAGTTTTAAAACGTAGTAACTAGATTCAGTATAGTACTGAGAATAACGATTTCAAAAGTTTATACTCTGATAATATCTAGCAAGTTTATGATTTTAGGAATCTTTATATTATATGGTATAATCATTATGGAAATCCTATTAATCCCTCAGCTGACTGCAAAAAAAGGTAAGTATATTTTTCCAGGCGGCGGACACATACCTGTGTAATTCAAAGCATAGTTACTCATCGATAGATAATTTCTTTTTTTGCCATTAATGAAATATATGCTTATAGCAAAAATTAAATAACCAATCACCTGGCTAAAATTCCTACACCAAAAGTAGCAAAGGATGTGCAAAGGACTCTGAACTTTTCTTGTGTAAA
Organism: Psylliodes chrysocephalus; assembly: GCA_927349885.1. Taxonomy (NCBI): domain Eukaryota; kingdom Metazoa; phylum Arthropoda; class Insecta; order Coleoptera; family Chrysomelidae; genus Psylliodes; species Psylliodes chrysocephalus. Next base: position 89,026,133 of record OV651813.1, read on the forward strand.
CTGGCGATCGGTCAAATGTTTTGAAAATTTGGTGTTGTACTAAATCTAGTAACCAAAAATTTGACTAGTTTTCGATAAAGTTGAAAGGTGAACAGTTTTTGGAATTTTTATTTACAAACTTACGAGCCAGATTAAGTTTCTGTTGCATATACACGTTTTCTACATGTTTTAAAAATAAATTAGTACATACGTACAAATAAAAACATTTTTAATTACAGGGTGATTCACAAAAAATGTTTGGCGGAGTTTTTTGCAAAATCTCATTAACTCTACTGTGTTAGGGAAGCATATTTTCAAAAAGAAATAAATATGGTATTTTGGCGGCAAAATATTGCAGAGTATACATGTTTTATAGAGAGCCACAATATTAAATTATTTTTTTAAGTATAATTCAAAACCCTGTATTTATGAATTTATTTTTGAGATAGGTAATGCGACAGAAATATGTGTACCTCTAAACTTCAAAACATACAAGGTGATTTATTTATTAGAAGGTATTCTTATTTAAGAAAAGTATAAAAAGCACAAATTCTAAAATTTTTCCGGTCAAATGTAACCATTTTCTCATTATATAATAAATATTTTAACACCGTTTTAAAAGGTATTAATTTTAAATCCGATACAATGGCCAGTTTTCAAAAAACAGGGTGTTAAAGTAGAGAATTGCTAATTTTTACTATTTTTTCTTCAAACTACGAAGCCAGATTGCCTTTATGGATCCTAATATAAAAGTTTAATATAAGTTTCGCTCAGATAGTTATGTTATGTTATGTTGGGAATGGGGTGTTTACACTGCGATCTAAAAGATCTATTATGCCCCCTTCTGTTGCTAATGTACCAAGGAAATATTTCAATGCCTATAATCACCCTTCCAATTCTATGTTCTCAAGGAAGTGTAGGATTTGGATTGGCTTCAAGTTAGGTAAATCTCCCTCTTCTATTTGATATCCTCCTAGGTATAGTTCTCTTGCATTCTGGAGTGCTACACATTCAGTTAGAATGTGAATGGAGGCTTCGTCCTCCTCCTCACAGAATCTGCACCCATTATTCTCTACTACTCTCCATGGAACGGTTTAAAATATTTAAAGATACATTATGACTCACGAATAAATCAATATATTTTTACGAACACTCAATAATTTTGCAGTTCCCCCTAGAGTTAATATCTACCCATTCACAAGTTCAATGTTAAAAGATGTTGCTTTGTGTACTTTTTATACAGGGTGAGCCATGCGCCATCCACCAATGATAAATATGTTTTGAAATTATGTTTTTTTTGAGTAAGTTAGTTACAATAGGTATGTAGGGGAAAGAGGGGGAAAAACGACCAGGTGGGTAATACCGACTACGCTATTTCTTACTTGAAACACGCGCCAACGAGCTCCCCACCATATATACTTGACATCTCGTGTCCCGGCAACCCACGCGCATTCATTTCCGAGACTATTGCGAGTACATTGCGGCCATTAAAGTAAATAAACGTGTTTTTGTGTATGTTTAATAATATTTTCAACATTAGAAATAGGTATGTGTTCTTGAATATTACACGAAATATACGTATTATGTATTTTGTTATTAAAAGAGTATACTTATGATTATGTAGCAACTATTTTTTTTTCGTTCCTAATCTCATCGACAATTTTTCGTTTACAAAATAAAAATGGCTTGCCATGGTGGGTAAAGCCGACCTTGGTGGTCAGTACTTAGGACGAAATATAAAGAAACCGTAAAATTTTGAAGATAATAAATAATTTTTCAAGTAATTTGTCTCATCAATACCCAAACTGGCAATAAGAAACAGTGAAATTACCTTGGTATCTCTCTGCCTGTCCGTCTGTCACAGTCGTTTTATTTAGACGCTATTTGACATAAACAATTGAAATTTAAAGTAATCAGTGGCCAAAATTGGGCGTAACTAAGAATGTTTAGCAGAGGAAGAAGTTGGAAAGGCTTTCGGTAGGTAGAGAAGGCGTAAACGTCAAACCACGTCGAACGAGAATTTTGCAGTAACGTTTTCCTGCCAGTGTCGTTTCATAGAATAAGAACTGGACAATCGCATTTATTTATGGACTATAAATAATTATTAAACATGTATTATAATACCCAAATCATAATTCTACAAAATTTCAACAGCTATTAACAATTTATTAAACTATTTACTCAAAATTGTTATTAACATCTAAAAAATAATTTTGTACGCCTAAGTATCACGTCCACTTCGGTTAGATCCGCCGCAAGTTATGTGTATGAAGTGGGAGAACTAGCAAAAGCCTTTCCAACTTCTGCCCCTGTTATAAATAATTTGTCTTAGAAGTCAGTTGGGAGGGGGTAGAGTTTCATTTGGAAGTTAGAATTTTTTTCGTGTAATATCAAATGAAAGCAATTTGAAGCATCTTAACAATATATTATACGTTAGTTTCTTTTATTTTTTCTTTGAAAGTTTTACGAAACAACACTTAAAAATTATTGTCTTTCTAATTTATCTCCAAAAGTAACCTCCGAAAAATTTGACTGCATAAAAATTATTACGATTCTGTCCGCTGGTTAGTTTTTTATATAAAGAAATTTCGGATGGCGCTTTTGTCTTGGGCGCTTTTGTCGAGAAGCGCATTTGTCGGGGCGCTTTTGTCGGACCGCTTTTTTCGGGGCGCATTTGACGGGTCACCCTAAATAAAAATCATGCAAACCGTTTCCAAAATAATTGAGGCGTTCCATACTTAAAACTCGCTGTGTATATAGAATAGGTGTTTTATAGTTAACTTTTTGACTATCTGGAAATATGATATTTTTAAATTTTAATTACGATAAGTAATTGAAAATTTTAAAGAAGTAAAAAGTTAATTGTGCGAGAGAACTCGAGACAGCTCGAGAGAAACGAGAAATTCCCGTCGAGAGATGACACTCTCTCGTCTCGTACGAGACGAGACAAGACAAGACGAGACGAGAGGCGAGAATGTCTCGTCTCGCGGCATCACTAGGCAAGACGTGAGTCAGATCGAACACTTCACATTTTGGACTGAAGTTTTGGGCTGAACAGAATTTTTGTGCAGTTCAAATCTCACAATCGTAGCGTATAGGGCCCCTTTAATATCGGAAAATGATGTATGCACCGATTTATTTTGTAAGAAATTAAAAAACAGTAAGATTATCCTGTATATTTCAATATCTTATGGTTACATACCTAATGTAATGTTATTAACTTTCTCAAAAGCCATTAAAGAAATACATGGTCTCATTTTAATAATTTCAAAACATATTAATTATTGGTGGATCGCTGCATGGCTCACTCTGTATAAAAAGTATGTGGGTATTAACTTAATGAAATAATTACTGGCGCAACTGTAGAATTATTTAAGTGTTTTCAAAAATATATTGTGATTTATTGGTGAATCACCCTAAATTTTTAAATATTTTAAACCGTCCGTTTTTATGCAATTCTAACTAAAATTTTTATTAAACTTATATATCATGCATAAAGTCAATCTAGCTTTTCAGTTTACAGAAACGATAACTAAAATATGCAATTCTCCACTTTAACGCCCTGTATCTCGAAAACTGGAAGTAGTATCAGGTTTATTCATACCTCCTAAAACAGTGCTAAAATGATAATTTACTGAGAAAATGGTTTACATTTAGTCGAAAAATTTAAGATTATAGGGTGTTTGTACTTTTTGTACTTTTCTTAAAATAGAATATCTTTCAATAACTAAATTACCTTGTATATTTTGAAGCTTAGAAGTAGACATATTTTTGTGCTATTATCATTCCCAAAAATCAATTCATAAGTACAGGGTTTTAAATTAATCAATAAAAAAATAATTTTATGTTGTGGAACTCTCTATAAAACACCCTGTATAAGAAATGTGTATTATGCCATATTTTGTAGCCAAAAGACTAAATTGAGTAGTACTTTTTGAAATTATGCTTCCCTAACGTCACAGTAGAATTAATTATATTTTGCAAAAAAACTACCGTCATACATTTGTGAATCACCCTATCACTGAAAATATTTTTAATTGTACGTATGTACTACTGTATTACTAAAACATGTAGTAAACGTGTGTATGCAACAAAAATTCAATCTAGCTTGTAAGTTTAAAAATAAAAATTCTGAATAACTGAGCAATTTGCAACTTTAATAATAATAATCTAACTAATTCACCCCCTTACGATTGAATTTTAACCCTAAAAGCTAAACTTGTCCGAGGAAAGGGACGCCTATTATTATTATTATGATGAGGAAAATCCGGAAAACGCACGGCGATTTTTATAATCAGGATGTCATATCAATAGAAATTAGATTCTTACTAATACGGCATCCATCAAATTTTATAGTGAACCACGGAAAACAATTCACATGGTCTTCGGTAGGATTCGAAACCGGTGTATCTTTAACCACAAAATTGGCTCGCATATGAATGCGGCCCCGTAGACACCTACGCTACCGTAGCCGATCCCCGTTAATCGAAAACTAGTCAAACGATTGAATTGGACCCATTGACACTTTTGGTTACTAGGTTGAATACAACAACATACCCCAACAATTTCAGAAAATTTGACCAGTAGCCACTTTACATAAGAAAAGTGCGGGGTCCTTACACTTTACATGATCGCTTCCACATATTACAACTTGTTCATGCCCTTCCCTGCACCCAACTACAAAGAGTAATCATCTTTTTTCAGTCAGCGGAGAGGATATTGTAAAGTTTTTATTTTTATTTACCGGGTGGATGGTGGCGGAAAAATAGAGGAATTATTTTAGCATTGATAAAATAGGAAAAGATAGCGGACTGTATATATACAGTGTGTCAGAAATTTTATTCTCTATAATTTTATCTTACTTAAGATGAGAGGTTGAAGGTGGGTTTTAGAGAAGTTGATGTTGATCTCAAAATTGTTTTTAAAATTATTAAATTATGTAGTTTTTGATGTATTAAAAAACACTAAAAATTGCCGATTTTGGTTATTTTTAACATATTACAAAGTATTATATTCGTAATTTACTTTTTAATTGAGAATATTTTTGTAGAAATCATTTCCAAATTTTCTTTCTTAATGGATACCTACATTTTTATGTAATATTATTACTCTCTAAACTACCTATTAAACTATAAAAAATTTAAAATATTGCCTTAAATTGATAAAAAAACTAATGTTTTCCTTAATATGGCAACACCTCGCTTATTTTAAATAGCACGTGATACACGATAGGACAGGAACTAAAAAAATATCCCAAAAAAAATAACAAACGCAAGTCAAATGTGCGATTTCAAGGTGAAACTACAGACAAATTTCATATAAAAAAAAGAAATGAAACAAGGTAACACAATCTCTGCAACATTATTTAACCTAGTATTAGAAAAGATCATGAAAAAAACAGAACTGGACAAAAACATCATTACAGATGACAAAAAATAGTGGCAAACTCGAGACAAAAACTAATAAAAGCGGAAGACAGAATCGATGAAGAAGCTAGACAACTTGGAATGGTAATAAACCAGATCAAAACAAAATATATTATAGTAGAAAGATAATAAAGCCTGAGTAGAAATGCCTTAAACTTCAGTAATTCAAACATAAAATAGTCATATCTTTTAACTATCTAGTAACAATAATAGAGCAACCAGGAAAAGAACGAGTAAGAGAAAGGATCCTTACAGGAAACAGTCTATGACAGAAACAAAAAACAGTAAAGTTATCACAAAAAATCAAAGATAAAGATATAAAATAATAATTAGATCAGCAATTACGTACGACCTCAAAACAGTCACAATAAGTAAAAAGAAAAAGGAGACCTAGAAATAATGAGATCCTAAGACAATGTATGCATATATCATAAGATACATAAAGGTACAGCATCTAAAGTGAGAAGAAACCAGACAGAATTATTAAAAATAAAAACATAATGGATGTTACTGTAACTTAGAAGAATATACTAGGAATAACCAACTGGAAACCAAAATGAAAAATAGGGTGCATTGAAAAAATATAATGTATGGAGCAAGGACTCACCAAAACTTTTGACACACTTGAGAAAAATCCACTTCAACAAATAGATTTTAAACGCATTATAGTCAAAATATTAAGAATGCACGACTGGATGGTGACTATATGAAATTCATTTGTTTTAATAACACATAATATGTAAGACACATTATCTTGGCCTACTATCTAAAAATAACTGAAATTATCATGGACTACCACGTGTAAGTATTCATTCTTAGGATTAAACCATTTTTACTTTTCTATATCCAGTAAAAAAAGTAATGGAAACATGGTTTTTTTAAAGGATATTTGCATTTTGGGGTTTCCTGAATCCGTTTCGGATCCTCTAAATCCATTTTCGATCCACTGAAACCGATTTGTGTGTTACACACTGCTAAGGTTTTAAACTGTCCCAAGTATGGACATTTGACTGTATTTGAGTGTTGACTCACTCTGTCTAGATTTTTTCTAATTGAAAAAGTAGTGCGTTGGCATAAATTCTAACTAATATCGAAAACCTTTCACCACAAAAAAATTGGCTTTTAATTGTTTCTTTTGCACTATCCAGCTCATTGAAATCACTACGATTTTCATATAAAACTGGTCGTAGCTTGTGGAATACCCTGTATATTCCCATATTATTTAGTATCGCTATAATAAGAAAAACAAAGGTAATATAAATATAAAATAGAATACAGGGTGTCCCATTTCAAAAAACCTAACTTTGATATGTATCAATTTCTTGGAGAACCCTGTATAATTGAAATTATTTTTAAATTGTCGTTTTTTCTGTCATACTTGTTGCTTAGAATACAGAATTTAAAAAATATAGTTTTGGCTTCATAGATCGAGGCGTTACCGGCGACCCACCCTGTATTAAAAAAAATGCATTATATATCTTCATTCTAGTTTATGATTAAGAAAGAAAATTATTTTTTATATTCTAAAGACTTTTTGATTGGATGGGCCGCACTTGGCAATTTTACAGAAAAATCGTGTGTCGGGCATATCAATAACCTAATTTGAGATTGGCAATATTAAAGAAAGTTATAGGTTTGAATTTTCATATTTGCCAACTACTAATTCTAATTTATTTTTTCTCTAATATTTTAAATTGAATTGTAAAAAAATATTTCACACCTGCATTTTAGTTAAAAACGAAAACTCCATTTTTAAACTAGATTAATACTGATATTTTTAATTGTCCATTAAGACTGTATTTACACAGCACTAAAATCGTCATGATAGAGCTTATGTATAACCATAAAATTGAATTTACAGATTTGTTAATATTTTATTTTGATTAAAAATGTTCAATTTAATCGCGCTATTCGTAAATTATTTTATTAATACGAAAAATGACTTTGGACAAAAAATATTATGCTCTATTAAACTAATAATTTTTCTTGTACCACATGCTATTTTAGATGGATGCTGTATTTTCAAAATAAAGAAACTATTAGTTTTTTATAAAGTTAAGGATATTTCTTAAAAAATTTATTAGCATGTGACCCATCGTTTAAAAGATAATTAAATATCACATAAAAAACCAAGACGGCACTCATAATAAATGACAAAGTTTCGGCAGGTAATTCAAAAACAAAAATATTATCTAATAAACATTTTCTTAAGAATGTAATACACACCCTCGAGATAAGTGTGCATTCAGATTTTTGCAACAATTAAGCAGTGGTCTCTCCGGTCACGTCGTGGATAAGTTACCACAGGGACGTTCCACTATGGGCTGTGTCACCATAGGATTTAATCATCGACGACGTGATATGAATGACGGTGAATGAGGAAGTGAATTGGAAAGTAGTAGGACCTTCAAATGGTGGTACAATAGGTTGCAGTACGACTAGGATACAGACGGATTAGGGTGATAACACAAATAATTCGAAGGGTGTAAAATAGCGGTTAGTTTTAGTTTTCTGAAATATTTTAAAATCTATATAACTTTTAATAATTTTTAAAACGTGTTCAATTTTATCTGTTAATTAAACAAAATAACAATATAGAGATTCTTATTTCGGACACACTGTATATTTAGGAGAAGCAATGTTAATAAGCGGATATACCTTTTTACTGAAACTGCCTAATTCCAAAAATATTTTCTTATAAAAACTATTTTACAAAATAAAGATATAAGCTCTCCCTTCAACGGGAAAATATATTTTCGCTGGTTCAAGTTGTGGCTTAGACATAGACATATTATTATCGTGAATCGTTCCAGACCAATAATTGCTTTATTCTAAAATACGAGCGGATTAAATATTCGCATTAGTTCTCGATATCAAATCAAATACCTTGAAATTTATACACCCATAAATTCAGTCGGAGCACAACAAAATTTTATTGAACTAAACAATAAAAATGAATAATTCAATACCAGCAATACGCCAAATTTCATTCTGATGTGAAACGCATTAAGTTCCATAGATAACGGCGAATGTGATGTGATGGGTAAAATATTCACTAATCTATCATGATAATGTTAGATTAATAGTAATTTTCCTTTTTGAAATGTAATTAAGCCAAATTCTATTGCGAGGATGATCTTAACGAAATTATTATTTATTTTGTTTTAATAGTTATACATTTCTATTTACATTTGAGCCACATATATTTAGTCAAAAAACTGACCCGAATTTAAGTTATTCTTCATAAAAAGGGGTAATGGTTTAAATCTAAGGGATATTTAAAGTCGTACTCCAGCTAAGCTGTTAGTATAATTGAAATAGCAAAAGAAATTAAAGAAATCTCCATACCAACAAAAAAAAACGATAAAGCTAGGAATCTCTCTAATATTCTGATTAAAAATAGCTGTAGTCAATATTTAAATAAAGCCAATATCACCAATAGAGATAAGAGATGTCTAATGGTAGCCAAAACATCTAATATGACAAAGAAAAAATATTTTCATAGGCACCTAAGTATAGACCGTTTTAAAGCCAACTTAGTTTTTTCTAACGGTTGAATTTATTATTAAATTGTACTATAATACGTGTCCAATGAATTCACAAAAGCGCGACGTTCAGATTGAGGCGCTTAGGTGTAGCTATAGGCATTACAAGTGGTACGTGCCTCTTAAAAACTCCAACGTTTTAAATTAGTGCGTGAGAAGGCATGCACGAGACTTATTATCTTATGTCCGATTTTTGATTGATTTTTCAAATTTTTTTTATGTGTTTTACAAAATTTAGCTCCTCCACCAATTTTGTTGGGCCATTCTTTCTATCCTACGTTTTAATGTTGTGATGCGCAACTAGACATACGCGTGACTTATTTTTCAAACTGGAGGCTTGTACCAAAGCAAGATAAACATGATAGTTTCTCACTGAATTAGTGTGCAATAAGAATATTGGTCCGTATAAAATAAAAAACTAATGAATAATATAATTTTCATCAAAACATGCGAATTTGATAAATGAAAAGTGAACCAAAGGTTAATGCTATGCATTAGTGAATACTGATGTGATCACTAAAAAAATAAACCAAAGTTGTTTATATACCTATTACATATCTACTTTTTAAACTGTTATTTTTCCATTTATGTGATTTTGGGTCTTAAAATATTTTGCCAAGTCACATATGTCGTAAACCTCCTAATTTTTGAACTGCAGGGTGTTACAGTTTAAAAAAAATAACTTTCTATCAATATTGTCTTATCAATCCAGATATTATTATGAAAATTTGCCCCAAAAAAAGTGTTTACACGCAAGGTGGGTGCCTACCAAAATTCAACAAAATATCAAAAATAGTTTCAATGAACTAAAACCAACTTTGCTCCAAAATAAATGAAGATTTCAAAAATTATTTGGTTTTTTAGCAAAAATACCATTATTTTTCTTGAAAAATATTTAGGTTAAACCCGTAGTTTTAAAAAATTATTTTACGTTGAAAAATGATCCCCAATGATTCATAGTTGTGTACAAAAGTTCATAAAAATCAGATTATATAAGAAACAAAGAATAGTTACATATCTAATCATTTACACCTAGATATTCAATATGTCTGTCTAAGTTGGAACCATATAGAAAACTTTTTTAGTGTTGGTTTGGTGAAAAAATGTATTCCTAACCATCAGATATCAATTTTTTAAGCCGCATACTAAGTTTCTCAAAAAATATGATTTTTACTCAAGGGTTACGTACATTTATTTTTTACAATACAGAAGAATATTATATAGTAAAGTTATTTTAAATTAAAAGATATATTCAAATATGCAATTACAGTTATTTAGCATAAACATTCAGGTTAGGTGATTATTTACGTTTAACATTATAAATTATTAGTAGTTATAAATTAAATAATCACCAAACCTGAATTTTAATGCTAAATGGCTGTAATTGCAGATTTAAATATAACTTTTAATTCAAAATTACTTTACTTTAGAACATTCGTCTGTATAGTAAAAAATAAAGGTAGGAGAAATTGGGGAGGGTTGGCCATAAGAGAGCCTTGGCCATAAAAGAGCCTTGGCCAATTTTTTAATTTCCCGCTAACTTTAATAACCAATCAGCGCGCGCCTCACAGCGTATTAATTTTTCCACTAGGCGCGAACGACTCCATTTTGTGACGAAATGTTTGCAGCGCTGGTCGGGCGCACGCGTTTCATATGCGGTATCTGTAGTTTTTCGCGAGTTTGTGTAAAAGTGTACTGACAAAAATATATCTGCTAAGTAAGTTGTTTTTGCATAATTTTGTAGGTAAATTATTGCGGATTTCATTGTCTTATTAATAAAAGTATGTTATTAGTTTATAGGGAGGATTGGCCAAAAACAAAACGAGAGGGTGTGCCACATTGCCAAGGCTCCCTAAAATTTTTTATTAACAAAAATAATTGTTTTCAGCATGCCGTTCAAGTACAAACAAAAACTCAAGCAATAGGCAAACGTACAGTGAAGAGACCATCCAATCTACAATCACGTGTGTTGTAGAAGAAGGCAGTAGCGTCCGGGGTACTTTAATTAGATTTGACATTGAGAGAAAAACCCTGGAACGATATGTTAAAAGGTTTAAAGAGTGCGGTGCTAAAATATACTTGTCAAACCTAAATGTAACACAAGTCAGGTATTTACCGATGAAAAAAGTTTCTTTTGGAAAATTATTTGATAACTTCTTCAAAACTGTTAGAATATTTATATATGAATTTTCACTTTTCAAAAAGCTGAAACGAAAGAAGGCAGCAGGATATGACTGGCATAGAGATTTTATGGCAAGGCATCCTAAGCTATCCCTTCGTCATCATGAATCCATAAGCTAAGGTCGTTCTACAGCTTTCAATAAAACAAATATGCATCAGTTTTATGGAAATCTACACGAAGCTCTCAAGAATAACACACTTGGACAAAAACCGATTTACAATATAGATGAAACCGGTACCACAACTGTACACAGACCAGGCAGAGTTGTATTTGTTAAGGGCGAAAAACAAGTAGTAAAAGTAACGTCAGGAGAACTTCGGATTTTAGTAATGCTCTCAGCAATAGGTACCTTTATACCTAACGCTATGTACAAAAGCGCTCCTACTGGTTGCCAAGTTACAACACACCCCAGCGGATGGATGACTAGAAATAATTTTGACCTATTTCTGAAACATCTCATCAAGTATAGTAAAGCATCGAAAGAAAACCCAATTTTAGTGATCCTAGACAACCACGACAGCCTAGCGGTATTAATATTTGTAGATAAAACGGTATAATACTACTAACTCTTCCCCCCCACTCTAGTTATCGTCTCAAGCCTTTAGATCGGTCTGTATTTGGTCCGTTTAAGACATCTTACAACCAGATATCAACGACTTCATGGTTAATAATCCTGGACAGCCAATTAGAATTCAAGACATTCCTGATTTTATTGGAAAAGCATTTCCTAAAACATTTACTCCTAGTAATACCAAAAAAGGTTTTTCTTATACCGGATTTTATCCGTTTAACTTAACTCTTTTTGATGAGTCTGCCTTACCGACCAATTCCTACGGGTGCTGTTACATTCACGTCATCGTCCTTACCATCTTGTTCCAAAACTGTAACCACTGCCTCTTCGTCTTCTTTGCCTTTACAGAAAAAAAAAGAACAATATAATTTCGACACATACGTTAGACAAAGGACCAGAGGAGAAGAAAGCCAAGAAGATCACTTATTTTAAGAAAAACACCAAATAAAGATGAGATTGAAGAAGAATATAGACTAAGATAAGAGAGACAGAACAAAGTGGGTAATAAAAAAACAGAAGGAAAAAAGTTAGAAGGCAACTGTTACTGTCTTCTTCTGTACCAAGTTCTAATAATGGTGAGGATTCTGTTTCTCTAGCTAGTGAGGAGGAACTTGATCCATAAGACTTCAGCAAATTAGACAATGGCTTTAGCGCTGGTGATTTTGCTTTTTTAAAGTTTTGTACAAGGTCCAACGAGTACCACTTTGTAGGAAAAATTTTGTTTAAGCGTTCTTCAGATAAATACAAAGTAAGATTCTTAAGAAGGCCAGGACCTGAATATATCCATTGTCTAAAGGTGGAACAGACCGTGCTATGTTAAATATTTCATTTTACTTTGACTTTTCTCATTTTCTCGTTTCTTGTATTACAGCTTGTTTATTGTTTGTGAAATGCCGTTTTTTTGTTTTATTTAATATGTTTTTCAGTATGTTTCATACATTTATGATATAAATGTTGATTTTTTGCCTATGTTTGCCATTAATTTGTTTTCATTATGTTACGATTTTTTGCCTATTTTTGTATTTAATTTGTTTTCATTATGTTTTAAACATTTTAATGCCTACTCATCGATGCATTTAGTCGTGAAGTTTAAAAGAAAAGTTTAATAAAGGTTTGTTGAATAAAATAGTGGTTAGCTGCCATTATGGCCAAACATCCGTTACCTATTTTTAAATCTCCCATATGAAGGGGGGCATGTCTCAAATGACAACTTTTAAAAAATGCTGAAAAAAATTGTTAAATACTTAGAGAAATAAAAAAAAATTAAGGTACTAAACTAGGGTCAGGTGGGGCAAGAGCATTTTTGAGGCAAGTGCATTGTAAGCCTGAAAATGTCCTAGCCTATTAAATAGAGAAAATCTGTAATTAGAATATTCTACCTACAAGTACACTGAGCTACTTAACAAAGAGTGGCGCTGACCAACTTGTTTGTCGTTGTTTTAAAATTTCCTTATTGGCTGATTATTTGTAACCGTGACGTGCATAGTTGTACTCGGTGATTTTGTCATGATAAATTAAGCTGAATTTTTGTTGTTTTAAATAAAATTATTGATAAGTATACACTATTAAATACGTAGAATCTAATGGAATAGTCAGTTTTTTCGTAAAACTATGGAAAAATTTAATCAATGTTTATTTTGATATGATTTATTATTTTAAATTTATGGGGTAAGAGCGTAGCTGTATACGAGGGAAAGTGCGTAGTAGTACGCACTTGCCCCACAGTGTAATTTTGGCGGTAAAGTGTTTTATGTTTTAGGACAAACTCATAATTATTATGGTTCAAAAATATATTCTTAAATCTGAAAGAGGCAAGAATTATTCCAAGGAAACTCTGAAGGTACTCTGCATATGCGGCAAGCAAAATACAAAAAATTTTGCTAAATACTCTACTCGATCACATTAAAAGGAAGAAGAGGTAAGAAGTCAGCCTCATATGGCCGTGATACAGCATTTTCAGCAGAGGACGAAAATAATTTGGTTCATTGTTTAACCACTATGGAAAAGCATGAGTTTGGTCTCTTAGGAATGAAAGTAATGGATATAGAAGGAAAATACGTTAAACTAAATCAACTGAATACTTCGTTTCAGAATGGTTTTCCTGGAGAAGACTGGCTGTTTTCCTGTATGAAACGTCATAAGCTATCCGTTAAAAAGCCGGAAAATGTCGAGATAGCAAGAAGAAAGAGTGTTGACCCTTTTAAAATAAATAATTATTTTGATTTAGTTTCAAAGACTATCAAGAAACAAACCACATTTAATTTGGAATTTGGACCAAACAAGTTTCTGTTCCGACCCGTCAAAAACTAAAGTCGTAGGAAGGAAAGGACCTAAGGCGATCAGGACGACAAGCACTTCTGGCAGAGAAAACACATCAGTGCTTTTTGCATGCAATGCGAAAGGTGAAAAAGCCCCTCCTTTGATTATATTTAAAGGAAAGCAAATATGGACACATTAGCTGCCTCCAGAGGGAAAAGAATTCCGCGAAACTACCTATGCTGCCTCACCTAATGGATGGATGCAAACCGACATCTTTGAAAACTATTCTTAAAACAGTTTTTTGAGAACAATATTGTACTGAACGGCCAGTGCTTTTGTTTTTTGATGGGCATGCGACTCATGTTAGTCTAAACCTTATCCAAATGGCAATTGATATTTAAGTGACGATTATAAAACGACCACCGCATAGTAGCCACATTCTCCAAAACCGCTTGATTTGTCAATAATGAAAGCAGTTAACGACAGATGGGATCCTTCGCTGGTATCATGGCGAAGATTGCATATTGGTCAAAAACTTCCGAAAGCCGAATTTTATGTACGCTTGGGAAAATTATGGGCTAGTCTTCCAGGTGAATTTATTGAAAATGGATTTAGAAAAGGGGAAATATATTCCTTTAACTACAAAGTAGTTCCCGAAGAAACATTTGATCCAGATGCGTTTCCTCCAGCTAACCCAAACAAGAATAGTATTCAAGTTTAACTCGCAACTTCTGTTTTCATAGAAGGTAACTCGACATTAGTTTGTAATACCTAACTACCTACAATAAATTCAAATGGACATCTATCTTATTTGGTATTTTTTACTTTTAGACAATTTAATTTACATTTGTGGACCAAAAAACCATATGACAATTACTTCTACTTCTGCATTAAGCACTGCTTCTGTCGGAGCCCCAAATGAACTTGCAGGTAATTTAATTATTAGTTTTATTAACTGACTGATTTTTTATGGAATAGATAACTTTAATCTGCTATTTTTAGACGATATAATAAAGGATATATCCGAAACTAAAGTGAATATTTAAGCCCCATCAACATGCACTGCTTCTTCTGTAGATAATATATCAGATATCTTCTACTGAAACATCTACTGGTTCATTTGAAATCCTTATGTTAGCGTGCTTGTAAAAAGGAAATAGTGGGAAACAAAAAAAGAGTAAAATATGCAATGGTGCGAAACTTATTACTGCGGAAGCTATTCTTGAACGAACCAAAAAATAAAAAGAAGAAAAACAAAATAAGATATGTTTCTAAAAGGTTACAAAAGAAATATAAAAATCCAAAAAACCAGAAGCGTAAAAAAATGAAAACAAAGAAAAAAATAAGCGAAAATGAAACGAAAGATGAGCAACCAAACATTTCTAGCTACGAGTCTGAGAATGAAGACTTTATAACTATGATTGAAAATAAGGAATATGAAGAAGAAAGAAAAGATTTTCCTCATGAAGCAAAAATAAGCGACTGGTTTGTCGTGAGGTTTTATACAAAGAAAACAAAAAAGTTTTTTGTAGGGAAAATCACTGAGATTAAGGATGAGCCTGTTGTGAAGTTTCTAATAAAAGTGTCTGAAGCTAAATATTTAACATTGTTTCAATATCCGCAAGTTGAAGATAAAAGTGAGATATTGCGAGAGGATATTGTTTCTGTCTTACCACCTCCCATCATAGGTCGGAAGGAATAATTTCAATTCCAAGTAACATTATCCAGTTACAAGGTTAACTGATGAAGTATTTTTTACTCTTTAAGAAAAAATGATTTTGTTTGGTATTAAAAAAAAAAAAAACATTTAAAACGCTGTAACTTTTTTAATAAAATAAATAAAAAAAAATTAAAATCGTTTTGTTTCTTAAGATATAAAGATTCCGCTCTTGCCCCAAAGTAAACTAATACAATCGCGTACACGTACTTATATCAGTTTATGCACTTAATGGGGCAAGAGCGTACCACTGTTGATTTTTTCAAAATTAATTGAAATTTTTCAATACATCAATTTTTTCGAGTTTTTCCCTTTAGAAATGTACTGCGAACATGCTAATTATATAGGAAGCATAACTTATTCCTATATAACATAAAAAAATACGACTTTGAGAGAGTTAACTTTTATAAATTTTACTCCGCACTTACCGCACCTGACACTATAGTTAATGTATAAAAGATCAACTAAGGCATCTGGTTTAAATTAAAAAAAAAAAATACTATTACTCAAATCATAGCCATTAAAAAAACATGGCAAACCCTCCCCAGTTTCCCCTACTTTACTCTAAAATAAATTTATATTTTTTGACAAAACCTCGTATACGTCTTAAAAAAATTGATATCTGATGGTTGCATTGTAAGTTTTTGACCATGCAGAACTTTTTATCAAGAATAAAAATTTTCACAAAACCAATAGAAAAAAGTTTTTCATATGGTCCCAGTTAAGTATGTAACTAATATTTTTTTTCTTATATAATCTGTTTTCCATTTGTATTGTATACCTAAAACTAATTTGTATTGTATGCCTGAAACTAGTCGCTTCACAGCTTAAACAAATTATATATGGGGTACAGATGTTATGTTTTTGTTATTATTCTTTTGAAGAATATATTAATCTCAAGATTAATTTTAAAGTCTTCTATATTGTGATATTTTTTAAAGATATTGAGTAATTTGTAATAAATTGAACCAAAGAAATGTAAAGAACCTGAGTAAATGATGGTATTTTTGAGTAATAATTCTTACTTATTTTACTTTTTCAAATTGCAAAATCACGCTTTCGCCCAACTCTACTTTTCTCTAAACTGATGTTTCTATGTTTAAGGATGTACACGTAGGTAACTATTTAAAAATGCTTCGTAATTTCGGATGTTAATTTAAGACAAAGATTCGTTCTGTATAAATTATGAACTAGAAAATATATGTGGGCTCTATTAATTTTTAAGATCATCCCGGCATTAAATATGTTGCAATAAAAAATCACATGCCTCTTACCATAAACCCGTCGTATGTCCAACTACCAAACTTTAGGACGCACGTCTGTTCATCGAACGGAAAATATTCCACATCGATCTCGCAAGAGCTCTTGTATATAGCGGGTGGCTTCCATTCGACGAGACCTTGATGGTAGATGGTCGCCTTGGTGGCTAAGGTCACTTCGAAATTGCCGTCCGCGCTGTAAGGGAACGAACTAACGACAAACCAACCACCCAGAAACTAATAACTACCGGGTAGTGTTTTAGCTTGTCTCATTTTCTAGGGATGCTGGTGCAGTTGTGGTCTTGAGATAGTCTGATATTATGAAAGTCATATTATTAAATTATTTTTATAAATGTTGGAAATTGGAATAAGGCCCAGGTATACAATATATCGGTTAAGATTCAGTGTGTCTGAAATTAAGATTGGTATCTCGTTTAATATTAAGAGAAAATGGTCGGTTAAATGGAGAATGTTTTAGAGAATTTGATTTAGCTCAGGAATTATATAACTTTTAATAATTTTAAAAACGAATTAAGAGTTAATCATGAAATTTTCAAAAACATTTTCTATTTAGCAATATAAAATCAAATTTCAGACACACTATATACAGGGTTGGTCATAATTGGAGAAACACCAAATTTTTAGCTTTATTCATGATGTAAGAATATAGGTGAAGCGGTGCACAGGTTTTATGACGTCAACATCGGTATTGCCATGGCCGCCTATACACTGCCATGCACTGTTGCCAGGTATACCATTTTCATAGTATCTACACAATTTTTTCTACTACTATACCTGCAAGTTTTAAAGATTTCAGTTTCCATTTTTTACCATTTTTTGGCTACTGATACCATTTTACTACCATATTTTTAACTTTTAGATTTTTATATCATTCATTATAATAATACGAATAAAACATAGCACTCTACACATCTCTACTTTACTAACAAGTAACTAGAATGATCTTACATCTCTACTAAAACATGTCCAATAATAGACGATTACAAAAATGTATCTATTATCGGAAAATTCAGTTATAAATTACTAAAAGATTTTTAAATACAATTTTAAAATTTGCATAGTTCAGTAAGATCATAATGATCCTAACGTCCGTTATCTGTTCTTCCGTTCTTAATAATACTTTGTTATTTAAATTTTATACTAATTTTTATTTTTATTTGTTCATTATGTGTGTAAAACTTCATTATTTGGTGTTTTCAAGATTATTCAAGATACCATTTTTGTAAGTAAAATACCAATTTTTTAAGTGTCGGATATCATTTTTTTTTTCATCTGGCAACACTGCTACCATGACTTTGTTTACATTTTATAATGATTGTAGATGTTACTCTTTTATTTTCTATTTCTATAATCATTATAAAACTGAAAATATATATAAAATAAAATAACTGATAAATCACACATACGTTATGTTTAATACAAGAAAACGCACTATAGGCAAATAATTGGACCCTTGTGCAAAATAAGAAATTTCAAAAAAATATATATTTAGTTGTCTTTTATATACAAAAACTAGGTAATTTATTTCCAATTTAGCGTAATATATTTAAATTACATCAGTTGGTATGCATTTCTTTTGAGGATTAACAAGATAGTGTTAATCTGAAATTGAATTTTTCCGCCACAAAACATGAAGAGGATGTTACGTCTAGGATAGTTTTTGTAGCCAAACACTGCAAAACTTGGTGTTTTGCTAGTAACTACAATCCCTAAAATAGTATATTTAAATGCACCAATAATAAATATATTAATAAAATAATTGGAAACTATTTTTTTTATCTTTAAAATACAGCAAAAATGTGACATAACCTAACTTTATATTAATTACACTATCAATTTAATTAAAAATTAATTGAATAAACGTACCAATAATTACTAAAAATACCTCTTGGTGTATAGAAATAATATTAAATTTTAGGATAAATTATCTATTAAGTTCTGAACACTATCAGGAAAATATTAAAGTAAGTTGAAAAGTCGCTTTTTAACATTAAAGACAAGAGCATAATAAAAATGTGTGACGTCATGCGCAAGACTGACCGAATTTCGTACCGCTAACCGCTTCACCTAAATATTTTCACCATGGCTTTATTTAAATAGTAACAAAAATGGTCGGACAGGTTGATTTTTGCTTTTTACATTTTCTTCCATTTTTTAAACTCCTTTTTGTGCTCGCTTATTTTTCTACTCTAAATAAAGTTTTATAGTTTATTTAGTGTTATTTGGAAGATTTTGTAAAACAAATTGGGAATATATTACAATATCCGAAGCGCTGCATGTAGTAGAATAGCAATTGACACGGAGTAATAAATCTGGCAGATCAGGAAATTTCAGGGGTAGTTCCCTATATTATTATTTACGGGGTACATAAAATCATCATTTAAAAATATATTTTTTTGAATATGTATTATTGAGTATTATTTCGATATTTAGGTAATTTACAAAACGTTTTTTGAATTATGTGCAATTGTTATGTATATAGTGGGAGTAAATTAACAACAAGGTATAGGTACAGGGTGTTTCCGAACTTGGCGTTCAAATTTGTAGGGGTTGTAATTCGTATAATTTGAGAGCGATTAGCAGATTTTATTTTTTTTTTTAAATTATAATAAACAACATAGAGCCATTATAAAAAAAAATCAAAGAGCAGGTCCTATCCTGAGCGCGTAGCACAATAGTCCTCAAAAACAGATGCGATTTGCAATTTTGTCGATTCTAAGCGTAGCGCGCGCGAGTCGTCGAGGCGATCCTATCGCTGTGCAGGACCGTACCTGTTTATAATTTTTAATTAATTAATTATTTTAATTTTAAATATTTTGGAAAAATGAAATCTGCGAATCGGTCTCAAATTATGCGAACTACCACCCCTACAAATTTGGACGCCAAGTTCGGAAACACCCTGTATAATAAATATTTTTCAAGACCTATAAATTTGACTATTAGGTATAACTATATGAAATTATTTGAATCGTTATTCATCATTGACTTCTTGGACATTTTTGAAGTCAAGGTGCAAGTTAATGACAAGTGGAGAGAAACGTTTCAGCTAAGATTATAGAAAGTAATCTGAGGGTTCAAAATCTATAACTGTGACTATAATTGTAATAAAAATGTAAATGGGATAAATCCTTACATTACAGAAATCTATAAACTAAGGGTTGTTATTTTATCATCTTATTGGAGATTACCAATGTCATGGAAAAATCAAAATGATAACAAGGAGGTGAAATTATAAGATGGTTACCTACCTAGGATTTGGTTTGAAGATAAACTAGACAGTTGCAGTTAGTATCTTGATCAGTTCTCAATATTACCTACCCTGTTTAATTAGCCTTCTATATTATCTATTACATTAAGAAGTTGTGGATATTTTCGGTTAATACTGACTGTAGTATTGAAAATGCAGTATGGTTCAAGTTCAAATTTTACACCTGTGAAACGTATTACTTAAGAATGGAAAATCCTTTATTTTCTGTTGACGATACTGTTGAAAAGACAAGTAATATGATAGGTGTAAGCAAATCACCGATACATAAAATTATAAGGGAATTAAAAAGTGGAGTTGTTAAACTTCCAAAGAAAAATGCAGGAGATAAGAAAAAAGTGGAATTTACTGAACAAATTAAAAGCGGAATAAGAAAAAAATTTCACGAATTTAATTAAAAAAAAAAACAAATAACCCTTGTCAAGGTTTTGGACGCAATCAATAGTAATCCGTATTTTCCCAAAAATGGGAAAGACAAAACTACGGGAAACTCTAATAGATTTGAAGTTTAAGTGGGATAAACAAGGCAGGAAAGCAGCACTTATTGATTCTGATGAAATTGTTTGTTGCAGATGGAAATACCGCAGAACAATTTTTAAATTACGTGCATGAGGCAAAAAATTATTTTATTTGGGTGAATGAAGGTTACACAGTTAACAAAATGTGGCAGGACACAAACATTCAATCTCCACGACAGACTTTTTTGAAAGGATTATCTACATGATTAAAGGTTCCTTCCGGTAAAGGACGACGTCTAATTATAGCTCATATTGGAAGTGATGTCAAGTTTTCAAAACGTAGTTCTTTAATATTTCAATATAAAAAAACTGGAGACTACCATGAAGATATGAACGCTTTTTTTTTGAAGAATATTTTTAGCAGATGATAGAACATTTACCAAAGGGTTCAGTTATAGTAATGGATAACGCTAGTTACTATTCTCATCTATTTAGACGTGTGCCAAATATTTCATGGAATAAAAATGATATCATTAAGTGGCTAATAGACAGAAACATTAACATTCCAGATAAATCAATAAAAATAGAACTACTAGAAATTGTGAAATGAAATAGGCTTACAGTACGTTATGTAGTGGAAGAACTTGCAAAAACACATGGCACTGATGTTGTGCGTCTTCCTCCTTATCACTGCAAACTAAAACCTATTGAACTGATATGGGCTGTAACGTTATAAATAACGTTTCAGTTTTATTTTCGTAATACTACCTACATTTAATAATTATACCCTCCTTGTGCGAATATCTCGTTTGTGTTTCAACCACCCCACCCGTCCTTCATAAAAATCAATGAATTGGCTTTTGCGTATGATCGGACAATGCAATTTACCTCGTCCTTCTCATGGTTGACTTCAAAATATCAACTTCTTTGTTTTTGTAAATGCTTGCTAGATGACTAAAGGTAATTATTTAATATATTTGGTTGTTTAGAACTGCATTATCAGTGATTACAGGTTCAACATTTCGTTTGTAGATTATTACTTGAGTTCCACGAATTATTTTGGGTTGATTAACGTTAAAATGCTCTTTCGTTTTTATACTGCATGACATTAAAAGTGGCCATTTTAGTTTTTTTATATATCTAGATTTTGTTCTTTTCCATCTTTTAACAAGGTAACTGAATACTGTTGCAAATCTAATCAATATCTGCAATTTTAATAATTGTTGTATATTAAAAGTACTTATTTTGTACTTTCTTTTATGTAACACATGTTAAAGAGATGGAAAGGTTTTTTTTTATTATTGACTGACACCGTATTTTGTTTTATTTATTCTAAAGAGGAGAGGTGACCGGCCTATATTTAAAAAGGAGAGCGGCAAATACATAAAGAGTAAAGCGGGTACAAAAAGAAGTGAGCGGTCTATATAAAAAGTAGTATCATCTTAGCAATTAAGCCGTGCAAAAAGGGATACCCGCCTGGAGAAGGTGGATACTAGCCAGCCTGTATTAAGAGAAAGTCACCAGGGAAAACATAATAGAAGTATCTTTTCATTAACGGCAGAGTGAAGGCCATAACTCCTCGACCGTCAATCTAAGTTAGCTAAGTGTCGGCCAGTAATCCGAACATTTGTTTTGCCAAAGAAAATCGTTAAAATCACTATCTTTTAATTAAATGAGATTTAAAGTTAACCATTTGTTGTTTTGATATAGCTCTCTTTCATTGAAAAATTGTTAAGTGTCTGGTGTTAAAATTAAAGTCACTATATTTTAATTTCACTCTTTGAATGTATTCCTTACTTTTAACTAGCAAATTAATGGCATAATTTATATTTATTAACCATGTAAATACATGGCGTCCTTAACCTTATTTTATAACACTTTTTTTGTGTTTTTAATTAAAGATGATGCCATTGGTTTGTTAGAAAATTCTAAGCTCGAACTCCATGATCCTGACATGAGCTTGTCCGAGGGTCTAATGAAATTAAAGTTACTACGTCAAATTATAACGTTACAGGGCACAAGGTAAAGGATATGTAGGTCGACATAATATGACATTTAAGTTAAAAGATGTAGGAGCATTGTTAGAAACCTCCATATTACGTGTTACGAAGAAAAATTGGCAAACGGCAATCTAGCAAGTCTTAAAAGAAGACAAAAAACATGTGAAATCTGGAAAAAAATCTTGGATATCGATACTACAGCGCCACCTTTAATAATATCAGTAAATATTGACTAATCAAGTGATTATAGTGATTCAGAGACTTTCACGTTTCCTGATCTTCGAGAGTAGGTAAACATATCTAATTAATATCTAAATATTATAATCATATTAGTAAAAAAGGAGTAGAATCTGGGGCGCGGCGTTGAGACCACACAATTAACTGCAAGACTGAAAAAACGCAAGCAAAATCGGAGTATGTCAAAAATGTGGTGAAAATATTAAATTTACCAAGTTCTTGATATATTACGGCCAAAAGAAATTTCTTTTTTTAGAGGTGAGTGGTTAGTGGTAAGTTTTCACGAGTTGCATACAATATTTTTTTTACGTTCATGCAAAAACCAAAAAATGTTTTATTTAGGCGACACTAAGTGCAGAAGAATGAAAAGCGTAATTTAATAGCAAAATATTTAATAACTTATAATTAGCATCGATTAACATTGAAAAAGTATTATAACTATGTTAAGAAAAATAATTAAACCAAAACTTTAGGAACACTTGTGGTATGAACAATAATTAAGCGTAAACGTTGTTTTTGCGTAATACAATTTCACAGAAAATGAAAATGTACTAAATATTTGCTGTCAATTTGAATATTTATGTTTGTCATGATCATAAAACGCTGTAGTAAAATGACAGATGAGTGTAATACAATTTTTATTGCACTAGGCAATAGAGAACCAGTTTTTTCACTAAATATAGTTCAGTAAACTTTTGTTTTTTGCATGAATGTAAAAAAAAATATTTAAGTTTTAAATATTAACAAAAAAGTAATAACAAAAAACGAATATCCCCTAATTTACCCACCCGTGCGCTCATCAGAGTCCTAAAAGGGATTAAAGTAAGGGTAGTCCATTGTTACGCTCTACAAAAAACCGGGCGGCGCAGGTGAAATTCTTAAAATCACCATACCTTATAACTGCCGGCTGTTTAAAATCACAGATTTTGTTTGAGCCACCTGTGTTGTAAATCTTCCATAAAATTTTGATTTATTACTCCGTGTCAATTGCGATTTTACTATAGTTAATTCTTACAAGGTCGGCCCTACGTCGAGAAAACGTTTAACCTAACTAAAGTAGTCCCTTAAACGTTTATATAACGTTATTTCCATTCCCAAAATATTTACTACTTGGTTAAGTAAATGTTGTAACAACGTCCTCATTTAACTAAAGACATGCTCAACGATAAAACGTCGTTGTCCGCTGGTTTAGTGTGCTTTGTTTCATAAATGACTATTTTCTGCAAGTTACAACGTTAATTTTGATGTATTATGTGATTATCGTCGCCAAAATGCAATTATACCAACCCTATATATACTAAAAGGGTTCTTCCCAAATGGGGTTGGAAAAAAAATCAAAATTTAGAATAATGTTCCTAAAATTGAAATGCAGGTGTCCAGAGAGGATTTTAAAAATAAAACCCAGGTATTTGTATTATTTATGTGACAACAAAACGGTAAAATTAATAATTTACAGATGATAATGAATAGTTACAAAGTTGATTGGCAATAAAATTCACAATGTTTTTATGTTAGTTATAAATATGTAAATGTGCGTGTACAAATTATAACAATGGAATAAAGTAAATATAATATCGAATCAAATAGGTAATGTTGAAAATAAATTTCCAAACTAAAAAAGTAAACATTGACAAGTCGATAAAGGGTCGTTGAGTTGACATCAGAGATTAAAGTATTACATAATAATATATTTTACATTAATATATCAACGTTTATAATATGATTTTAAATTTTGATTTGGTTTATTGATAGTCCAAGACCTGATGACAATTTTGCAGAATTACTTGCACCATTATAGGAACGACTGGAAACTCGGAAAAATCGCTCGGAAATCGTTAATTGGGGGTTCCCGGAGCTGCCGAACTCGATTCTGGCATTAAAATTACCCGGGGGTGCACGGGGGTGGCTCTGTGGGGGTGCGCGGGGGGTAAATTGGGTAAAATTGTCAGCGTGCATGAAAATCGTTTGAAACTCGTTACGCGGGGGTATTCGGGGATACCGAATTTTATTCTGGCATAGGAATTACCCGGGGGCGCTCAGGGGTGGCTCAGCGGGGGTATCCGGGGGGTCATTCTGAGGAAGAAATTGCATAGTCCATCGGAGGCGCTCCAAACTTGTTAATCGTGTGTTTTCAGGGATGCTTAATTCAATTATGGCATTAGACTTTCCCGGGGGCGCTCGGGGGTACCTCTGTGGGGTTGTCTGGAGGTGATTGGGGAGAAAATGGCAGCGTCCATGAAAATCGCTTCAAAATCGTTACTCAAGGGTTTTCGGGGATGCCGAATTCAATTCTGGCATTAGAATTACCTGGAGGTATGAATAATAAAAAGTTTGATTGAATAATAAATAAATAAAAAAATATTACACATATAAAACCAAAGGGAAAGTAAAATTCTGCGATTTGTTTGAGAAATCCGATGATTTACATGGGTAAGCAGAAATATTTAAGCAAACACATGTATCCATGGATAATTTAATAGAATATGGGCTTAGTCTAGCTTTGGCTCTTTACGGGGCATCCAAAGATGTGCGCAAAAGCGATAAACCTGCGATTGAAGTCGTCCAAAGATATCGAGCAAAAATATAGGGTGAAGCCACCAATTTTAAAAAAGTCGATCTTGCACGCAAAATCCCGACTGCCAATGCATTAACGGAGCATATCAAGCGCGTATATTTCCAAGTACTTGGTATGATTCACAAGGTCAAGACGAGACCTTAGATCCATTGGAATGGGAGTGGGAATTGGTGGCTGGAGAGCTCAATCGTGTCACCATGACCCAGAAAGCCGGTCCCGAGGAAATTTTAAACAAAATTTCTTGTTCTTGTGAAACCGACTGTGGCACGAGGCGCAGGTGCCGCCGAAGTGGGTTGGAGTGCTCACTTGCATGCAAGCATTGCGATGGCAATTGTTCAAACCAAAAAGGCACTTTCAACGGGGTTGGGAATAGTGTCGAGGAAGAAGATGAAAAAGGAGAAGAAGATGATGAAGGGGAAGAAGATGAAGAAGGGGAAGATGAAGAGGAGTTCGAACAAGATGTTTAGTATTAAAGTTACAAATTTAAGCTTATAATGAATAATTCAACATTAATAAAAACTCCTATTTGTTATTTGAATAAAGTATTATTTTTATAATTTGTGATTTTTCAGTTTCTCCTTTAACATTTTCCACAGAGCTACCTTCGAGCGCCCCTGGGGAAGTCTAATGCCAGAATTGAATTCGGCATCCCCAAAAATCCTCGAGTAACGATTTTGGAGTGATTTTCATGGACGCTGCCATTTCCTTTTCAATCACCCACAGACAACCTCACAGAGCCATTCCCGAGCGCCTCAGGGGAAATCTAATGCTAAAATTGAATTCGGAATCCTAGAGCGCTTCCGATGGACTATGCAATTTTCCTCCAGATACATACGCAGAGCCGCCCCCGGGCGCTTTTGGGTAATTCCAATGCCAGCACTGAATTCGGCATCCCCTCGAGCAACGATTTATGAGTGATTTTCATGGATGCTGCCATTTACCCTCCCCCCCCCCCCCCCCCTATCACTCCCAGACAACCCTATAGAGCCACCCCCGAGCGTCCCCTGGTAATTCTAATGCCAGAATCGACTTCGGCAGCCCCAAAAACCCCCCGAGTAACGATTTACAAGCGATTTTTTCGAGTTTACAGTCGTTTCTATAATGTAAGTAAGTAATGATGCAATTCGAAAATTTCCGGCCCAGAAGGCATTTGTCAAAAAATAGCTGAACCGGACAATATAGACCTTTTTCCTGGGACCTTCGTGAACACAATGCAAAAAACCGCATCTCGATATCTGCTGTCCCTAAAAATTTCCGCTATTTTTCCTAACTTTCCTGGACTATACTATGTAAAATTTACTTTTAACATGATATGTCATATGCTATTACTTAGGAGATTATATAGAAATTTTGTCAGCGGGTATAATGCATATCATCGATTACAAGAAATCCCTACACTTATGATATATGGTCTCTCGAATAAGACGCTAGTTCGAAAAGTTTTTAAGCAAGTTTTGAGCTGAAATCTTATTTACGATCCACAACAACAACTGAACTCGACAACCGCAGACAAACAACGGCAAAGCGTCGACACAATACGAGGCACGATGACAAAGTAATTATATTGATTCTCAGTATTTTCATATTTAAACGATTACATTTTATTTAATAAAATGCGTTATTTAGAGTATCTTATAAATATTAGGAAATACTACTGGAGCCTTTTACAAAAACTTACATCTCTAGGCAGTGATTTAAAAGTCTCTTCCAGCCCTCTGCTTCGCCGAAAATCTAATCTTATTTAGACATATGACAGTTCTTGTTACGGTTTACAATATCAATAAAACTGTAGTAAAAAGTACTTTCGAATGTTTAAATGGAACGATGATAGAAGAGAGATAAAAAAGAGGAGCTCATCAGTTACAAATTTTGGATGAGTGATTGCATGCACATTGGGTATGAGGCAAGTGATTAACCACCCAGGATGCATCGAATATTTTAAATGAAAAATGATTTTTGATTTATGATCGTACGATGGAAATATTTTCGTCAGATATTTTCCATTGTTTTCCCAAATATTGTGTTCTTTTTTATCGATTTCCTCACGTAAATTGCCTTTCTGTGTTTTTAAAATTGTTTCACATAAATTACTTTTAGGAATTAGCTGCCAATGGGGGGGTTTAAAGTAAAGAGACCATTACTTACCATTAGTGTTATAATGGTAACCACAGAAAAAGGTAAGTCCGATTGCGCCACCTCTAATAGGGTTCTCCAATGTACTCATAATAGGCCCTTGGAGATGAATAGGGATATAGCAGGGAGGTTTGAAGGGTGAAAAGAAAAACAAGGTTAGGACCTGTCATACTGCTGGTATATCTTTACAGATCTATTCCAATGCTATGTAAACGATATGAAAAAATAAATGTTAATGTATGTATCTTCAACCTCCTTTCCCCATCTGTCTTTTGGTGGTCCTGTTCTTTTTTTTCCTAGTTTACTAAGTATTTTTCTCTATATCCTATTCTTTGACAACCTCAAAATATGTTCCATCCATCATATTCTCTGCACTTTGATGGCCCACGTTATGTTTGAGTCCTTATTTAGTTCACTAATACTCTTACTTGGATTTCGGGACATAAGAGGGTACATAGTAACGAGATTACGGATAGTCTCGCAAGGAAAGGGACTCAAACACCCTTTGTGGGACCTGAGCCGTTCTGCGGTATCAACAGTAAGACAATATTAGGAGAGATTAAAAAAGAATTGGGCAGTAGAAGAACCGATAATTGGAACAATCTCTTGGGGCTTAAACAAGATACTTCTAGGTGAATATGAGCAGAAAAAATTGGAAGCCTATATCTGGCTCAGCAAGAATAGATTACGCATTGTAACAGGGATCCGTACTGGGCATTGCCGATACAAAAAACATCTCATTTACTTTGTTTAATGGCAAAGCATAGTTAATTATAACAATTGTTATTTTATATTCGGACTTGTTCTCTCTATCTCCTCGAAGACTAATAATATCTACATCTTCTGGTTTCTAGCTCTCTAGGCAAGAAATCTGTGTGTGAACTCCAAACTGGTTCCTCTTCACAAATGCCGGTATCGAGTTTATCACCTTACAAATAGAAATTTGACTTACTCATAGTTTACCATGTGGTATTTGTTTAAAACTTTCGCTGCCCAAGTTTTAATCAACTACACGTTCTGGCCCGTCTGTATATAATGACATATAAAACTATATATGTCATTGGTCTGTATATGAACATTTAGAAGTTTGGACGTTTATTAACGTCATTGGCCATACACAATCGAAATATAATTTTTTTTGTGTTGAATAATAGCTGTTATGTATACAGAGTGGTTATAAATTGGGAGAAAAGTTAACTCAAAAAGAGAAAAGAATATAGACCTCTACAGAATGTCAAGTACTGATGTCAAAAAAGTATATTATCGAGCCGCTTGCTGACGATGTACATATATATTTATTTATCGATCACCATAGTCAAAAACTTCTTGGATGGGTGACTCGAGACTACAAGTTGTCGGGAGCCCATCTCGAAAGTGGAATGACTGAATTGGAAGCAGTAGGGTATCCAAATGGTGGTACAAAAAGCCAGTGAAGCTGTATTTTCACTATGCTGAAATCCCTACAGGAAGCTGGGCCATTCAAGGCGGGAATTCAGAAACAATCAAGAGTGGTTCAAAAAGATGCCTGAAAGGAAGAAAAACGACGTAAAATCTTCGTCGTTGTTTTATACAGTATGTCCAATTAGTGCGTAATTTCATTTTGTGCTATAGACACGCAAACATGTTTTGAATGAAAGTTATGTGGATTTGAAAATATGTTAAGATATACAAGGTGTTACGCTTTTGCCTGGAAAAAATATGTTTTT
This sequence comes from Psylliodes chrysocephalus, assembly GCA_927349885.1. Taxonomy (NCBI): domain Eukaryota; kingdom Metazoa; phylum Arthropoda; class Insecta; order Coleoptera; family Chrysomelidae; genus Psylliodes; species Psylliodes chrysocephalus. The sequence goes on from OV651813.1 coordinate 89,055,466, forward strand.
AAATGTATTTTATTTTAGTTTTAGAGTGGCGTTATAATACTGTATTAAACCCTAGAATATTAAATATATATATATATATATATATATATATATATATATATATATATATATATATATATATATGAACTTGAGTTATTGGGTTTGCAGCAAAACGATATGTGTACTCTTATAAGTTTATTCCAAGCTTTCGAATGTGAATACATTCATCTTCAGGGATCTAGAATATTTATTACAGGAAAATTAAAATTGAATAATGAACAATTAATGTTTACTTACTACTTAGTGAGATTGGTTCGTGAAAAAATTTTGTTGATAAAATTAATGATGTGATTGAAACTGTACTAGATAAACATTGACATGAACATTTTAGACGATGCATTGAAAATTTTTAAAACATTTTAAAATTATATACACTTTTTGCAACTAACTAGTTTAGTCGAAAATTAATAAAATTTTTGAGGTTACAATTGACCATGTGCTCTTTTCAAGTTCATGGCGCATGCGTCTGTCATTAAGTCAATTTGCCAAAAAAGAAGAAGAATTTACTTTAACTGTGTAAGACTAATGAGGTCCTACAGCCAATTATTTCAAAACAGAAGGGGGTTGCATAAAGCTAATGAGACTTTATTACCAAACTACCCTTTCTTAATGGGAGGCGCACGTGTCATATACAATAGAACTGAACGACGGGTTGCTAAAAATTTATTTTATAACTATTGATTTATGAATAAAAGTATATGAAACATAGTTAAAGATTTTGTTAATGACGACAAACATGTCTGTTTCCTAAATCCCTTATTGGTAAGTTCAATGAGTGGTCGGTTAATGGGGCCTACCACGTATTGAGACTTGTAGAGGGGGCAGTGGGGGGTTAATGAGACTCCCCATCTACAACCTCTGATTAGGAAAGAGACATACTTATCGTGCATTATGGTGGTTAGGTTGAATGTTATTGCAAATTAAATGTTATCAAATACGTTGAAGACTAATTTTGAAATTTGATAAACAGTTTTTCAGAAAAGCAAGCTTTCATAAGTTTTTTGATTAAAAATTTTTAAATTTGGAGTTAGATTTCAGTTAAGTTAAGATTACTATTATTGTCAGTTAAGTTAGTATGTGAAGAAAAATTTTTATCCAAAAATAATAAGTATGCAAAAATTTCACTGAGATGTTTTATATCTGATCTTTTGTTAATACATTCATTTTGAGCAATATGTGCCATTTCTAAGAAAAGTCTTTTGTGTAGACGAGGCTCTTTTTCTAAAACTTTAATATCCTGGAAGTTGAAGGTATGATTATTTGAAATTGCATGATTTGCTAGTGCACAACGTTCTGGGTGTAGTCTGCAGTCGCTCTTGTGGGATGTTATGCGGTCTTTTAATGGTCTTGTAGTTTGACCTATGTATAGTAAATTGCAATCCACACAAGGGATACTGTAGACTACATCAGTCCAAGATAGTATTGGTGTTTTATCTTTAAGTTTTGAGAAAACGCTATTAACAGTGAGAACAGTTTTAGTTGCAAACTTTAAATTTGATATTGAATGAAACAAGTTTATGAGCCTGGGTGTGATATCTCTGATGTATGGTAGAGTGACATATGTGATATTAGTGTCCGGTGGTACATTTTCAGCTTCTGCATTATTGTTTTGACTTTCTATATTATTATTGTTATTATTATTCGTTAAAATGGATGAAGAGTTATATAGAAGTTTTTTGACCAGGTGAGATGGGTATGAGTTGTCAATAAAAAGCTTATATAGGATGTTAAGGTTTTCTGGTGGAAGGAACTATCACTAATACTGAGGGCTCTATTTTTCATTTGTTTAATTAGATTGATTTTCATTGAATGTGTATGGTACGACCAATAGTTGATGTATCTACCAGAACTGATCGGTTTTCTATACCAGTCGATCATCAGTTGGGTATCCATACGTATAAACTTAGTATCTAGAAAGGGGATAGAGTTGTAATTATCCTCCTTTTCTAGAGTAAATTGTATATATGGATCATAGCTATTGAAAATTTCGAGCACCTCATTCAACCCATTGCTAGGTAAACATATTATTATGTCATCGACATATTTCTTTATGAAATGTAGGTTAAAAGGAAGGACTGGAATAATAATGTCTAACACTTCATCCATGACATAATTAGCTAATATTGGTGAAATTTTGCTACCCATGGGGGTACCAAATGTTTGTTTATAAATTTTATTATTGAAGGTAAAATAGTTACTATTAAAAAGAAAAGTTAAAATTTCAAAAAAGGTCTCTTTATCAATATTGCAGCCCCTACTAATGTTGATCCATTTTTTATCAATTGCTCTGATGCAAATATCAAGGTATACATTACTATAAAGAGAAACCACATCTAGGCTTGCTATGACATAACCATTTGGTAAAGTAGTATTATTGAATAGTCTGTTTATTTCAAAGGAATCTTTGATGTAGTAATCATTGTCATATTCATATGCCTTTGTTAGTATATCTGTCAGATAAGCTGTGAGGTTCTCAATTGGAGTACCTATAGATGCCAAAATTGGTCTCACTGTCAATGGTGTCTTATGTATTTTCGGTAATGTATAGAATTTTCCAGAAGTACCTTTATAGCTAGTTAGTTTCTTTTTTGTTGATTCACTGATCTGTTTTTTAGTGAAAAGTTTTTTTATTAGTTGGTTACACTTGTTTTGAATAGTAGTGGTTGGGTCTCTGTTCAGTTCTACATAAGATGAATCATTATCAATAATGTTAGATGATAATTCCATATATTGTTCTTTATCAATAATCACCGTTACATTGCCCTTATCTGATCTTGTGACATAGAGATTTGGGTGCTCTTTTAGAAATTTTTTTTGGTTTGCAACTAAAACTGTTCTCACTGTTAATAGCGTTTTCTCAAAACTTAAAGATAAAACACCAATACTATCTTGGACTGATGTAGTCTACAGTATCCCTTGTGTGGATTGCAATTTACTATACATAGGTCAAACTACAAGACCATTAAAAGACCGCATAACATCCCACAAGAGCGACTGCAGACTACACCCAGAACGTTGTGCACTAGCAAATCATGCAATTTCAAATAATCATACCTTCAACTTCCAGGATATTAAAGTTTTAGAAAAAGAGCCTCGTCTACACAAAAGACTTTTCTTAGAAATGGCACATATTGCTCAAAATGAATGTATTAACAAAAGATCAGATATAAAACATCTCAGTGAAATTTTTGCATACTTATTATTTTTGGATAAAAATTTTTCTTCACATACTAACTTAACTGACAATAATAGTAATCTTAACTTAACTGAAATCTAACTCCAAATTTAAAAATTTTTAATCAAAAAACTTATGAAAGCTTGCTTTTCTGAAAAACTGTTTATCAAATTTCAAAATTAGTCTTCAACGTATTTGATAACATTTAATTTGCAATAACATTCAACCTAACCACCATAATGCACGATAAGTATGTCTCTTTCCTAATCAGAGGTTGTAGATGGGGAGTCTCATTAACCCCCCACTGCCCCCTCTACAAGTCTCAATACGTGGTAGGCCCCATTAACCGACCACTCATTGAACTTACCAATAAGGGATTTAGGAAACAGACATGTTTGTCGTCATTAACAAAATCTTTAACTATGTTTCATATACTTTTATTCATAAATCAATAGTTATAAAATAAATTTTTAGCAACCCGTCGTTCAGTTCTATTGTATATGACACGTGCGCCTCCCATTAAGAAAGGGTAGTTTGGTAATAAAGTCTCATTAGCTTTATGCAACCCCCTTCTGTTTTGAAATAATTGGCTGTAGGACCTCATTAGTCTTACACAGTTAAAGTAAATTCTTCTTCTTTTTTGGCAAATTGACTTAATGACAGACGCATGCGCCATGAACTTGAAAAGAGCACATGGTCAATTGTAACCTCAAAAATTTTATTAATTTTCGACTAAACTAGTTAGTTGCAAAAAGTGTATATAATTTTAAAATGTTTTAAAAATTTTCAATGCATCGTCTAAAATGTTCATGTCAATGTTTATCTAGTACAGTTTCAATCACATCATTAATTTTATCAACAAAATTTTTTCACGAACCAATCTCACTAAGTAGTAAGTAAACATTAATTGTTCATTATTCAATTTTAATTTTCCTGTAATAAATATTCTAGATCCCTGAAGATGAATGTATTCACATTCGAAAGCTTGGAATAAACTTATAAGAGTACACATATCGTTTTGCTGCAAACCCAATAACTCAAGTTCATTTCCTAACGAGTCAGCAAAGACTTCTTTCTTGCGTGTATATATATATATATATATATATATATATATATATATATATATATATATATATATATATATATATATATATATATATATATATATATATATATATATATATAACATGGTTGCGAAGAAATTATTTTTTTGTGAAATTAGAGAATGACGCAGACACCAAATAAAATAATCACAAATTATGTAGGCAAATTATTTTAAAATTGGTTAAAATTAAAACTCATATGGACCAAGCTGTGATTATAAAACTGGTTCATTTTATGCAGTGTTTTAAATATACCTCAATCAATTTATAATTTTTTTAAATTGCAAGACCTTGTAACATTAAATACGTTATTAATTTACCTATTCAACGATACCAACATGTTAACCTATTATATACATTTACAAGGTGCCCAATCAGTGCGTAATTGATGGATAGCTGTATAGTTATTGAAAATACGAAGAAATATTTATTATAAAAGTTTTACGACCTTTTTTACAATTATTCTTAAATGGTAATCTATAAATTAGGGGAGAACCAACCAATTTCTTTAAACCACACACCCTGTAGGTAGTTACGCTTCACAGATTTGGTTGTTTTCACATCGTTTTAATGTACCATTTCGGTAGCCGCGTCAGGAGACAGGAGACCACTGAGACGACCAGTAGGACGACAGATGCATAAATGTTACACTCCGTACATTTCGGAAGCTTGAAGAAGTGTCGCGCGACACTTGCAAATAACCATTCGAGGAAACGATCAGCGTTGCCAGACCTACTGTTTTTACGTAGATCCAGTGTTTTTGTCTCTAGTAAATTTTGTTCTTAATTTATTAAGTTTGCCTCATTCTTCAGCAAATGGTTAAAGAATATTTTCTCTAGTAAATTTGCTGCAGTAAAAGCAGCGTAATAAGCAACCACTACTGTAGATTGGCTCCATAAAAAAAAACATCAAGATAATCATTGTTTTTGTTTAAAATGAAACAAAGAATTAATAGGGCATCATAAAAAGAACATACATATGCCAAACACTACGATTTTGAATTATCTGATTCAGACTCATCTAAAAGAAGTAGGTACTTAATATTTTTCATTGGTTTTTTCCCGTACGTTAAGTATATAATAAAAATGTTTTTATATGTTTTTATTCTTTGTTTACTTTCTAATTTGAGTAGAAAAAAATGTATTTTTCGTTTCTTATATACTTGTTTTTTTATTTACTACACTGCAAATTATAAATATTTCCCCCTGTATTAAAATCTACTGTTCAGATCTACGGTTTTTTTTTACCCATATTGTTCCAAAATCTGGCAACGCTGCCTAGATCTCAAGAAATTTCCAACCTAATCACCCCCAAAAAGAAGCAATTCCCGAGGAGAGTGACCTCGAGTGCGACACTCCGAGGACAGTGACCCCGAGACAGATTCAGAAGTGTCGTCTTGACGACACTTCTCGTGTCGCGCCGTGCGAAATGTGTTTCATATAATTGTATGTATTGCATTTTCATTCAATTGTTGTGACGCATACAGGGTGTGTGTCTAAATTCAAGGTTACTATATTCCCAATTTTTCAAATACAACACATCAATTATATATAAATTAATTTACTAATTTTTTTTTAATTTTTTTGGCATTCTATTACCAAACGAATTTTTTCTCAAGATTTTGATGGTTCTATCTGAAAATTTACAAATTTTTTTCACATTTTTCTAATTGGCTTTTGTAAATATGGATTTATTTAGGGTAAAATGCTAATGTTATTTTTGGTAACCAATAATTAATGAATAGTTCTCTATTTCTTCAATGTTACAAATAATATGAACCATTGTGAATAAAATTGAAAAATCAGTTTTGGTGTAAGAAAGACCAAACAAAATAAAAAGTAAAGAAACTAAATCATTAGTTAATTAAATTGGTGGTGTAACATACAGGGTATTCCATTTGAAAGAAAAAATTAAGAAATCGCAATATTGCGTTTTGACACACTCAGGACCGACGAGAGCGTTGGTTGATGTAAAATACAGGATGCGAACCAGTTATTTTTTTTTTTTTTTTTTTTTTAGAAATGTGATGTCGAAAGGGTTAAATTTTTTTTATAAAATTGTCCCGGGGCCCCACCTGGCTCTCGGCGGTCCTGGACACACTCTATATACAACATAGCAGATGAATGAAAAGGCAAAATATTTTTTGAAACTTGTTTGACGATGTGAAAACAATAAAATGTGTTATACAGGGTGTTTGGTCCACCCCTCATTTATTAACTTTCCTGTATATTTAAGAATAATTGTAAAATATGGTCGTACAACTTTTGTATTACAAATGTCATCGTATGTTTAATAATAAAACAGCTATTAATCAATTACGCACTGATGAGGCACCCTGTATATGTATAATAAGCTAATATGATGGTATCCGTAGATTGGTAAATGTAGACTAAATTTATTGCTAAAATGATATATAGGGGTTTGCATTCGAAAAAATTTAAAAAATTGAATTTAAAACCCTCTTTATAAAATAAACTAGCTCGATCATGTCTATTTGTTAGCTTGGTATCTAATAAGTCTGTTTTGTAAAAATTGTTCAAATCATTGATCAGCAATTTAAATTTTGATAATTTTATCAAAACCAAATTCATAATGCACCAATTTAAGAACCCGTTTACATGTCTGGGGTTTTACATGCCATTGGGTTATAAAGGCATTTTACTTCATGATGGCTTTTCTACATTTATCGTAGCATACATTTGCAAATGACGTGCCAAAACGTCTTGGGCCATAGGGGCAAGAAATATCAAGACGTTAATGAACGTCATAGCAGCGAAAGTGTTAAAGAAACTTATTTCAATCAATTATATCCTCATATTTTATATTTTCTAAGTATACTTTAACTTTTATTAACTCTTTTACTTTTTAGGACCCCTAATTTTTTTTAAATGTCTACCTAAAATAAAAACTTCAACATTGTTAAGAGTTCTCCCCTGACAAAACAAAAACTAATATTACCGATTCCTATTGATTAACTAGCCCAATAAAAGGTTAATAAATCTGTGACGTTATTCCTATTAAGGTATTTATAATTTATTTTTATTATTTGATTCAATTATTACTTAAAAAAATCCATTTAAATTTGAATTCTGAACATAAATATTTATACTAATTTACTTTATTTGTCAAATTTGGTATTAAATTTTATTTTATCTTTCATCAAGTAAAATCATTTAGTATTACTGTCAAATCCCTTCAAATCTTCAGATGACATACAGGGTTGCTCTTTCTTGATTAATATTACTTACCTAATTTGTTTGTCTATATATTATGTTACATTCTTTTTACATTATTTATTTATATCCTTATTTTATCTATCCCACATTCTATTCGCAATATTGTATCAGTAAATATATTTTTCCTCGATTTATATATTAAATAGAGTGATCTATACATTTTTTTCTCTAAAATAGACCTTGGAAAACTTCATACTACATCGTAAAATTCTTCTTCTTTTTAAGTGTCAGTTTGAATTTAATGGAGGGTCATGGGCAGACATTGCTAAATTTAGAAATATATAATTGAGGATGAATCACTCTTTATTTATATTTTTCTCGATTAACAACTTCGTATTTAAAAGTGCGATCATGGTTTTTTTTGTTTAGTTTTAAAATTTCAGACAAATAAAATAATTTTTTTGTCATAATATCTCAGATTGTATCTCAAGTCCACACCTGCATTGGTGAGCAGAAAGGAAAAGTAGGTACAGTACCTTAAATAGAATCTGTGCTGATGATACCATGGTGATATGATACATCTACGCTAAAGGAGGATGGATGGTAAAGTGTTGTTTACAAAATGAGTACTAAATAAAATAAAATAAAAAACAAAATGTATAAATATTTCACACGATACAGTCGATACATTCATATTATAATACACCTTTAATAATGTTTTTAAAATGATTTTTAAAACTTTTACTTGCCAATTAAGTTGTTTACTATAAAATTGTTGAACATTTGTGTTTCTGCCTTTCATTTTCATAATTTGGAACTAGGAACGGAATAAATAAAAATTTACTTTGAAGCCTCATTATATGAAGTAAAGAAACTCTAATTGGTAGCAAGTTGGCAGACGCATTGCTTGATCATGTTGAAGTACCTATAAGCAGCAGTTATATCGTATTTCTCATATTAGTGAATACTGAATATGTATACAGATAGGAAATTTTCAATAAGATTAATATAGCTTACAATGAGTTGAAGAAGATAAAAATATTTATAAAAGCATGTATTTTTCTTGCTTATTTGCTGTAAAAGTTTTTTATAAAAACACCAAATATTCCTTAGATCAAAATATGCCGATTTATATAAACTTACCTCAGTAAAAAGTTGATATTAAATGTTTTAACTAAATATTCAAATAGAAAAACAAAATATTGAAATAAACGAAACAATTATGCTATTACTCCAGAATTATCTAAGGTAATACGTTGAAAATAATAATTATACTCTCAAGTAAATTTTTATTTAAATAGATAGTCTACAGTTGACAGAGTAGACATGAGTAAGAACTATGAAGACTACTCTTCATAATAAGGACTGCTGCCTGAAAAGTAAAGTCTTGGAAATACCCCAAGTCCATTCACATTCTCTATTGTTTAAATGTAAAATGAACGAGACAAAAAGTTACTAGATTTTAGCATGTCGTAGATTAATTTCATCATGTTATTGTCAAGTGGCAGTTATCAAAATTTGTTAAAAATTTATATATTTTGATATTCCATAGGTTTCTATAAGTATTCAACAAAATGATGAAACGATTTAGTGATTAATCAAAAACTTTAATCCTAAGCATAGTTTCCTATTTTAAGAAACACAAATCTATTTGAGAGGCTCTTGGAAAGAGGTACAATCAAATGGATGCAAAAAGGCTTTAAATTTTTCGCACAAAACTATTTATAGACTTAGTTAACCCACAAATTCTGCTAATGTCTAAAAAAGGAAGCTAAAGTAAAACAAAAGTCAATTCTTTAATATTAAGTAAGTTAAGGAAAGTTATATATAGGATGTAAAAAGGCGTTAAAATATCTCAATATTTAGTCGCTTTATTGATACACTAGATCTTTAAATAACTAGTAAATTTTCATACATTCACCTGTACTTTAAGACTAATTAAACTTACTTATGTGAAACCAACATTGAACGTATGTATATCAATAAGAGATTATCAGCACTATAAAACATACTTTAACGAGCACATCTTAAAAATTTCCAGTTTTTTAGGTTTTTAGAATAAATACTTGACTTCCAATATTTCTATTTATGACGCATTATCTAAATTACTAAATTACTAATAAAATATTTTGTAAGTTGACCGAAATGTCAACGTGAAAATTAATAAATATGTTTAACGTGAATATATTTAGTGTTAATATTCTACTTTATTTGTAAAAAAAATATTTTATATTTATCTTTAAGAATATAAAATACTTATTTTGTAGTATCACTTTTTTATTTGTGCCATATTTTAGATTATGCACCAATTATCATAGTTATAATCAGCGGCGGTTTCTCTACTGGTTTATTTGTGCAGTGAACACCCAGTTAAATTTCATAAAAACACATTATTTTAAAATCATATAAATAATATAATATTTTATTTTCATAAATGTTAATCTCTATTTTTTGGTACGCTACTGCGTTCTGACTCGTCGCGTTTCTGTCGGTTTACAATCCTGATTGAGCACTAGAGTGACCAGATGTTTCCGCAAATGCCTGTAGTTATTAAGAGAGGACAACAGTTCCGTGAAATCAGGTGAAACAAACGCTATTTTGTGCATCGCACATAATCAAGGCATGACGTCACAAAGTAGGTCGGGGCATACGAATCTTTCCAATATTTATTATAGAATAACGAGGAGATGCTATGACGATTCTAAAAGTGTACGCACTTTTGCAATACACTTTTACGTCATATATGTCAAACTCGAGCGAGTGGAGCTGTCAGTTTTGGTGAGAATAAATGTAGTTTTTAAAAATAATCAGTTTTAAATGATATAAAAAAATGTTCATTACATCAATCTTTAAATACAAAGCTATTAACTCAAATTAATTAAAATACGACTGACTCAAAGTGCGTTCACTTGTCATGTCGCAAAATGTCGTGGCGTCTCTACTTTATTCTATCTGATTCTATCTCAATATTTCCAATTAAATTGCAATAAATTGCTAGAAGACAATTTTAAAAACTGTTTTTAAATAAAACTGCGACTTTAATAAATCGGAACTATGTGTGCCAATTCAACGATTGTTACCGAAAAACGTCTCCAAGGTAAAACATTAACTATTATTTTTAATATAATTATTTTTGTGGTTATGTTGTTTATTTACTTCCAATTTTAAACAAAAATTTAGTTTTACGACTGTAATTTATATTTTGTTTTGTATCACGGTGTCTGGGTATGACTAATTCAGAATAGTCATGTGTTTTGTACAAAACGGTAAGTAGTATGCAGTGAGCAAAACATTTGTTTTTTTGTTTCTTAGACGTAAACAAAGTTTCAAAAATAAAAAACTGCGTAAATGGATACAATGTCATTAGAAGAGATTTCACAGAGACAAAATTGAATTATATTTAAGTATATCATGTAAACTTGATAAACTATAGCAACTCTATTATGTTGAGTAACGGTACTCTTTTATTGGAAAACCATCCAAAATATGCGATGACTGGGTTCCATCAAGAAATGAACTTTTATGTAAATTATATAAAGTACCTAACTTTTGCGGTTGCCAGCCAAGAAAAATCTTTCTACCGGAAGATATTTCAGAAGTATTACAATTTTATTATGTTTTATTTGAACAAAGATAATTTCTTGACCGTAGTACCATTTTATATGAATAATTGTTTTAGTTTGTAGTTGGTCCCTAATGAATTTGAAGTTATAGAAGACCTATCTATAAATGCTAGAAGTGCCAGACTGATGTAGCGGTAAGAATTTTACTCAAATAATGGTATCGCTTACAATTACAAAACAATGGAAGCTAAACTTACATTACAGTTTTTTTTAATGACGATATAAAAAATAAATATTGCACTGGCCTAAATTTAATTCAAGAAAAATAGTTGTGTCTATGTTAGGTATTTATCTATATTATAAAGAGTAAATTAAATATTTACCGATATCAGTCACAATAAAAGTTGTCCAAAAAAAATTATAACACTAGGTTTAATAAACTTACGAGTTAAACACATGTGCACATAATGTTTTTAACTCTCACGTTAGTCGTATTATTTAAAAAGAAAGGTTGGAGGTATATGACACTATGTCATAAAAAATTATCGGAACATAGAAATATGTTACAAAAACCAACAATTCATGTATATTAAAAAATAGTAGTGTGTGCAATAAGAGTGGATATGATGGCCATATTGCACGAAGATGAAATTTGTACACGACGCCGTAGGCAGGGTGCTCAATCGTTTAAGTGCGATGTGGACAATCCACTCTAGTTGTACAGAATATTTTTTCTACGACTCAATAACGAAAATTTACAAATAAAAAAAAATATATTTTAGGTTATTAAGTGAAAATAACTAATTTGAAAATAATTTATGACTTTTAATAATTTTTAAAATAAAATAAACGAAAAAAAAAAAAAGAAAAAAAATCATTTTATTTTTCCTCATCCGAGAATCGAACTCGAGTCTTCCGTGAGGAAAGCAAGAACGCTGACTACAGGACCATCTATTTTTTTAATTTTGTTGCTTAATACTCGTAATTAAACTTACTTCATATAGTTACATTTAACTTAACAAATTATTTATAATTATAGACGAAATAATAGTTTAGGAGCCCACTGCAAAATGTTGGGTCGATCACTAGTATGGCTAAATTTTCATGAAAACGTCGGATAATATATTGTACAATAGTAATCCGTCGGCAGCCGCCCCAATATCGTTTGCGTTTTAGGTTATAAAAAATTATTAACAATTGAAAATATGTGCCACCCTCCACCCATCGCTTTTTTGCCAAATTTTCTACTTAATCGATAGATAGTAATTAAATATAATTTTCTATACCCGGCTGCCGACCATCATCCTTTGCGTTAAGGGTGGCTGATGGGGCTGAAAAGTACTATATCGATGTTGCTTTTATACACTCATCGCTTTTATAGTCAAACTAAATACCGTTGGAAAAGTCGCAAAATTTCCAACACCAAAATGCCCGGTTGCCGCGCGAAAGCGTTTGCATAACTTAGGCTGCCGCGATATTGTGCGCGCGCAAGATTCGATCACGTATGAAATCCGCGCTTTAGATAAGTAGTTTGGGAGTGTGCGCACAGCTGACGTTTATTTGACATCTGTTATTGTCTCTGATTAGAACACGCGAGTTTACGATTAAAGCTAGAGCGTCTCGCTTTCATGTATTCTTTGAATATTTGTTATTCTGTTGTTTTTATAAATATATAGTTTATGTGTTGTTTTTTTATTGTTTTTATTTTTCGTTATGCTTAAAACGTCCCTATATATCTAAAGCAGAGAAAGTAATTAATTTTCAAGAGAGGTAAATAAATAGAGAAGTCCTAATTTTGTTTTGTTTTTTGCAATTTATAAAATTATACATCGTTAAAGTTAACAAAATGTGAAAAAATAAGTTTAAGAATATACACTAAATTCCTCAGAATAATCGCTTTCTGAATAATTGATATCGGAATGGACACCGCTGTCACCCAGATAGCACAGGACGTCCCATGGACGTCCTGATTTGGTCCGGTTGGTCCCGGACCTAAATAGGACGTCCAGTGGACTTCCGATTACCGTGAACACAGGAACGTCCTTTGACAGACGTCCTCTGGAAGTTCTATTTTGGTCCTATTTCGTCAAAGCGTTTAGTTTTCGGTCCGAGTCCAGGAGGTTAATGGACGTCCATGGGACGTCTATGGGACTTTCTATGTACTAACATCTTTGGTCTTTAAATTAATAGCTTGAAATTCAACATTTTGTTTTTGCAAGAGTATGAGGACAGAAAATCTAACCTATCATTTATTTTCAAATGACCAACAACAGTTACAAATTTCGGAATTAAATAACTTATATAAGTGAGTTAGATTAAAAAAAAAAAAAGGTAATATAGTGTTATTTGTTATTTTTTTTATGTTGGAGGTAAAGAGGTTATAAGTGAGTGTTTTTTGTTGAGGTGAGAATAAGTGATGTGTATTGGCGGTAGCCGCTAGCGAAAAGAAAAGACCTTAATGGCGAAAAGTTGGAACAAAATAAATTTTATATCGACACAAGCTATAAGTAGGACCCAAGGTTTCATCTTACCAGCCCTGTATGTTTAATTTAATTCATTCCTGTTTTTTTTTTTGTAAACTGAAAACGTTTTACTCTAGCTAGTTATTTCAGGATAAAAGTTGTTAAATAAAGCCCTTTTGATGTTAACATTTTTGTTATTATTACCCTTTATGGATTATGGTCAAATATCGTCCCTCGGACGTCTGATTTACGTCCCTAGGATGTCCCTCAATGGTCCCTATGACGTCCTTTTAGGATTTTAGGATGTCCCAGGGACGTCCCTAAGGGACGTCCCTAAGATGGACGGAAACGGGACATTAGGACGTCCATTGGACGTCCGATTGACGTCCCGGTACCAAAATAGGACGTCCCTTGGACGTCCTTTATGTCCCTGTAGGACGTCTTTTAGACGTCCATAAGACGTCCGTGTGCTATGTGGGCATATTACTCGATAATTTCGTTCGCGTTGATAAATAATCATTTCTTTCGAAATACAATTATTTTCTTACGGGCAATTCCACAACCACTTAATTTTTATTTGTTTCATTTAATCTGCATTTAATGCAGTAGATAGATTTATAATCACATAAAAAGTCAATACGTACAGTTGTTTGCAAATTAATATTTTCAAGTTTAAGTTCATCTCGGTATTTTGGGTTCAAAGTTGTTATTTTCTTTAAACATTTCGAATGATATTCGGCGTCAAAATGGTTTAGCAACAACAAATTTCCGTATTTAAATTTTTTTCTTTGCGAAATTCTATTACACTTTTTTTTTTTTTTTTTAAGTTTCGTCGCTGCATTTCAAGAAGTTACCGTCATTTTTGAATACATAAAATCAGGGCGGCTATCCTCGACAATCCCTAAAAAACGAATCGTTTTCGAAAGTGTGTGGTTGAGAAGCGAGTAGTTTTTGAAATCTATATCCCTGACTGGCGTTCGATGAGCATTTGTTTTTTAAAACGTGTACGTTTTTAACAAGCAAATAATATGTCTGGCTTTACCGTAAAATGCCTCTATTGTTGAATTCAAGTAATGTGCAGGCCATAAAAAAATTAGGATTATTGCCGGGTTTGAATATCCACATCCGATACATTTTTAATATCTCGAGCGTTTGTTTATCCACATCGGAAGCATCTACTACATCTGCATCTACATCTGCGATTGTTTATCCCAGATGTAGCTGTCCAGATTACATTTTTTTACATCTCGATTTGAAATGAGATGTGAATGAGATGTTTGTTCCATGCCAGAAAGTAGGTGTTCTGTGAAGACAAGATTAATTTATCCTTTTTTTATTATAGCGTGAATATAAAAGTGATTAGTGTGTTTAATTTTTGTTTAGATTTCAAATTTAGGTTGATTTTTAGTCTCAAAAGTCAAATTTAAAAAATATGAACTTCTAACTTATCATTGTCATTTTGTCACGTGACCAATAAGGTCTAGAGCGTTTGTTTATTACATCTACGTTTAAACTTAATCCACTATCACGTGATAAAAATTCACAACATTTCAGATGCATCCGATGTAGATATTCAAACGCGGCATATGTAATTTAATTACAACAAACCATTTGTAAATTTATCGAATGATGATTTTTTCTAATCACATAATAAATAAATGTTCAGGAAAACCTGAATCGTTTTTTTTTGCGGAAAAACAGTTATACGGGTGCAGTTAATACAACCTAAAATTCTAGGAAAATCGTACGTCATAAAAAACCTAGTTTTTAAAGTACAAAATTAATTTAGATAATCACTTGATTTATCTCATTTAGTTTTTTATTATTTTGTGCCCAAATTTTTAAAATTTCTGATCACAACGTGTGACACAGAAGAGCTTTGAACTACCACTTGCAAGAAACCGCAAGCAAATTAATTTCAGTAAATAAAACAGACATGAATTAATAATTAAATTCTTGCACGGTAAGATATAAAAAAATATTCCTTAAATTCAAAAAATGAATTCTGCCTCTGCGTGTCTGAATCTTTAAGGATTCTTATCTTCCAAGTTTTCTAATTGAATAATTAATAAAAATTGAAAGAAATTCTCAGTTATTAGACTTTTTTAGTACTACAAACCATATTTGTAAGAAATTAGATACTTTCATAGATATTAATAAAAAATAGTTTACCTAGAATTTGTTAAAATCAATCAATATTATTATTCATCCTAAAAGTGACATTAGCTAAATCCTTGAAAACATGCACGTTTTATCAAAAACGTGTGAAAAATCCACTGGCTGTAAAATACCCGTTTTAGAAACGTACACGCTTTTAAAACGAATGTCGAGAATAGCAAATATCCCGCATGTTGCTAAAGCGTATACGTTTTTTAGAAAACGATAGCCGAGGATAGAGCCCCTGGCCATCGTTATGGGGCGTCCAATAATTACGTGAGGTATTTTTGAGGATTTTTTGAAACCCCCCCCCCCCCCCATGAGATTTCTTAACTAAATTTATGTTTTCGGTGTAAATGCGTTGGATTATTAAAAAAAAAAACAAAAACACAATATCGATGTTCCGGTAAAACAATGACGCAAGTGCAAAATTATGACATTTTGATTTTAACATGTAATTTATCTAAAGCGCTGATTTCATACGTGATCGAATCTTGCGCGGGCACAAAATCGCGGCAGCCTAAGTTATGCAAACGCTTTAGCGCGGCAGCCGGGTATTTTATTGTTGGAAATTTTGCGACTTTTCCAACGGTATTTTGTTTGACTATAAAAGCGATGAGTGTATAAAAGCAACATCGATATAGTACTTTTCGGCCCCATCAGCCACCCTTAACGCAAAGGATGATGGTCGGCAGCCGGGTATAGCAAATTATATTTAACTACTATCTATCGATTTAGTAGAAAATTTGGCAAAAAAGCGATGGGTGGAGGGTGGCACATATTTTCAATTGTTAATAATTTTTTATAACGTAAAACGCAAACGATATTGGGACGGCTGCCGACGGATTACTATTGTACAATATATTATGATCGACCCAACATTTTGCAGTGGGCTCCTAAACTATAAGAACAGAAATGCTATTATTTATCGATTCTACACAAGAATAACTCATTTAAAAGTATGTTTAATCTAAATAACTAAAAACTTTACAGACAATTAGTTTGACAGAATTGTCACTTATTTAAAACTTTAAAAATAATAGCAGTCGGTTGATCAAAATATGGACGGTGATTGGTGGATTTCATTTTTTGCAGTGTTCTCACTACCTAGAATGGATATGAAATATATTCGTTCAGTTGAAGGCAATAGCATACTATTTCGTTTTGTATTCTGTGCGTTAATAAGCTAATATCCATGTGGGTGTAAAAAAAGTTTTATTAGTTTGACTATTAATAAACAGTACATATTTGTGAAAATAATTGGGGCTAACTACTTTTATTGTCAAAATAATAATAATTAATATAATGTAAACATGAAAAACAGAAAAAAATTTCCAAACAATATTTTTTACTCTGCTCTACTGAAAAGTTGACTAGAATGACAGTGTAGTTTACCTACGAGGTACTGATATACCTATTAAATAATTTTCAAAACCTTGTACCTATTTTTTTAGTCTGTTATGTGGGACAGCTCTCATAAAATAAATATTTTAGTCCACTTGTTTTATTTTTCAATAAGAGGAATCTAAAAAAATATATTATTTTATTTGACATGTATTACAAATTGTAAAAATAATTAAATTTACAATAAAAACCTAAAAGGCTGTAGGTAAATTTTTATATAAAAATATTGTTACACAAAAATAAATGAAGCTTTCTGCAAAAATTCAAAAATATTCTTAAAATATGGAGAAAAGTCAGATGACTATTACTAGTATAACTAATAATGTTTATAGATGGTTTTCAACATATCAAAAACAAAACATGTATTAGAATAACTTAAATATTTACTTTTTAATATAACGAAACACTAATAATCGTATCTTCTTCAATGTAAATCATATGTTTTTGTGCATATTCGCCACACTCCCCTTATATACTCTTACTTTGATCCAACGTTGTCATATTTAGTAGATTTCATCTTTTTTATAGATTTCAGCTTTGTTGAGTAGTTTTAGTAGATTTTTTTTTGTAAATTTTGGTAAATTCTGGTAAATTTCTATAAATTTATAAAAAATTCCAATTTCTCAAATAAAATTTCCTAGTTAAATAATTGTGTTGCTAAAAATTAAATATTCTATTATTTTCAATTAATCGATTATTTTGGAATTTAACATAAGAAATTTTCCGATCCTTTTTTTCGCAGAAAAATTAAGTGCTCCGCTAGCTTGATTTCAAGCTGGCACCTTTGGATTTTCTTAATTTTGATTACGTCACAATTTCAAGCTAATTTTATACCAACCTAAAAATTTTTGGCTCCTTTCTTTATAGAAAAAATTAGGTACTCTGCTGGCTTTACAAGATACATTTATTGCGTTTTTCATTAAAAAATTTGGCAATGAAAAAATGATAATGGCATAATTTTAGGCGCATCTTAGGCTTATTTTATACCAACATAAAAATTTTCCATTTTGTCTTTCATCGGAAAAATTGGTTTTCCGTTAATAAAATTAAGGAAAATAAAAAATAAACACTGTATAATTTTAGTCTTATTATAATCTAATTTAATACCAACATAAAAAAAGTTCGCTCTTGCCTTAATTCGAAAAATTAGGTACTCTGCTAGCTTGACAATACGACTATATAAGGTTTTTCGTCTTAAAAATTAAAATATCTAAAAAATGAAAACATCATAATTTTAGGCTTATTTTAGGCTCATTTTAAGCTAATTTTATATCTACCAACTAACCAAATTAAGTACTCTGTTAAAATGAGCCTAAAATTATGTGGTGTATACTTTTTAGTTTGCTCAATTTTATTAACGGAAAACACTATAAAGTCGTATTTCCAAGCTAGTAAAGCACCTAGTTTTTCAAAAAAAAGGCAATAGTGGAAATTTTTGGTATGTTGGTATAGAATTAGCCTAAAATGAGCATAAAATTATACTGTTATCATTTTTTACATTGCTGAATTTTTTAATAAAAAACGCAATAAGTACCTGTTGTTAAGACAGCAGAGTACCTAATTTTTTGTATAAAGAAAGGAGCGGAACATTTTTTAGGTTGGTATCAAATTAGCCTAAAATTAGGCTTAAGTTATGGCCCAATCAACATTTTAAAAATCCAAAGGTTCTCTGCTAGCTTGATATCAAGCTAGCAGAGCACCTAATTATTCCTGTAAAGAAAGGAGCGGAAAATTTTTTATGTTATAAAATTAGCCTAAAATGAATTTAAAATTATGACATTCTCAGAATGTGAAAAATATAAAGGTGCTCTGCTAGCTTGATACGTATCTCCTCTGCTCACCTCCTTTGCTTCCTCAGCTTCTGTCCAACAATACTTAATTTCTTATTTTTTATCTTTAACTTTTTTTTAGCTTTTTAATTAATTATAGTAATCCTTTATCTATTTTTGAGATTTTCAGATTATATAGCCATTTATTTTTTAAATGGGATTATTGGGTTTACGGTAATTAGTAAACTCTGGAAATAACCTTGTTAGTGTGAACAATAAGGTGTTAAGATTTAATTGGGTTGAGCGAAGAACATACAATAACTTTTTTTAAATTGTTCTTCGACATAATGGATTCAGCCAGCGTAAGCGGTGTGAACTGTTTTCAGTACATATTGAAATAAAAGTTTAGTTTTCTTGCTAGAGGTAAGCCGGCTGTAAATGTATACCAAGTTTATATGCACTGTAATAAAATCTCACTCTCTACCGGGATACCGTGTATTAGATGAAACAACATCAAAAGCGACAAGAATGAAGTGTTGTGTTGATAAAATGATGTCGCTACGAAATACGTGGAAAACGAGATGCACATTAAATTTATCCATGACATTTTTGGGTCAGTCTCAACAGAAAAAGAAATCAATACTTCACAAAAAGCACGTGTTCGCTTTCCACTACATTAAGAAGCGTTTGCTAAACAAAAATAATAAACTACCTAGTGTCAAGCTGTTACATAATAATATACACACATAACCTGTTTCGGGAAGTGACATGTTCAGGTAGTTACGCTTTGGTAGTAAAGATCAAACAGACAGTAGCCACCGGGGCTGCTTTGTAATTGGAGCGTGACAATTAAATTAAAAGGAACATTTTATAGTACAGAATTTGGACCAGCTTTATTGTTAGGGAGTGCTTGACAAGGAGAAAGAAAAACGACTATGCCGAGTAGTAATGGAATGAAAGTTATAATTGAATTTATTTTAGGAAGTTTGGTTATTGTTTTCGAAAGAGAACAAAAATATCCCACGTTAATACCTGTATTTCTGTGAAAAAAAACTACGCTTAAAATGATGGTATTCACATTTAAGATCATTTAAATTACTAAGGCTCTTCATGGGGCCTCAGAATTGCATTCGTGCAGACGAAAAAATTTTCTTACCCCCATTTTTTAAACCTTTTTTTCATGTTTCCGATCATTCTGTCCGAAAATGCAAAACAAAATGTTTAGTCTGGTCGTTTGTGTGTATGTACGCCGGCACGATAACTTGCGGTTTTGATTTTCTTGAATAATTACTTCTAACTTAGAACCCTATTGATTTTCAGAATTTTCGGTTCATCCTTACTATTTTAATATCAATTTTCTTAAAATCCGCCTATGCATTTCTTATGTGACTAATTTTACAAATTCCAATCATTCCTAACGTCTAACATTCCTAACATTTTTAATATTCCATACATTGCAAACATTCTCCAACGACCTGTCAAACAACAGCTCTTGATTGTAAAGGTGAAATTTCTAAGGCGGGTTGCGATCTTCATATTTGCAACCATAGCCATTTTGGAGGCTATTTTTATTCAAAATTAGTCGCCAAGCCTGCCAATTTATGAAAAACATATAAGCAGTTTCTTAAAAAAGACTTTTATGGTGGTGTTAACTTAAGATTACTAATATTTCGCCCCTAGCCACAAAAACATGTTCATCAAATTTACTGGAATAATTAACCGACCATTTTATTTGGAAAAAATCAGAATTAGAAATTCCAAACTGAATGGCTACCAGTGGGTTTTGACAGGTTATGATATGGTAAAATTATGGCAACCCTGTAGACCTGGTGATTTGACAAGGTCAATGAAATAGATAGTTACATAGATTGATTATCTATATTTTTCAAAATAAACATAAGTTTATATGCCTTAAAGTAAAAATGTAAGCAATTATTATTTTTTGAATATCTAAAGGCTGAAAATTGGTTTTAAAACACATAAACCGATTCAAATTAATAAATATTTGCCAGGCAATATGGCCGCTCGCAAACGACCAGCTTTAAGCAATCTATATAACTATATATTACTGTTATTGACAACATGACAACAGGGTTGCCATATCTAAAATGTCAGTCCCCACTGGTAGCCATTTGGACAGGTCGTTGGAATGCCTAATAATGGTTGGTTGTGCCTGTCAAGTATCAAGATGTCAACTGTGATGTGTGAATGGCTCTTAAATGTCAAATAATTTAAAAATGTTTTGTGCTTCTTTTGATGTTTATTGCAAATAATTTGTAGTATATCTCAATTCAGGCTTTCCATAAGTAAAGGTACAGCAAGACAGATAAAATAATGTTCTTATACAAAGCTTTTATTATATAAAAGAGGTAATGCTGGTTTTTTGTAGATAATTTTATTTATACGATTTTGGATTACATTAAGGGGTTGAAGTGCAATATTATTATAGTCCACATTATACCATATCGCATAATAGATTCAACCAGCGAATTGTAAATAATAATTAGTAAACTCCTGGTCATAAATTTCCTTAATTCATAAAATTGAAAATGAACCATCTAACTTTGGTTGTTAATGACGTAATGTGATCAACCCATTTAAAATTTTGATCAATTATGATATCGAGGAATTTTGTTGTTTTTCATTTTAATTATAAAGTTGTCATTTATTTTTATGTTGAAAGAAGACCTCTATAAATTATATTGCTCTTTATGGATCTATTTTAAGACAAAATAGTTTTGAAGCTATAAGTTGCTTAACCTATAGTCGCAAAAATATTAATAATTTAAATATAGTAGGTAGTATTAATATATCAAGTAATTTTTTAAAATAAAGAACGTAATCTCAAAACAGAATTAATTTATAATAAATGCGGATTAAACGAGGGGTAAAATAACAATAAATTAGGGGAAATACTAAAAATGGCAGGTTTAAAAAGTATAATCACAAGAAAGTATATACGTTCTGTTTATTTATCAAATATTGTTTGAGGTTACTTTTGAAATTATTTATTGTTGTTTTTTTTTTTAATTTCTGTTAAATTTTTTGCAAACCTTTGATAAAAATTGTATTTTTGGAACTTTTAGTGATGGCTTGCCGTACATGAAAGTCAGATTGGCTTCTTGTAGTTGTGATATTGCGAAATGTATTGAATTTTTTCTAATAGATCTGATGTAATGGTACTATGTCATTTTTATTTTATAAATAAATATCAGTCATGTACTAAACATAATTCTGAACTGAAAGCCAATTTATTTCTTTTAACATAGTTGCAATACTCATCCTTCTGTTTTTTATTAATATTATATAAATAGGCGAAGTAAGGAGCCCAAATATTTTACATGAGCAGGCTTAAGCGCTAAAGGGGCCAATTTATATTGGATAAATTGCTCGAACAAGTTTATTAACTCTAATCAAAAGGCGATATAGAATGGTTCTAAAAATCATGCCTTGTGAAAATAATCACATGCTTTAACTTAAGTAATGCCAATGCTTCACAAACCAAAAAATTCAACGTCCTAATACTACTATCAGATTTTGGTCTTTCGTTCCAAGTTAAATAATTTCTCGTTTTTTTTACGCTACAAGTTTACCCTTGTGTTTCGATAAGGTGGAAACCACCATTTTAGCGCCTCTCAAAGTTTTCATGAATTTAAGTGACAAGTACGAAATAAAAGTAAGAATTAGGATATTTTCTGATAGTAAAGAAGGTTCTAATTTTATATCTAAAGTCTAAAGAAAGACTAATCAACATAGTTCATCATATTATAAGATCACTAAAGAAAAATTTTGAAGAATTAATGAATAATCTGTAAACACTTGGACCTGAAAAATTGTATATAATAATACGTTTTGAAACGTTTAATGTAATTGATAAAGTTAAATATTTCAAAATTTTACTTTGTACTATGTCAACGTATAATAAAAATGATGGTATTATTTTTTATATTAATAATAAGTAAACGTAAACATTGTAAAATTTAGCGAAATTAGTGTATTAAGACTAAGGGGTGAAATTAACAGCATACATTATGGAGTTACTGCATGTTATGGACCACCGCCAATAAACGCCAAACAATTTATCAATGATTTAGAGAATTCTTTTAAAATTTTCAAAAGTGTGAAATAGAAATATTTGGTGGAGATACTAACTTTGATCTATTAGTTGCTGGGGAGAATAATTTGGACGATTCTTAAATGTATTAAATCAACAAGGTCTGTTGTTTTATATAGACGCAGTAACGCAGGTAGAAACAAAGACTTGTCATTTTTCGTGAGTGTAGACAATAAAATAAAAAGTAAAACTAACA
The DNA here is from genome assembly GCA_927349885.1 of Psylliodes chrysocephalus. NCBI lineage: Eukaryota > Metazoa > Arthropoda > Insecta > Coleoptera > Chrysomelidae > Psylliodes > Psylliodes chrysocephalus. The sequence continues at coordinate 89,078,624 of OV651813.1, forward strand.
TTAAGGCATATTTATTTGAAATAAATGTAACGGATCATTATACATTATACATTAATTTCGATTAGCAATGAAGGTAATATTAAATTAAGTTAAAATAATACTACTAGGCATTTCAACAAAATCTGAAAAGAAGACCATCTTTTTAAACTACTTAAAGAGCATATTAGTAAAAATACTAAACATATTGAAATGAATAATTATAAAAATTATAAGATCAAACCGTAGATTACTTTGGACATAATTAAATCTATAAGACGTAGAGATTACCTGAAAAAACAATATCTCAAAGATACAAATAGTAATCAACTTTTGCAAGAATATAGAAGGTACCAAAATTTTTTAAATAATTTAATTGAAGTAAAAAATGATTACTACTAATCTGAAATTACAAAAGCAATAATAAATAATTATAAAAAATTTGCGATACATTAAAAAAAGCATCTAACACAGAACATATGAATAAAATAGAAAGTTACATTATCATAAATGAAAAAGGAGAAAAAGGTAAATGTAATAAAACTAAAACAAATTGTTTTTAATTCTTTTGCTGCGAAAATAGGTAATAAATAACATGATAGAAAAAATTGGCAGGCCTAATAAAATTGCGTCTATTAAAACTATAATCACTAATTCTATTCGTAATTATCAGTAAATTCTATGTATATTTGAAATTTGTATTTTTGTAATTTGTATTTTTTAAATTTAATTTCTTTATTTTTAATATTTTTGCATTTCTGAATTCTAAATTTTTAATTTTTGTTTCTATAATATAATTTAAACAACATTTAAAACGCTTCAAAATAAAAAAAAAAATATTAAAGATTTCGCACACAAAGTTTGTTTAGGCGGGTATTAAAAATTTGTTAAGAAAATGTAAATTGTATAAATGAATAAATTTGATTTGAATTTAATCTATGTAGTTACACTAGAGGTTCGTTACACAGGTGTCATTAATATTGTTACACTACACCCTGCAGTGGCCTGCGGCCATTATAGAAAACGTACACATACGAAAAGAAGTGCAATGCCACCCATCACACTATCGTGTGCTGCGAACACCATAAGTGAAAGTACAAGTAAAAGAAGACAGAATATTCCCGAAATGTCTGGAAATGTCATTATCCGTCAAGAATATTCTAGAAGACAGTTCGAGAAGGTTCGAGAAGCAAGCTATATAAGAATGATCCTGACGTCAGTTTTCAGTTTTATGATAGACCTTACATGTTAATGTTATCAGTTGTATCGTTATTGTTAAAGATAAATTGAGTTATTGTAGAGTTGAATTGAAATAAATTGTGATACCAAAAGCCAGTGTAACAATATTATTAAACAAACTGTAATATACCTGTACACAAAAATACTAAGACATGACAAAACTTTGAAATTTGTTATTGATGTATTTAAAATTGCTATTTTTTTTGGTAAGATTCTCTTTAAATAGAAATAATTATTTAACAAATGTATAGAAGCAAGGCTCAAAACTATACTTTATTTCAGTTTACCAAATAAACAAGAGATACAATATCAAAATAACAAGGAAAGCAAAATAGAGCATAAATATGACATCTTGTCAATGCTGAAAAAATTGGTATAGTGATTGATGATCAGTTTCCAGTTGTTTTGATGTGGATTTATTTGATTTTAAAGCACTTGTCTGCAAACATAAACTTTAGAGCTTCGCATCATTTTAGCTATATCCAAACAAGTGATATAGAGACGAAATATAAATAAAACAGTAAACCTACATTAAAAATGCATACTTGCCAAAATTCTGCATTTTTAATAAGCTCTTCTTTAACTACAATCTTGAATTTTCAGTTCCTCCTAAATATCTCATGTATGTATAATAATATATTAATTTCGTTTATAAAAACAAAAAGAACTCATATCTAATAGTTTCAACAAATTAAAATACCTGCTATACAGAGTGGAAAGTCTAACTGGAACAAATTCTGTAACTTTATAAATAAAGGTTTGTCGCAAAATTTCTAAAACACGTCAATTTTTATTTTCAATGGGGCATATTACAAAGAGATTTGTTTATCTTTTTAATTATCTGGGGGGTTGTAGACACCCTAATTTTTTTTTAAATGGAAGGGTAGGTTGATTAATTTCAATTACAAATACAATTACATTTTTTTTGTTACTTTATATAAGCAATGTGTCGGAAAAAATTAAATAAGGAAATATTTACTGAAACTACTTTAATGCAATAAATGTTCAAAGTGCTCTCCACCTTGTTGCTGACAATATCCTTATCGATTATAAATAGCATTCCAAACATTTTGTAACACTTCCGGTGTTACTTGCCTAATTTTGTCCCTGATTCTTTGCTGAAGCTCGGCGATATCATTAGGTTCAATGGCATAAACCTTGCTCTTTAGATATCCCCATAAAAAAATGTAATGGAGTAATATCGGGTGATCTTGCTGGCCACTCAATTGTAAAGTATGTTTCTCCAGTTACGTTTCCATTGAAACAAAAGGACCCACTATGCGATCCCCAATAATTGTTTTTTGAGGCCTTTGGGTATGACATTCACGCATCCAACGGGGATTTTTGTTTGCCCAATAACGGCAGTTCTGCCGAATGACGTGCCCATGTAATGTGAACGTAGCTTCATCAGAAAACAGCATACATCCCAAAGCAATTTGTCCACCATCGATAGAAGCCATAATTCGTTCGCAGAATTCGAGTCAACGATCAGGATCATCTTCGCTAAACTCTTGCAGGTTTTGCATCTTATATGGGTACTTTTTGGCTTCTTTAAGAATTTTTAAAACACTTGTGTGACTGACACCATGAATGCGAGCTATTTGCCTAGCTGGAGTAACAGGATTTTCTTCAACTTCCAACAATATATTCAACTGGGCTCCTTTGTCGATTTTTAAAATCTTTTGTCGAGGAGCATCCCTTACGTGGCCCAACTCCTGATATCGAGTTTCAATTTTGCTAATCGTACTTTGATTAATTGATGGGAATTCTGGATGAACTTCAGTAAACAAACGATTATTATTAAAATTTCGATACGATGCATATCCGTTAAATAGAGTATTTTCTTATTTTTAGTTAAAAAAAAGAAAAAAGTTTATTTAATTTTTCCCCATCCGACAATCGAACTCGAGCCTTCTGTGTAGAAGGCAAGAACGCTAACCACAGGACCATTTATTCTTTTATATTTGTTGCTTTAATAATCATAATTAAATTGACATCATAAAGTTTTATTTAAATTAACAAATTATTTATAATTATAATAAACTAAATTAAAGATATTTAAACAAATTTATATCGGGAAACTCTAATAATTTTCACTTGTTACTTTGCAACGCTAATGTTCTTTTGTTTAGAAATTGCTATGCAACAGCTCATGAATTATTACATTTCTACCAAAGCATACAGAACAAAAATCTGTACTTCATAGATTTTTTATAACAGAGATAAAAACATTATAATTTCGACGATGACTCCTATAGTGGGCCTATTCAAATACTGGAGTGTCTATGAATATAAAACTCAGATACACGGGAACACGGAAGAAAATCGATGGAACGTACACACGAATAAAATTGAAAATCCTTATTTCTGTTATGTTCCGGTATATCTTCTACGTATCCGTTTAGAAAATAGCTGACACACTTTCAGAAAAAATTAAAATTCAAAACTCTGGCCTTATTGCTTTTTAGTTACAGCAGAATTGGAAATTTGTGCTCATTCGTTTCAGTTCCGTTCAATCTCAATCTCAACCAATACATTTGGTTTTTCAACCTGATAATTTAAATGTTTTACGCTCTTAAACATTATTACTTGTTTCTTGGTCGACAAATTTTTGTCATAATTTGTAATTTTCTTCATTATCTCTTTCTATCTATCTGATTTTCTCATTACGTTTTATAACTATTCCCCTACGATTTATGTATAGTTTACGGTTTACTTTTGTAATATGTCTTCTATTTCCCTTTTTCCTCCTGATGCTATGGGTTTTTATTTTATTTTTATTTTTTTTATTTTTAAATTTGGTATCGTCGGCCACCCAGCAGTGAATGATCGAGTGAGGAATCATATCTATGCTTCAAAATTAATATTTAATTTTTGAAATTAAATAAAAATCCCCCTGCCACCGATGGGATTCGAACCTGAGACCCATTGGTCTCAAAGTCATGACTCTAACCACTTTACAAATAAAATCTTTAAAAGTTTTTGATTCAGTATTACCTTTTTAATTATCTAATTATTATGCATAAAAATGATTACATTGACAGAAAAATCACCGTCAAAGTGGGCAACTCCCTATCCGACACGTTCACCCCACTAGCAGGAGTACCACAGGGCTCCGTCTTGGCCCCTCTCCTCTACCTCATCTACATACACGACACTCCCCCCCCAAACCACCCCACATCCAAATGCTATACGCAGACGACACAGCTCTAATTTTGGTAGCCAAAAATTCTAACCAACTAAATATTCGAACCCAAAATCTGTTGAACCAGTACTCTCACTGGTGTAGCAGATGGAGGGTCTCATTAAATCCTCAGAAAACTCAATTTATTGTCTTCAAACACCCAAATTCCAAAAGAACCTCCCAAAACCCCCAACTCGTAAACGTAAATCTCCTGGGAGTCAGGCTCGCCCAACAGACTGAAGTCGATTATTTGGGGGTACGATTTTCTCGTACACTTAACTGGTCCTCTGATGTCCAACGCACTCTTGACAAGATGCTAAAGTGAGCCAGTCTCCTTGGAGCTTTGTGCGGACGAATGGGGCGTTGTAACCCAAACACCCTTATTCACACATATAACTCCTTCATCCGACCCGTTGCCGAATACAGAGCTATACCCTACGGAGTACTTCCCATATACCTGTCCCACAAATTTACCACACTCGAGAGACGTATTCTCAGACGCTGCCAGTACCTCCCCTATCGCTCCCCCAGTGGAGAAGTCTACCTAAACACCCCCATCCTCACATGTTTCCAGACCCTCAGGAAACAGTACGTCTCTCGCACGCTGAAAGGCACAAACACTCACTCCCTAGACACACTCCTCACCGATGCCCAAGACCCCCTCAACGCTGAACTCCAGGATCTGCTGGAATCAGCCCCCCTAAGTATATGATAAACCCTTCCCAATTACTACTTAATTAGAAAGTCAAAACTTATGTACAATATCGTGGTTTAGGTTTTGTGGTTTTCCTAAATCATATTCCCCACCTCATACTTGGACTTGCCCATTTATGGGGTTGGAAATAGCAAAATTGGCGATATTCTTGGGGAACACAACCTGCCACACAGGTCCCACACACGCACACAACAATTTAGGAAATTAGCTAGCTAGGTTACTTTGTAATCAGGGCAGACCACCCTGAAAAGGAGGATAACTCCTATAGCAGGGAAATAGGAAAATGAAATGTCATAGAAAATGTAAAATACTTAAGATTACCAGTAATACATAAAAAAAAAAGACTATTCCAGTCTACCGAGACATTTTCTAAGAGTAGCTTCTCTAAAAATAACAAAAAAACTGATTATTTAACTCTCTTGAATCTAAATTAAATTAACGCTTTGTCGCCACAGGAAATGGCACAAGATTACGAAGAATTGTCCAAAGAATGGTATCATTTAATATTAATTGAAAAGGACTTTAATTTACTTGCTTGTGCTCCAAATATTAAATGGTATTCTATTTGTCGATATCATCTAATAGCAGACGATGGTAGTACAGCACATGAACATCTTCACGTTTTAATACATTTTACTAATGGATCTACAATGTTGGTCTACAAGAAAAAACTACAGCGCACTGGGTTGCTATAAATGCTTGGTGGCGGAATCCAAAGATGAATAACTACTAACTTGTGATAAATGTTCCAGTAAGATTTGTCAAACTTGCGCGAAGATTTCCACCACTGAATATAGAGCAGCAGTACCCAAATCTACAAGATGTTTAATATATTTATGCCCAAATTGTAAACCTACAACAAAACAATGAAAACAAAATAGAAAATGAATTAAAATTGCTACGAATCGAAATATCCTCACTTAAAAATAAATTAACCCAACTAAAATCCAATGAAAATAATATAATTACAAATATAAAAAAAGAAATAATTCTAAACTCAAATGTGATTGAGATGTAAAATATATCAAATAAATTCTCAAAGCCATAGTCACAACAATATATGTGCGGCCGTTTCTTTTTCGACAACAACTGCTCCTTTGGCTAATACCTCACCAGGTATAGAATTACGTCGAAAGAAAATAGCAGAGATAGAAAATATTTTTAACACTCTACCTTTGAATTTGCCCACTAAGGAGAAAGTCATTCTTGGACCGTCCTAATAAGGACGAAAGAAGTCTATTTTCATGATAAACAGATGCCCAATAAAAACTAACTCCATGTTAATACATTAAGAATATAGACAAACAAGATGGAGTGGCATTTATACCAAAACATAATCATAACATTGTGTTCAATTGATAAATGTGTCTACCAAAACCAGATAATAAGCATATAACTTATTTTTGCTAAATATATTTAGTCCGATTCTTAATAGTGTTCCTGCCAAAACAAGATAAAGGCCAAAACCGAGGGCAAACCAATAAGGTCAAAACGTACCTGTATTTCGGAAATCATTTAAAAAATGTTTATGTAATTTAGGTGATTTTACTGAAAATCCACCTTAATTTTATAGAATAATCTTTTTTTCTCGCCATTTCGGGTTGTGAGCGACGAATTGATTTTAGATGATGATTTTGGAATTTTCGAGAAAATGTGATTTCGGTGATTTCCAGTGAAAACGTGCCAGTATTTCGGGAGTGGTTTGCCGCTACTTATTTTTTTTTAATGTGTTTATTGAAATATTACAACATTCTGCCCACGCCATTTGTTTTTTTATGGCTAGAGCCGTCTCTGGCCTTTCTCAATTGTAATCTAAATGATTACGTCACCCTTTCTTTCCGCGATATAGCTAACCTTAAACAACCACTAGATAATAACACGTGATGTTCAAATCTCCGTGGTGAACAAGTGATTGGTCAAGATGTAACGGGTGATTGGTCAAGCTGTAACGAGTGATTCGTCAAGCCGTAACGAGCAAATCTTTATGTGAAAATTCGTAAATAAAAGTAGTATTGGTAACAGGCAAATATTAATTTTAACCATACTTTCTAGTAGACAACGTAACGAAAGATTCAGCTATCCTAAATACATTCCACCAGAAAAATAAGATTTAATTTATCAATGGGCGAGGGTGGGGAATTCGGCTTTATATGCCAAACTCGCACAGTATTTATTCCGAGAAGTGCATGAAAGGATGAAAAAAAGTTTTCAAAATACAAAAAAGTGCAAGAAGAAATATTTACTAAAATTTTGCAAAATCAGATACACCTGATGAATTTCACCATTATTATTACAATCTAGCTGTATCCAATAATGTTACTGAAACTTCGACTGAAGATAGTGACACATACATTGAATTATGATTTGTACGTAAAGCTAAAATAAGCTAAGTGACGTTTTCTCTCTCTTTTTTTACGAATTATTGATAGATTATTAGTTTATGCTTTGTGAATAATATTTTCAATACCTTCTTCATTGAAGTTAATAAACGGTTCCAAGCTTTTACTGATTTATTATTCAGTTTTAAACGTGTGAATAGTGTTTTATCGAAACTCTAAAAATGTTTTTCCAGTAACATAACAAGATATATTTATGTTTTGTGTTTTATTTATTAGAGGTCCCCACTAATTTTAGATAGATGTCCTAAAAAAAAGGTCATCATCCAAAAATATTGCGGCCCGTGTAACATAGCACGTATACGAATGTGGCCCGAAGGCAAAAAAGATTAAGTATGACTGATTTAGAGTCATTGCTCTTCATTCTAATTTTCAAATTCTGATGCACAATAGTTTCCTTAAACCAAATATACTTAGATTTCTTAGGATCTATGCGGTTCATATCCTTAGAAATCATTATGTCCCTCCTCCTCTTCTTTCATTATTTGTATATTTTTGTTTCTAAATGATAAGTTTATAGACTAAACCAGGTTAAACACCTGGTTAACCCCAGAACCACTCTCGAATGCTTTAACCACTGTCCTGTCCGTCCGTCTATATCTTATGTCTACTATCAAATGTCAAAATAGGTACTTGTCACCTGTTAAATCGTTGTAAACGATGTTTGAATTAATAAATAATTTATAATAGGTTAGATTAATTTTATACCTTTAAGAGGGGTTTGGGTGGTTTTGTTGTTATTTTGCATTTGTTGTCTTGACAACTTAATTTGATTGATCACACGTGGAGGATATCTTAGACGTAAGTTTTTACCATCTAGTAATGTTTAAATTGTTAATTTGTAACGCCTTTCAGGACGTTATTGATGATGGATTTGCAAGCCGAAAGTCCTCAGCCTAATTTTTAATTAAATACATTTTCAATTACACAGTGACGCATTCTTTCTGCCTGCATCTCACTAGTAGTGTGTAAACCACTCCCAGTCTGCTTATTTAATTTATTTTAGCCTGCCGACTTTATTATTACTATTTAATATTAATGAAACCTCTGTCTCTCCTGTAGTTTTCATACAGTTTGAAGTTATAAATAATCTCGTAAATAAGCCTCCAAGAGTGATATCCATAAATAACTGTTCATACATTTAGTGTTTGTAGATTTTATGTATTCACTTTATGGAAAATCGGAGGACTGGAATCAGGCCCTCAACGGCAATTACGTCGATTTACTATCCCATTAAATAAAATTATCTTTTACTTCTTGACTGACAAAAGTTAAATCGTAGCAGGGACATCGTGATTGATGGCCATGCATGATGACTGAAAGCAGTAACAATTTTATGTAGTACCTATCAGCTTTGGCGCAAATTATGGTGGTAATATAAATATTGATTTGTATTGGAAGAGGGTGACACTGTTGCTTTTTTTTAGGTAACAACTCGATATTTTACAATAATGTTTCTTAGTATCAAATTTGCATAAAAACTACAGTTTCTGCTTAATTATCTGGCAGAAGCATCAAGTGATCTAAGTGAAGCTAAATATTTGCGTCCCGTGCTATTTAAACATAGTGTAACATTTAATTATTTTAAACTGTTTATTATATAATTTATTTGCACTATATTTACTAGTTTATTTACAACTTAGTCTACTTTATACAACAGTAATTTATTCCAAATACTTATGTTCTATAATTGATTTGAAAATGTATGCTAGCAGTTTTTTTGGCAAAGGTCTATATACAGGATTGTTCAAAGTAGAAAAAAGTAAATATTATTACCTACTTATCTGAATTTTCACTAGATTTTAGTATGACCACCTCGAAGAACCTCGAATAAAATACATATAAAATGTAAATTAGCAAACCCTAAAGAATTAACCAATAATTCTATAATCTTAGTGACGGGAACACGAAATCACTTTGTTATAAAAAATCTGATGTGTCCAACACATGACTTTCCTATCTAGTTATTATAGGCTTTTTCCGGTTATTTTGTACAACCTATTGCAGCATCTCTATGAATTTTAGAGGATAAACTAAATATATACATTGTCCACATACATCTACCTTGAACCATTTTCTATAGATATTTATTGAAAACGAAAATACTAAAAAATTTAAATTTAGCACTTTTCCATTACGGTCCATTTTATAAAAATCATGTATAAACAAAAATTATAGAGATCGATATCTCAAACAACTTTTAGTTCAACAATTTTCATAAAAATTTCTCGAATACGGACCATTTCAGGAAATTTTGACATAAAACAAAAATTATAGATAATAAATATTAGAAGTAACTTTTATTCGAACAATTTTCTTTTCCAAACAATAAATAACAGATATATTCCATAAAATATAAAAACGACCTCCCATAAAGTACCCCCTAGATGTTCCAACTTTGTCCAAAATCTAATAATTTCACGTCAGGCCGAAATAAACCTTAAGTTTAAAATTTAATGATTTTTTCTTTATCCGCTTTTGAGTTTTCTTCAAAATTCGAAATTTACACATTTTCTCAAATATCTCGAATACGGTCCATTTAAAAAAAATTATGCATGATATAAAAATTATAGAGAATTATATTACAATCAACTTTTATTTGAACAATTTTTATGAAAAAATATTTTTTTTACATTTTGTCAAATTTATCGAATACGGACCATTTAAGGAAAATTTTGTATAGAACAAAAATTATAGATAATTATATTAGAAGTAACTTTTATTTGAAGAATTTTCTTCTCCAAACGTAAATAACAGATATATTCTATAAAATATAAAAATGACCACCTATAAAGTACCCCCCAGATCTTCCGACTCTGCCCAAAATCTAATAAGTTCATTAGACGCTGGAATAAAGCTTAAGTTTAAAATTTGGTTTTTTTCTGTGTATCGGTTCATGAGTTATGCGACATACAGACACACACACAGACACACACACACACAGACACACAGACATCATCGCGAAAATAGCTAAAACGGATTTTCAGGGGACCTCAAAACGTAAAAATCCGTCGAAAACTCGAGGTCAAAAAAATCATGATTCCTATACTTTCCTTATATCTGTATACAGATAGGAAAGTAAAAATAGTAAACTGTCAATATTAGGTACCAACAATTATTTTTATAAAAATAGTATACTAGAAATTATTTTTTTTTACATTTTTTACTTTCCTATCTGTATACAGATATAAGGAAAGTATAGGAATCATGATTTTTTTCGACCTCGAGTTTTCGACGGATTTTTACGTTTTGAGGTCCCCTGAATCCGTTTTGACTATTTTCGCGATGATGTCTGTGTGTGTGTGTGTGTGTGTGTGTGTGTGTGTGTGTGTGTGTGTGTGTGTGTGTGTGTGTGTGTGTGTGTGTGTGTGTATGTGTGTGTGTGTGTGTGTGTGTGTGTGTGTGTGTCTGTGTGTGTGTGTGTGTGTCTGTGTGTGTGTGTGTGTGTGTGTGTGTGTGTGTGTCTGTATAACGCATAACTCATGAACCGATACACGGAAAAACACCAAATTTCAAACTTAAGCTTTATTCTAGCGTCTAATGAGCTGATTAGATTTTGGGCAGAGTCGGAACATCTGGGGGGGTACTTTATAGGTGGTCATTTTTATATTTTATGGAATATATCTGTTATTTACGTTTGGGGAAGAAAATATTTTAAATAAAAGTTACTTCTTATTTTATTATCTATAATTTTTGTTATTTACAAAATTTTCCTAAAATGGTCCGTATTCGAGAAATTTGACAAAATGTAAAAAAATATTTTTTTTTATAAAAATTGTTCAAACAAAAGTTGTTTGTAATATAATTCTCTATAATTTTTGTCCCATAGATAATTTCTCTAAAATGGACCGTATTCGAGATATTTGAGAAAATGTGTAAATTTCGAAATTTGAAGAAAACTCTAAAACGGATAAAGAAAAAATTAATAAATTTTAAACTTAAGTTTTATTTCGGCCTGACGTGAAATGATTAGATTTTGGACAAAGTCGGAACATCTGGGGGGGTACTTTATGGAAGGCCGTTTATATATTTTATGGAATATATCTGTTATTTATGTTTGGAGAAGAAAATTGTTCAAATAAAAGTTACTTCTAATATTATTATCTATAATTTTTGCCTTATGTAAAAATTTCCTGAAATGGTCCGTATTCGAGAAATTTGACAAAATGTGCAAAATTCTGATTTTTATGAAAATTGTTGAAATAAAAGTTGTTTGCGATATCGATCTCTATAATATTTGTTCATACATGATTTTTTTTAAATGGACCGTAATGGAAAAATTGTAGGAAAAGTGCTAAATTTAAATTTTTCAGTATTTTCATTTTCAATGAATATCTATAGAAAAATGTTTCGCGGTAGATGTATGTGGACAATGTATATATTTAGTTTATCCTCTAAACATTTATAGAGATGCTGCAGTAGGTTGTACAAAATAACCGGAAAAAGCCTGTAATAACTAGATAGGAAAGTCATGTGTTGGACACATCAGATTTTTATTAAATATATACCCCACCAAATTTATTTTATATTCTAAAAAAATTATTGCAAAATCTTTTCTCATAAAACACTCGTTAGAAATACGGGGGTGATTCCATATAAATTTGTTTTGTTTGTTTTGTTTGTTTGTTTGTTTGTTTGTTTGTTTGTTTGTTTGTTTGTTTGTTTGTTTGTTTGTTTGTTTGTTTGTTTGTTTGTTTGTTTGTTTGTTTGTTTGTTTGTTTGTTTGTTTGTTTGTTTGTTTGTTTGTTTGTTTGTTTGTTTGTTTGTTTGTTTGTTTGTTTGTTTGTTTGTTTGTTTGTTTGTTTGTTTGTTTGTTTGTTTGTTTGTTTGTTTGTTTGTTTGTTTGTTTGTTTGTTTGTTTGTTTGTTTGTTTGTTTGTTTGTTTGTTTGTTTGTTTGTTTGTTTGTTTGTTTGTTTGTTTGTTTGTTTGTTTGTTTGTTTGTTTGTTTGTTTGTTTGTTTGTTTGTTTGTTTGTTTGTTTGTTTGTTTGTTTGTTTGTTTGTTTGTTTGTTTGTTTGTTTGTTTGTTTGTTTGTTTGTTTGTTTGTTTGTTTGTTTGTTTGTTTGTTTGTTTGTTTGTTTGTTTGTTTGTTTGTTTGTTTGTTTGTTTGTTTGTTTGTTTGTTTGTTTGTTTGTTTGTTTGTTTGTTTGTTTGTTTGTTTGTTTGTTTGTTTGTTTGTTTGTTTGTTTGTTTGTTTGTTTGTTTGTTTGTTTGTTTGTTTGTTTGTTTGTTTGTTTGTTTGTTTGTTTGTTTGTTTGTTTGTTTGTTTGTTTGTTTGTTTGTTTGTTTGTTTGTTTGTTTGTTTGTTTGTTTGTTTGTTTGTTTGTTTGTTTGTTTGTTTGTTTGTTTGTTTGTTTGTTTGTTTGTTTGTTTGTTTGTTTGTTTGTTTGTTTGTTTGTTTGTTTGTTTGTTTGTTTGTTTGTTTGTTTGTTTGTTTGTTTGTTTGTTTGTTTGTTTGTTTGTTTGTTTGTTTGTTTGTTTGTTTGTTTGTTTGTTTGTTTGTTTGTTTGTTTGTTTGTTTGTTTGTTTGTTTGTTTGTTTGTTTGTTTGTTTGTTTGTTTGTTTGTTTGTTTGTTTGTTTGTTTGTTTGTTTGTTTGTTTGTTTGTTTGTTTGTTTGTTTGTTTGTTTGTTTGTTTGTTTGTTTGTTTGTTTGTTTGTTTGTTTGTTTGTTTGTTTGTTTGTTTGTTTGTTTGTTTGTTTGTTTGTTTGTTTGTTTGTTTGTTTGTTTGTTTGTTTGTTTGTTTGTTTGTTTGTTTGTTTGTTTGTTTGTTTGTTTGTTTGTTTGTTTGTTTGTTTGTTTGTTTGTTTGTTTGTTTGTTTGTTTGTTTGTTTGTTTGTTTGTTTGTTTGTTTGTTTGTTTGTTTGTTTGTTTGTTTGTTTGTTTGTTTGTTTGTTTGTTTGTTTGTTTGTTTGTTTGTTTGTTTGTTTGTTTGTTTGTTTGTTTGTTTGTTTGTTTGTTTGTTTGTTTGTTTGTTTGTTTGTTTGTTTGTTTGTTTGTTTGTTTGTTTGTTTGTTTGTTTGTTTGTTTGTTTGTTTGTTTGTTTGTTTGTTTGTTTGTTTGTTTGTTTGTTTGTTTGTTTGTTTGTTTGTTTGTTTGTTTGTTTGTTTGTTTGTTTGTTTGTTTGTTTGTTTGTTTGTTTGTTTGTTTGTTTGTTTGTTTGTTTGTTTGTTTGTTTGTTTGTTTGTTTGTTTGTTTGTTTGTTTGTTTGTTTGTTTGTTTGTTTGTTTGTTTGTTTGTTTGTTTGTTTGTTTGTTTGTTTGTTTGTTTGTTTGTTTGTTTGTTTGTTTGTTTGTTTGTTTGTTTGTTTGTTTGTTTGTTTGTTTGTTTGTTTGTTTGTTTGTTTGTTTGTTTGTTTGTTTGTTTGTTTGTTTGTTTGTTTGTTTGTTTGTTTGTTTGTTTGTTTGTTTGTTTGTTTGTTTGTTTGTTTGTTTGTTTGTTTGTTTGTTTGTTTGTTTGTTTGTTTGTTTGTTTGTTTGTTTGTTTGTTTGTTTGTTTGTTTGTTTGTTTGTTTGTTTGTTTGTTTGTTTGTTTGTTTGTTTGTTTGTTTGTTTGTTTGTTTGTTTGTTTGTTTGTTTGTTTGTTTGTTTGTTTGTTTGTTTGTTTGTTTGTTTGTTTGTTTGTTTGTTTGTTTGTTTGTTTGTTTGTTTGTTTGTTTGTTTGTTTGTTTGTTTGTTTGTTTGTTTGTTTGTTTGTTTGTTTGTTTGTTTGTTTGTTTGTTTGTTTGTTTGTTTGTTTGTTTGTTTGTTTGTTTGTTTGTTTGTTTGTTTGTTTGTTTGTTTGTTTGTTTGTTTGTTTGTTTGTTTGTTTGTTTGTTTGTTTGTTTGTTTGTTTGTTTGTTTGTTTGTTTGTTTGTTTGTTTGTTTGTTTGTTTGTTTGTTTGTTTGTTTGTTTGTTTGTTTGTTTGTTTGTTTGTTTGTTTGTTTGTTTGTTTGTTTGTTTGTTTGTTTGTTTGTTTGTTTGTTTGTTTGTTTGTTTGTTTGTTTGTTTGTTTGTTTGTTTGTTTGTTTGTTTGTTTGTTTGTTTGTTTGTTTGTTTGTTTGTTTGTTTGTTTGTTTGTTTGTTTGTTTGTTTGTTTGTTTGTTTGTTTGTTTGTTTGTTTGTTTGTTTGTTTGTTTGTTTGTTTGTTTGTTTGTTTGTTTGTTTGTTTGTTTGTTTGTTTGTTTGTTTGTTTGTTTGTTTGTTTGTTTGTTTGTTTGTTTGTTTGTTTGTTTGTTTGTTTGTTTGTTTGTTTGTTTGTTTGTTTGTTTGTTTGTTTGTTTGTTTGTTTGTTTGTTTGTTTGTTTGTTTGTTTGTTTGTTTGTTTGTTTGTTTGTTTGTTTGTTTGTTTGTTTGTTTGTTTGTTTGTTTGTTTGTTTGTTTGTTTGTTTGTTTGTTTGTTTGTTTGTTTGTTGTTTGTTTGTTTGTTTGTTTGTTTTGTTTGTTTGTTTGTTTGTTTGTTTGTTTGTTTGTTTGTTTGTTTGTTTGTTTGTTTGTTTGTTTGTTTGTTTGTTTGTTTGTTTGTTTGTTTGTTTGTTTGTTTGTTTGTTTGTTTGTTTGTTTGTTTGTTTGTTTGTTTGTTTGTTTGTTTGTTTGTTTGTTTGTTTGTTTGTTTGTTTGTTTGTTTGTTTGTTTGTTTGTTTGTTTGTTTGTTTGTTTGTTTGTTTGTTTGTTTGTTTGTTTGTTTGTTTGTTTGTTTGTTTGTTTGTTTGTTTGTTTGTTTGTTTGTTTGTTTGTTTGTTTGTTTGTTTGTTTGTTTGTTTGTTTGTTTGTTTGTTTGTTTGTTTGTTTGTTTGTTTGTTTGTTTGTTTGTTTGTTTGTTTGTTTGTTTGTTTGTTTGTTTGTTTGTTTGTTTGTTTGTTTGTTTGTTTGTTTGTTTGTTTGTTTGTTTGTTTGTTTGTTTGTTTGTTTGTTTGTTTGTTTGTTTGTTTGTTTGTTTGTTTGTTTGTTTGTTTGTTTGTTTGTTTGTTTGTTTGTTTGTTTGTTTGTTTGTTTGTTTGTTTGTTTGTTTGTTTGTTTGTTTGTTTGTTTGTTTGTTTGTTTGTTTGTTTGTTTGTTTGTTTGTTTGTTTGTTTGTTTGTTTGTTTGTTTGTTTGTTTGTTTGTTTGTTTGTTTGTTTGTTTGTTTGTTTGTTTGTTTGTTTGTTTGTTTGTTTGTTTGTTTGTTTGTTTGTTTGTTTGTTTGTTTGTTTGTTTGTTTGTTTGTTTGTTTGTTTGTTTGTTTGTTTGTTTGTTTGTTTGTTTGTTTGTTTGTTTGTTTGTTTGTTTGTTTGTTTGTTTGTTTGTTTGTTTGTTTGTTTGTTTGTTTGTTTGTTTGTTTGTTTGTTTGTTTGTTTGTTTGTTTGTTTGTTTGTTTGTTTGTTTGTTTGTTTGTTTGTTTGTTTGTTTGTTTGTTTGTTTGTTTGTTTGTTTGTTTGTTTGTTTGTTTGTTTGTTTGTTTGTTTGTTTGTTTGTTTGTTTGTTTGTTTGTTTGTTTGTTTGTTTGTTTGTTTGTTTGTTTGTTTGTTTGTTTGTTTGTTTGTTTGTTTGTTTGTTTGTTTGTTTGTTTGTTTGTTTGTTTGTTTGTTTGTTTGTTTGTTTGTTTGTTTGTTTGTTTGTTTGTTTGTTTGTTTGTTTGTTTGTTTGTTTGTTTGTTTGTTTGTTTGTTTGTTTGTTTGTTTGTTTGTTTGTTTGTTTGTTTGTTTGTTTGTTTGTTTGTTTGTTTGTTTGTTTGTTTGTTTGTTTGTTTGTTTGTTTGTTTGTTTGTTTGTTTGTTTGTTTGTTTGTTTGTTTGTTTGTTTGTTTGTTTGTTTGTTTGTTTGTTTGTTTGTTTGTTTGTTTGTTTGTTTGTTTGTTTGTTTGTTTGTTTGTTTGTTTGTTTGTTTGTTTGTTTGTTTGTTTGTTTGTTTGTTTGTTTGTTTGTTTGTTTGTTTGTTTGTTTGTTTGTTTGTTTGTTTGTTTGTTTGTTTGTTTGTTTGTTTGTTTGTTTGTTTGTTTGTTTGTTTGTTTGTTTGTTTGTTTGTTTGTTTGTTTGTTTGTTTGTTTGTTTGTTTGTTTGTTTGTTTGTTTGTTTGTTTGTTTGTTTGTTTGTTTGTTTGTTTGTTTGTTTGTTTGTTTGTTTGTTTGTTTGTTTGTTTGTTTGTTTGTTTGTTTGTTTGTTTGTTTGTTTGTTTGTTTGTTTGTTTGTTTGTTTGTTTGTTTGTTTGTTTGTTTGTTTGTTTGTTTGTTTGTTTGTTTGTTTGTTTGTTTGTTTGTTTGTTTGTTTGTTTGTTTGTTTGTTTGTTTGTTTGTTTGTTTGTTTGTTTGTTTGTTTGTTTGTTTGTTTGTTTGTTTGTTTGTTTGTTTGTTTGTTTGTTTGTTTGTTTGTTTGTTTGTTTGTTTGTTTGTTTGTTTGTTTGTTTGTTTGTTTGTTTGTTTGTTTGTTTGTTTGTTTGTTTGTTTGTTTGTTTGTTTGTTTGTTTGTTTGTTTGTTTGTTTGTTTGTTTGTTTGTTTGTTTGTTTGTTTGTTTGTTTGTTTGTTTGTTTGTTTGTTTGTTTGTTTGTTTGTTTGTTTGTTTGTTTGTTTGTTTGTTTGTTTGTTTGTTTGTTTGTTTGTTTGTTTGTTTGTTTGTTTGTTTGTTTGTTTGTTTGTTTGTTTGTTTGTTTGTTTGTTTGTTTGTTTGTTTGTTTGTTTGTTGTTTGTTTGTTTGTTTGTTTGTTTGTTTGTTTGTTTGTTTGTTTGTTTGTTTGTTTGTTTGTTTGTTTGTTTGTTTGTTTGTTTGTTTGTTTGTTTGTTTGTTTGTTTGTTTGTTTGTTTGTTTGTTTGTTTGTTTGTTTGTTTGTTTGTTTGTTTGTTTGTTTGTTTGTTTGTTTGTTTGTTTGTTTGTTTGTTTGTTTGTTTGTTTGTTTGTTTGTTTGTTTGTTTGTTTGTTTGTTTGTTTGTTTGTTTGTTTGTTTGTTTGTTTGTTTGTTTGTTTGTTTGTTTGTTTGTTTGTTTGTTTGTTTGTTTGTTGTTTGTTTGTTTGTTTGTTGTTTGTTTGTTTGTTTGTTTGTTTGTTTGTTTGTTTGTTTGTTTGTTTGTTTGTTTGTTTGTTTGTTTGTTTGTTTGTTTGTTTGTTTGTTTGTTTGTTTGTTTGTTTGTTTGTTTGTTTGTTTGTTTGTTTGTTTGTTTGTTTGTTTGTTTGTTTGTTTGTTTGTTTGTTTGTTTGTTTGTTTGTTTGTTTGTTTGTTTGTTTGTTTGTTTGTTTGTTTGTTTGTTTGTTTGTTTGTTTGTTTGTTTGTTTGTTTGTTTGTTTTGTTTGTTTGTTTGTTTGTTTGTTTGTTGTTTGTTTGTTTGTTTGTTGTTTGTTTGTTTGTTTGTTTGTTTGTTTGTTTGTTTGTTTGTTTGTTTGTTTGTTTGTTTGTTTGTTTGTTTGTTTGTTGTTTGTTTGTTTGTTTGTTTGTTTGTTTGTTTGTTTGTTTGTTTGTTTGTTTGTTTGTTTGTTTGTTTGTTTGTTTGTTTGTTTGTTTGTTTGTTTGTTTGTTTGTTTGTTTGTTTGTTTGTTTGTTTGTTTGTTTGTTTGTTTGTTTGTTTGTTTGTTTGTTTGTTTGTTTGTTTGTTTGTTTGTTTGTTTGTTTGTTTGTTTGTTTGTTTGTTTGTTTGTTTGTTTGTTTGTTTTGTTTGTTTGTTTGTTTGTTTGTTTGTTTGTTTGTTTGTTTGTTTGTTTGTTTGTTTGTTTGTTTGTTTGTTTGTTTGTTTGTTTGTTTGTTTGTTTGTTTGTTTGTTTGTTTGTTTGTTTGTTTGTTTGTTTGTTTGTTTTGTTTGTTTGTTTGTTTGTTTGTTTGTTTGTTTGTTTGTTTTGTTTGTTTGTTTGTTTGTTTGTTTGTTTGTTTGTTTGTTTGTTTGTTTGTTTGTTTGTTTGTTTGTTTGTTTGTTTGTTTGTTTGTTTGTTTGTTTGTTTGTTTGTTTGTTTGTTTGTTTGTTTGTTTGTTTGTTTGTTTGTTTGTTTGTTTGTTTGTTTGTTTGTTTGTTTGTTTGTTTGTTTGTTTGTTTGTTTTGTTTGTTTGTTTGTTTGTTTGTTTGTTTGTTTGTTTGTTTGTTTGTTTGTTTGTTTGTTTGTTTGTTTGTTTGTTTGTTTGTATTTCGGGTACCAGCATCATATAAACTTATTCAAATATATAAATATAGTAACATATCTAAGTATATAAGTCCTTTTCTCCAGAAAACGAGTCTTCATCATCAGTTTCATCACTTCTCACAGAAATAATAATTGGTTTTATTGTTTCCTTCATGATCATATCAAGTTTCCAGAATTTCTCTTCCTCTGCTATGATATGTCTTATAGGGTTTTGCCAATTATCCGGTGAAATTTTTGATATGTATATAGTGTATAGTTGCTCGTGACATATCCCTTCATCTGAGCCCACATTAGTTCAATGGGGTTGAGTTCACAGTGATAAGGGTATAATCGCAGTACTTTAACTCTTTTGCTTTTTTATTTACACTATACTTCTTAAATTTTGGTGAATGTTGTTTACATAATTTCAATAGCTCTTTTTTGAGTAATCCCTCTTCTGCTACTATTTCTTTGATTATTAGCCAATAGGGAAGGTCTTGCTTTCCATTTACTGTTAGGCAACGGTTGCTTTGATCTTGAATGGTAACAAGCCTCTACCAACAAATCCTTTATCTTCTTTAATATGAGTGATAATTAAACGGCAACCTTGACCGTTGTAACAGTTTTATTTTGCCACATTAGAGATATATTAGGGAAGAGATTTTATCAGTCTTATATAACTTAAATAATTGTAAAAAAAAATAAATATTAGACCTTATGGATTCACAAAACTGTGTGCATTGAGGCATTTTATTTATAAAGGAGTTTTGTTATTATACCAGAAGGGTTATGTTTATTTTGATCCTCTTCTTTTTAAATATTTCAACTTCTTTCTAATTACCCTGTCACAATTCTTCTTTTCTGGCTCCCCTTCACAGAAGTTGGTATACTCTGGTTTATCTTAGCAACACCAAAAATCTGCTTACCACAATATTTTTAAAATTCAAAATCACCAGATTTTGGTAAGAAATTAAGAGAGGGAAATAACTGATTCTCTTATCTTTGGACTATTTGATGTGAATGGTCACATTGTCGCAATTTGCGGATATTTTCAAAAATCTTTAAATTTTTAAACATATTTTACTTCGGTTTGTTATACAAACGAAGAATCTCTTTATAAGGATATTTGTTTAAAAAATTTAAAAGATAATAAATAATATTTTTCACTTTTTTAAGGACATTCACCATCCAAGGTAGGTCAAACTAACAATTTCTCCTATTTTCTTCATTTATTATTCTTTATACTAGAGTGTTAACAATGTATTTTCTCTTTGTAGATCTTTTTTGTTACGATGTGTACCTTCACTTGCTAAAAATATCTACTTGGCTGTAAGCCTATGGTAAAAGGTGTGTTTGGCTCCTGCATTTACACTTGCTTTCATATACAAATCCCACAGTACCCACCACTTTAAGATCCTGCAGGATATTCCTGCATGAATACGAAGCTACTACCTACCTACCTACTTTGACTTGTGACCTACTCTGGCCAAGTGAATGCAGAATTTATAGGACCGAACACAAAGATAAGTTTGCATGCCTCTCATAATTACCGATTCGTGTCTATTTTTAATGATAAACTTAGGAATAATAGGTTATATCTTTCTGTAGTCATATTTAAGGCTTTCGAACAACTTTTTCAACCACCACTTTGTTCCCTGGGGTTGGATCAAACAGTTAATGGGATAACACAAGTAAATTAACTCCTTTTCATGTATTAATTTGGTTGACTCTGCTTTAAGCAATAATTTGCTTCCGGTAACAGGTCAGGCAAAACTGTAAAAGTAACATTGTAAATATTTAGTGTACATAATTTAATCGCTTAACTTACGACATGCTGTAAACCATATAGCATATATATCCCTTTTATAATCTAAACTTTGTTAGTTATCAGCCACTTGCACTGGCCTTGTATATATAATCGGATTTGGTATTTTATATCAATTTGTCCGTTTTTTACCTCAGCAATAAAAATCCTTTACAGCTGTACAATTAGATAATTATTATTGTAATTTAACTCCTTAACTTCCTGGTAATGGATTCCCACTGAAAATCACCTCCAGCGAGGAATCTATGTACACCATTTGGAAATTTTAAGCCAGTGGAAAAACCTTCTATAAATGTCTGACGAGCCTTTGTAAACTGTTTATTATGCCAAACTTTTTTTTACAAAACGTCCTTTATTTATCCATGTGTATTCCAAATAAATAAATAAATAAATAAATAAATAAATACTGCCTTCCAACAAATAATTTAATATTTCTCTGAGGGCGCAGATTTTCTATCGTTCTTCTCCCAAACGAAGTTTTATTCAAGTTTTCCACAATTTGTCTCTTTTAACGTTTGTCAAAGTTTCGTTTCCATTAATATCTACTAAAAGTTTATCCAAATTATGGAAAGAAAACCAAAGATTTAATTTTGGAAAAAAAATATTTTAGAAATTCTCCGTCACTGTTTTATGATTTTATATTGGGATTTATCACCTGGGTCATAAAAATTATGTTACCATTCATTTTTTAATAAATTATAATTTACTTTGCCTTATATCTTAACACATCTATTGCTCACCATGATCTCAAAAGGCAAAACAATCCTATTTATATACTCAAATGGTATTCTCCAGATCTGTCTTAAAATTTATAGAAGATACCCCCTCTTTTTCTTACACTGACCAATGTAGTGCATTTGCCATTATTTTCTACACTCCATCCGAATCTCTGAATTTTACCACGGCTCTAGTTCTTTCTAGAATGAATGATTCAGTCCGACTGATGCCAACTACAGGTGTCCTTATATGGGTTTACTTATTTCATCGGATATTTTTATTAAAAAAAATAGGCCGTAAGAGGCCTAAATAAGGCAGATTAGGACTTAAGAGATTAGAGCAGGACCAGGCTGGTCCTCGCACCATAATAGTCTTAGGTGAATTCTCATTGTATTTAGACAAATGTTTTTGTATATATATAAGGTTTCTAATATTGCAATATTTACATTCTGTCATTAGAGTAAGATGGAGAATTATGCTACTGTTTTGGATTATATTTTTATAAATTATAAGCTGGTTTAGAATTTTATCTGTGAAACTTCAATAATTTTTAAATTATATGATAGAGTTGAACTGAAGTTACCCGTTTAAATTTATTTTAATCTTTCTTTTTTATTACTTTCCTATCTGTATACAAGATATAAGGAAAGTATAGGAATCATGATTTTTTTCGACCTCGAGTTTTCAACGGATTTTTACGTTTTGAGGTCCCCTGAATCCGTTTTGACTATTTTCGCGATGATGTCTGTGTGTGTGTGTGTGTGTGTGTGTGTCTGTGTGTGTGTGTGTGTGTGTGTGTGTGTGTGTGTGTGTGTGTGTGTGTGTGTGTGTGTGTGTGGTGTGTGTGTGTGTGTGTGTGTGTGTGTGTGTGTGTGTGTGTGTGTGTGTGTGTGTGTGTGTGGTGTGTGTGTGTGTGTGTGTGTGTGTGTGTGTGTGTGTGTGTGTGTGTGTGTGTGTGTGTGTGTGTGTGTGTGTGTGTGTGTGTGTGTGTGTGTGTGTGTGTGTGTGTGTGTGTGTGTGTGTGTGTGTGTGTGTGTGTGTGTGTGTGTGTGTGTGTGTGTGTGTGTGTGTGTGTGTGTGTGTGTGTGTGTGTGTGTGTGTGTGTGTGTGTGTGTGTGTGTGTGTGTGTGTGTGTGTGTGTGTGTGTGTGTGTGTGTGTGTGTGTGTGTGTGTGTGTGTGTGTGTGTGTGTGTGTGTGTGTGTGTGTGTGTGTGTGTGTGTGTGTGTGTGTGTGTGTGTGTGTGTGTGTGTGTGTGTGTGTGTGTGTGTGTGTGTGTGTGTGTGTGTGTGTGTGTGTGTGTGTGTGTGTGTGTGTGTGTGTGTGTGTGTGTGTGTGTGTGTGTGTGTGTGTGTGTGTGTGTGTGTGTGTGTGTGTGTGTGTGTGTGTGTGTGTGTGTGTGTGTGTGTGTGTGTGTGTGTGTGTGTGTGTGTGTGTGTCAGT